>CM036244.1:2229545-2757045 GCA_020698575.1 Bostrychus sinensis | reverse complement strand
TGTTTGATTGCTTGCGACTGACGTCAGGCCGGGTTTTTGCGCCGATTCGAGTCTTTGAACATCACACACTAACGGATTTCAGGGACCGACTGCTGATTACGATTCCCTGAAACTAGTGTTGACTCGTACAGACTCAGCACAACTGTGAATCGTGTAGTGTGTCCCCAGCTTTGCCAGAAGCATGTTGGAAGAGTGGTTTCCTGTTTGAGGCCCAAACTCTCCGTGGACAGTACACTAAGTTCCCTGTGAACCTTGAAATTATCTCAACTTCCTCTGTGATGATGCAAAAGTCTTCCTGCTGGAATTTGACAAAGTGGTCAAAGTCTGGTGCAAAAAAAAAACAGTTTCTTGCGAAGATTCACAACACACACAGAGTCCAGTCAACACAGAAATCCCCCGACCTCCTCAGAACAGCATCGTTTATAATTTATGATAACACAAATTTGAATATGGCCTTGAAAATGACAGTTGCTACTCAAATTTTTACTTGTAAACACACACATTGGTCCATCCCAACCCCTGCACCTGCTGCGGACACTCAGTTTGTCACAGCCACCAAAGTTCATCCAGGTCATTATTATGGAGTTATTTAAACTATTAAGTAGTGGAAATTTACAACCCATGATGTGCCACTCATACTTTGTAGTTTACATCCCCCAGTGGCAATTTCTATCATAGCAGTCTCCTCCAAAAACCTTATCTACCCTCCTTTCTTTACTCTCAAGCCTCTTTTAACCTTTTGTGCACCTTTTTTTATATATACATGTGACTTAAATGTTAGAATAATGAATATATAAGTGAATAAAATCAGGAACCAAGAAGTATGATTGTAATAAATACTGTGTTGATAAATTGCAAGGTTACTCATAACTTTCTTTATTATTTTCTAATAATAAAGCACCACTGGTACACCAGCTGAAGATGTTCTTGCAACTATGGATATAAAGCCTGAACAGCCAGTGCTTCCTACTTTCTCGAAAACTGGGGGCTCTGGTTCCTCAGCCACAGCAAGAAGTTTACAATCAGTGGATTTGGAACTGACCTTTCATGGCTGTTTCTCTGCAGCACTTTTATAAACTCAGAAGAAAATGTTTAATGTTTAACGGCGTTTAGGTCTTTCCTTCGTCACCTGTTGGTTCTGCTGAAGTCCTCGTTGTTGTTTGGGATTTTTGTCTTCGTCCTGTTTTCATTTTAACAACAGTAAAGTCCCTCTGATGTCCCACGTAACCACCACATTCTAATAAACCCGCTTTTTCCACAAGTCTTTGTACAACTGGCTTCTGCTGCTGTCCCCGTTCATAAATAAGTACAAAACTCCTCTTAACACAGCGTGCACCATTGTTTTAGATATAAAGTATATTGCTGTGTGGAGTTTATACTGCAATATAGAAAGAAAAACATGGAGAATTTGACATAAGTTCAGACTTTTGGGGTTTATTTGAGAAACAGGACTTGAATCTATGCGGTTTGCCTGTCCCCAAAAATAATCCTTGGAATATATACATTTTTAAAACATCAACTTCCATAGATGTTGTGTGAGTCAGTAATGGATACTTAAGGAAATGCTTAGTTTTAGGTGTGCACTGGAACGCTCTCTGTATCCAGGAGCTGCGTTTCTATTGATAAACACATGTATACAGTTCGACATGAGGTACTTTTAGCACCTTGAGCCTAAGTCCTTCTGCCAGTGCACCGATAATTTCCGTCCATATGTCTCCTACACCTGCTCCGTGGGTGTGTGGGTATTTCTGCTCCTCTTTCGGGACTGAAAGAAGCAGCTTCGTTCCCGTTTCTCAAGGATGTTTGCATCTCTTCTCAGTGGAAACATCGCCGGCAGCCACCACTGATGTCTGCGAATGCATAATAATAAAGGGCTCCTCGGCGCGCTTCGGCAGAATTTGGAATTTCTCGACAGGCTACGATTTGGACATTTGCATAGCCCCCCAGGATCTCTCGGCGGCTCGCGCCAGCTGCTCCTAACTCTTAGCACTTATTTAATTCATTTCTCCTGACTGTGTCTGTCATCTGCCTCTATAAATTATTCCTTTGTTTGATTTTTTCATCTGTCTTCTTAAATCAGATTGAGTACCACTTGTTGGAGAGCAGTGTTGGAGGCCAGACAAAGTTATTCTTACTGAATCCTTGAAGAAAAACTACAACTTTTTTTTAAATTTTAGTTTCGCCATCTCCTCAGTGCAGAGAAAATGAATTGATAATCAGCCTTTACCAGCAATTGTGAGTCCAAAGTGGAGGACAATGGCCAATTAGTTGCAAAAATATGTTTCATTTTAAAATATTTGCAGCTACTACCACTGTATGAGTCATGCTGGGGGTTTTTAAAGTGCTCTTCTTTTTTTACAAGGTGCAGGAATAAGCTTTTGACCAAACATATGCTCCACAACACTTGTCAACATAAATAATTTCATGGCTTTAAATGCAGAAAAAAATGTCCATTCAGCACTGGGGACATTGGCTCACACAAAAGTTAAGTTTAAAGCCATGTATTAGGCAGAACTTCTTTACCTTTAAAAAACAGTTTGGGAGTCCGTGTATGGTTAAATAAGCTGTTGTGGGGTGAATGAAGCATCTTGCAGCGCCCCCTGCTGTCTCTGTGGTAAAAACGACACATTTGCAAGAAAGCAGCACTTGGCGGTTAACTAAACAAGCTAACAATGCTTTATTTCTCAATTTTTGTCATGGCAGAGCGGCCAAATGGCAGAAAAAAACTCAGATACAAGGAGGGGAAAAGAAAAGTAAAGCCAAGGAGTGAACCGGACTTGTGAGTATTTACGATAGGGCTTTACTCTGAAATATAGAGGAGCTCTTGAGGCAAAAACAGAGAAGAAATAAGACGTTCTGCTTTAATACAGGGTTCCTGCAGGTATCAGCAATTGCAATTTTATGCTTTTTAATTTAATTTTTAACATGTTTCATGCCACAACCATACAATCACGACAGCTTAAATCCTCAAAATGTATCTGCATGTAATGTAAAATGCATGTCATGGATTGGGGAAACAAGGGGAAAAAGGGCCCAAAAAGCAGGACTGCAAATGAAATAACTTTAATAAAAAGGGAAACTCAAAGTCCAAAAAATCTTCAAACACAAAAAACTACAAATATGGAATACAAAATACTCAAAAACGTACAACACATGAAAAAACTTACATGGGCACTCGCAGGGACAAGGCACAGGTGAAACACGTTAAGGCGGGGCAGGCAAGCACAGGAGGCAGGAAGTAAAACAGAAAAGCACAAAGACAGACTAAGACTACAAAATAAAACAGAACAAACAAGACAGGGATGCAGACAAGATCATGACAAGGACTAACTAGACTACAAAATAAAACACAAGTTAAACAAAACACAGAAAACAAGACAGACATGGATCATGACAAACTCATTCCATCATCTATCACGCTAATGTAGGCTTCAAAATGTTCAATTTATATTTATATACATATATTTTAATTATTTGACCTTTATTTAATCAGGAAAGTCCCACTGAGATTCAGAATCCCATTTACAGGGGGGTCCTGGACTCATGGGGCACCTGTTGTACCTGTTTTTTGTGGTAGGGGAAACCGGAGCACCCAGAGGAAACCGGAGCACCCAGAGGAAACCGGAGCACCCAGAGGAAACCGGAGCACCCAGAGGAAACCAGAGCACCCAGAGGAAACCAGAGCACCCAGAGGAAACCGGAGCACCCAGAGGAAACTGGAGCACCCAGAGGAAACTGGAGCACCCAGAAGAAACCAGAGCACCCAGAAGAAACCAGAGCACCCAGAGAAAACCGGAGCACCCAGAGGAAACCAGAGCACCCAGAGGAAACAAGAGCACCCAGAGGAAACCGAAGAAGCCAGAAGAAACCAGAGCACCCAGAGGAAACCGGAGCACCCAGAGGAAACTGGAGCACCCAGAGGAAACTGGAGCAGACACAGGGAGAACATGCAGACCCCACACAGAAAGGGCCCACTTAATCCAGGAATCAAACCCGGGACCTATATAAACATACTTAAATTCACAAGTAAAACTAATTATGTCAGCAATTTTACTTCAAAGTTATTTCAATTTTTTAACGCCTTTTGGAATCTAATTTAATGCTTTTTAATACCATTTTAAGTTTTGCCAAATAAACTGAATGATTTTTATTGCTTTTAAATGTCCCCAGTTTAATTTTTTAATAAAAGGAAATCAGGAAAAATAGCTATGGATAAACTTTTAATAAACTGAGACCGTCCCCAAAGACAAGTGTGACTCTCCATGTAGCTCACAGCCTGCCCACGCTCCCTAATATCGTTTCAAAGATATCTTCAGTCTTATTAGTGGCTTTCTTTGAACTTGTCTGTTGACTCTGTGGATAGCTGTGTGTGTAACATCTTGTCTTTTGTGCGAGCGTGGGATAAAGAGCTGATTCAGTGTGTTGTTCTTCCTAACAGATGGCTCCCTCTCTTCCACCGTCGCTGCCAAACATTTCTCTTAATTCAAGCCAGTTCTCAGCCTCCAGTGGCACTGCTGTTGACTCTATCAGACGAGACAAAACCCAGAAGATCCACAGGAAAACCCCAAATGTGAGACGCGCTGTTCAAACACAATCATGTTTTCAATGGAAACCCATCAGTGTGAGGACGGGGGTAGAACAGGGAATGACACTGCTGATTGTTTGCCGTTTGAAGGCTTTAATTTCTCTCTAATGCTGCCCTAATTCATGTAGATTTAGGTTATTCACTCACAACATGTGCTCACCATTATTCTGTGGATTTTTAGACGGCAATCCATATGGAAACGAAATAGTTTTAATGCTGTAGTACATATGCCAGGCCTGTCAGTGGCGCTGTAACACAGGAACTCAAAGCTCAGCAGCACAAACCATGGATGTTTAATAAATTTTACTTGTGGACACTTGAGGAATTGCAGAAAAAAACCTTCGGTCCAGAAAATATTTTTTCCAGAGACAGAAATGTAAAAATAACAACAAACAGCCACAGCATTATTTATAATCAGACATTATTATACATCCAAACACAAAACTGTACGCCACCATTGTTGTTGTTGGAGTTAGCACATGCAGGGAAAGCGTGGATTATGGCCTCATTTTTTCAGATAAAATACGAGCTGTAAATGCTGAAATTTTATTTATTTATTTTTTATCAGCATATTTTGTCTCAAAATGCCAGATCTGTGTTTGTGGATAGGCCTAAGCTTGTCTCCAAGTGGACAAGGCCTTAGTGAACAGATAAAACTACAGCTTCTATAGACCTGTGTTTGTAAAAAAAAAAAAAAAAAAAAAAAAAAAAAAGTCTATGGAGGAATTAGTGTTAGCACCAAATACAAGGTAGCTTCAGGTTTTTCTTGTGAAATTTAAGACATTTTTAAGACTTTTTAATGCCACTCTGAATAAAATGCTAAGATGTAAGATTGCGGGCAAAAGGACACGCATTTGCATAAATTTAACACAAATAAAATATTAGTATTACTCTCTGAAAGTCACTGGTTTATTTTAAAAGTCAAATACAGGTGAAATATCTCCAGTTCTGCATTACAGTTCTCAAAATGAATCATAAATTTCAGTGGCAACAGCATTTACTGTATTGTGAAGATGCCTGCAACAGTTACACAGCTCATATAGACTCAGCTGACTCAGGGTGACTTTAAGCTTTATTGGTAAAACCACTATTGATAGAATTTGGTGCCAAATGCACATCCAACTCACCAAAAAGACAGCCTTCGTTGTACAACACTGAAAAAACTTGACCTAAAAGTCCAAATTTAATACGTAGATGAACAAAATGTAGTACCTGCCCATACGATTGAATACTTTTAAGGCCTTGATTATGGCAACATCAATATTGAAAATTGCTAATAATCGGGATAGGTTTGGACCAGTGGTTCCTGGATTAGACCTGGTTTGTTTTTAGTTTTGCCCTGGTTTATTCCAGATTTAGATCTAGGTTTTAGACCCATTTTTTTCCTGGTTGAGTCCTGGTTTAGTCCTGGTTTAGTACTTCTTTAGTGTTGCCTTCCTTTGGTGTAGTCCTGAGTTAGTCCTCTTTTAGTCCAGGTTTAGACCTTGTATAGTCCTGGTTTAATTCTGGTTTTAGACCTGGTTTGTTCCTAGTTTTGTCATGGTTTATTCCTGATTTAGTTCTGGTTTCTGCTCCTTCTTTAGTGTTTTGGTCAATCAAATATTAAATGTATATATTGTCCTTATTAAGAGTCTTTCTGAAACGCTTTAAACATTGCTACAATATTTTAAAAGTAAAATGGGAACTGGGCGCTCCTTTAGAGACAGAGTAAAGATCTCAGTTACCCCGGGAGGAGCTCGGTGTAGAGCCGCTGCTCCTCCACATTGAGAGTAGTAAATAAGAAAAGGTTTATTTATTTTACATTGTTGTGACAGTGGGCAGCAGCGGGGGTAGTAATAGTAGCCTTAGTAGTAGAAGTAGTAGTAATATAACATTAGTACTAGCAGCAACTGTACCATTAGTAGTAGAAGTAGTAGTAATATAACATTAGTACTAGCAGCAACTGTACCATTAGTAGTAGAAGTAGTAGTAATATAACATTAGTACTAGCAGCTACTGTAGCATTAGTAGTAGTAATAATTTTTGTAGTACTAGTAGCAGCTGTAGCATTAGTAGTAATAATATTTGTAGTACTAGTAGCAGCTGTAGCATTAGTAGTTGAAGTAGTAGTAATATTAATAGTAGCAGCTGTAGCATTAGTAGTAATAATATTTGTAGTACTAGTAGCAGCTGTAGAATTAGTAATAATATTTGTAGTACTAGTAGCAGCTGTAGCATTAGTAGTAATAATATTTGTAGTACTAGTAGCAGCTGTAGCATTAGTAGTAGTGTTTTTTGGTGTAATTGTGTGAACTTTAATCTTCTTGACTTCTTTTTTTATTTATTTATTTGTATTTATTTTGTTACTTTTATATTTCTTTATTATTTTTTTATATATTATTATTATCATATATTTTTTTATTATTTATTTCTTCGCCCTCTGCGCCCACCTCCTTTTTTTCCACCCTTCTTTTACGCACCTCTACACTCACATTCACACACTTTTTTGTCTTTACACTCACGCCATTAATGAAGTGTGTACTTTATATGTCCCCTGTTATTGTCACGTGTGTTGCATTATACAAAAAAACAATAATATTAATAAAAAATTCAAAATCTTCTTGAGTACATGAGTAATTCTGCAGGTTTTGAGTACTGCGTCCACCTCTGCTTGGGTCGTCTACACTGAATTGAGTCCAGTGCATTTCCTATAAACACATTTGTCCAACTCCTCACAGATTTCCAGAAGCAGGCGAAGCAATAACCTCCTTCTTTATTCTCGGTTTAATAGGGTTAGGAGATAGGTGAAGATTTCAGAGCAGATTTAGCGAGTGAAGAGCTTCCAGACGCCGGCTCTAATTCAGTTTTCTTTCCTGCTCATTAACTTATGGCCATGTCATTAGTTAACGGCAGCGCTTTGGCTCAGAAGCTAAAAACACTACGAGACAACAGCCAATCAACACTTCACCGGCGTTTTCATCTGTCACCGAGCCGCCACATGTGTTCGAGATGGCTCATTTACCGAGGGCTCATTTTGTCATTTGATTGGTCGCTGATTGGATGTTGCAGGTAATTGCGCCATATTAACACGAGAAAATTAAAAGAAGCCAAGAACCTTTTTACAACCATAATCAAGCATTGTTCTCAAGTAAACCTGGTGTGGAAAGTCATTTTTGTGGGATATAAAAGTCGATTTTTCCATCTGCTCGCATCACAGTGTGCAGATTTAGTCCGGCAGAGATGTTTGCATTAGGGCTGCGCAATATATCGCAAAATTATCGTTATCGCAATATCGGCAAACGCAATATCAGCATCGCAAGAATCTAAATATATCACAATAACTCTGTGGTCTCCATCTGACAGAGATTTACACTGAAGAATCATTTTCCACCAGAGCCTTAAAAGAACATGTGTTGTGACTAAATAAAAATGTTTAAAAAGTCCAGTTTTAGTGATAATTTAATTAATTTAGTCCCAGCTTAGCCTTGTTTTATTCCTGGTTTAGTCTGTGTTAAGTTTGGATTTTGTTGCTGTTTTGACTTGTAAATACAGAAACTTACATTTTTGTGAAATGTAGTGAATTTAACTTACTATGTTCCAAAAGTAGGCTCTATTTTCAAATATCGCAATAATATCGTTATCTAAATTTTCAACATAGTTATTGAATATCGCATGTTTTCTCCATATCATGCAGCCCTACTTAAAACTCCAAAATCTTGGATCATTTTGGGTAAATTTTGGAGGTCCTGCCGCCGCTTCCAAATTTGTTTCTGAGAAATTTTATGTCTTTGTCTTTAACTCCAATTTCTCTTTGTTTTATTGTATTTTGTATGAAATGTGTTGTGTTGTTGACGCCTTTTGGCCAGGACTCCCTTGAAAAAGAGATCTATGAATCTCAATAGGATTTTCCTTGTTAAAAAATGGTTAAATAATAATAATAATAATAATAATAATAATAATAATAATAATAATAATAAAGGGGCTATATTCTGCTTTTATTTACCTTTTTAACCCAGTTTTGTCACCTCAGCACATTTTTATAAACTTCAAAAACATTATCTGACTAAAAGAAAATTATTCCAATAAATACTTTACTAGGGCTACGAGCAAACAGGTGAAGAGACCAGCAGAGGGCAGGTGTGTTACGCTCTTAATTTTCAACATCGTTATCAAATATCGCATGTTTTCTCCATATCGTGCAGCCCTAGGTGTGATGGCCTTACTGTTGCAACTCTGTCCATTTATCCAGGCTTGGGACTGGCACAAGGACACTGGCTTATGTTCCTCTGTGCCTGGTTGGTCAGATAACAAGCGGTGGAAGAAGTACTACATTTTTTACTATTAAAAAAAATAATTATCTTTACCAAAATACAAGGAAAAAGAAATCAGGTGGTGCAGCTTTAAATAAAAGTATAAAAGTACTTGCAAGTAAAAAAGTAAAAGTATTTTGCACAGGTTTAAGAAATAATAAATGTGTCAAATGTGAGGGATTTTGCTGGAAAACTGTGCTGGAAACTAATGTGGTGCAACAGAAGAGACTGAATCTGTAGGTGAGTACTACTTTACTGCATCTGTTATACTGAAGTACTGTGTCTGTTATACTGAAGTACTGCATCTGTTATACTGAAGTACTGCATCTGTTATACTGAAGTACTGCATCTGTTTTACTGAAGTACTGCATCTGTTTTACTGAAGTACTGTGTCTACAATGATCACACCGCAAAAAACAAATTCAAAATGTTTTTTACTTCAAACCAATTGAAAAATGTAGTGAAGTAAAATTAAAAGTACCCCTCGTAAACTCAAATAAAGTACAGATACATGAAAATTGTACTTAAATAAAGCAACTAAGTACTTTTACCTTATGATATAGACAAAACAAAATTAGAAAGCATAGTTGAAGTGTGTGAAGTCCACAGACGCTCCTCAACAGTGGCTCAGGAGGTAGAGCGGTCACCCTATAAACAGAGGGTTGGCAGTTTCATTCTGTCGTTGTGTCCTTGGGCAAGACACTTCACCCACCTTGTCTGTGTTTGACTGTGTTCGTGTGCTAGCTTTACAGTAGCTGGGCCCCAGTCCCCAACAAGACAAGCCCTGAATAATGAATGAACTGAGGATGTGTAGGGTCATCATAGAAAAGCCTTGCACACACTGTATTTCTGTTTACAGTGAATATATTTTAGAGTTGGTGGTACTATTTTAAAGTTACACTGTGTAACTTTTCTCCTAAATATGTGGGGCATACTGACTTGTTTTTGTGATTTTTTGAGCGATTATAAGGCCTGAGGTGGATCTGTTGCTGCCGAGCGGGGCTTCTGTTCTGAGAAACCGCCCTCGCAACTTGGCCGGGAGCGCTCCGCTGTTGAGGAAGAGTCACGTGACAGGGAACGACTTGAGGCGCAGTATAACCAGGAAGCTACTTTTAGCGTTGTTATTTTCGCCAGTTCGTCAGGGCCGAAGGACACAAGAAGATGAAGACAATGTCGGACGAGGCAAGAAAAAGAAAATGTGAAAGGGACCGCACCAGATCGCAGACAAGAGTCAACATCGGACAGACTTTTGCTCGCTGGCGTCAGATGAGAGACAGAGAAGGCTGCAAATCAGATCACGTTTTTGTTTCTTTATTGTTGGGCAGGTAAATTAGCCTCTTTATTTTTTCTTTAGAACGTGCTTTTTCATACAGTTATTAGTTGTTTTTACTGCGACCATTGCGCGATATTTGTTGATAAGCTAACGCTAGCGCTAACTCTATAGAAGATCCAGTCCAAACTTCCAAAGGTAGCAGCAGGTCAACTAAAGTTGAAACAATGATGGAAATAGACGCACGCTCGCACAGTTTCAGAAGGAGGAGGGGCCCTAGTGTTTACGTTTTGCGATGGTGCAGTGGCAGCTGTGGCCTCTAGAGGCGCAAGACCGGGAATCTTACACAGTGTAACTTTAAAGGAAATGTTTCAAGTTTAAAAATGACTTCCTTGCCTTAATTATTTCTTACTTAGGTCGGTCTTATTGGCAAAATTATTTATAATTTTGTGGCAGAAGTGCGAGGCCGCTGCTGGCAGACAGGAGCAGACTAAAGTTATAATTTTAATTAATTAACACGAACACTGTTATCTTCCCGAGATTTGCAGCAGGTTTCAAATTCGCTGGGTTTAATGTTAGCTCTGAGCGTCTGTGGGAATCACTGAGGTCAGTGTAATACCAACCTCTTTAATGTAAAATACATCCAACATAATCATTTTAAAGACAGGAATAAATCAGATTTTCAGACAGAACCACAGAGAATGTAAATGTGCAGTCTGGAGCTAAATTGTTCATGTAAAACAGTAATGTGGCGTGTTTCAGAGGACTAAAAATCAAACTAAACATCTCTGTGAGACTTTCCAGAATAATACTGCTGCATAGGATTTAACCTGGACTCTAGGGCTGCAGCAACTAATCAAAATAACCAGTTATAGTTGTTTATTAAAAAAATCAGCAACTCATTTAATAATCAATTAATCTGCAGTGTATGTACATTTACCATGGTATTAACTATTGATAAAGACGTAATGTTCAGTACTGCTGCCCTGTAGTTACATATCCAAAAGTCTTAGTTTGCTTTGTTAAAGCGTCTGTTAATTCACTGAGTTCTGAAATGTAACTTCTTCTGTAAAGAATGGACAACAAAAATGTTGATGCACACGGTAAAACGGATGCGTTGCTCCACCATCCATCTTTATGAACAAAGTCATGAACAACAGAAAAACTTCAGATGAAATACGTAAGCCACAAAACTGCAGGTCTACGCCCTCTAGTGTCCACAACATGCACCTGTTTCTTATTTATATTACCATGAATTTTTAGTCATAAATTCTTCTTGATTTTAAACAAATATACATGTGAAATCAACGTGAATTATTAAATGATTCCAAGCATTATAAAATGGCATTTATAGGGTCTGAATTATAAAAATGGGAGTGGAGCGCGCAGTTCGTGCGCATGGCAACCACACAGACCAGGAAGTGGTGTTAGCATGTAGCAGTCAAGGCTAATTTTTAGAAAGGCAATTTAGCCTCATATTCTTTTACCCTCTCAGTGAAAGTAATGTTCAGGACCATAATCCTTTCATAATCACAGCATGAGCGTTACATCCCTGTATGCTAGGCTAACTTTCTAATATGACAATAGTAAACATCCCGTTTCTACTGCTTTGTCTGAACAGACCTTTCAGGATCTGTGATTGAGCCAAGCTGACGTCCGAGCTGAAGTTAAAACAAGTTTAACTTGGGCACAGCGTGCTGCTCAGCAGCAGCCGCCGCTCTGCTCGGCAGCAGTGGCTGCGCTCTAGCACCGCGATTTTACAAACAAATCAATGGAATTTACCACCTCGCTCACTGCCCACCAGGTCCTTAAAGACAGGACAGTCCTGGACACACTGAGTAAAGACAGGACAGTCCTGGACACACTGAGTAAAGACAGGACAGTCCTGGACACACGGAGTAAAGACAGGACAGTCCTGGACACACTGAGTAAAGACAGGACAGTCCTGGACACACGGAGTAAAGACAGGACAGTCCTGGACACACTGAGTAAAGACAGGACAGTCCTGGACACATGGAGTAAAGTGTGATGCAGGCAGGAGGAGTCCAGGACATCACTGTGGTGTGGGACGGATACTGGATACAGTCAAGGAGTTCCTGGTTATAATGTATAATAATGTAAACAAATATGTTAAAATATAATTTAAAAAATAGCATAAATGAGCAATTGCTTGGTATTTTGGCATTTGTGTGCACCTGAGCATTGTGTTGTGTGTATGTTCCAGGATCCATGTTGACTCCAGAGTCAAAGAGCAATTTTCATTCCAGCATTGTTTGATTTACAAATGAAGCACTGGTTCCTGTGACACAAAGACAGAGGCCTCTCCAGGTTGGAGGAGAACTTCTGCCGCAGGTTGAGAAGTTTAAGTATCTCAGGTCTTGTTCAAGAGTGAGAGAAGGACGGAGTGTGAGACTGACAGATGGATCTGTGCAGAGGTCACAGAGACAAGTGTCTGAAATTAGTTTCTTCTGCAACGTCTTCAGTTCAGTTTCTGCAAATCACAGGGAGCAGCATTAGTTCATCTGTGTCAGAGCCTGCTGGAAAGTTGAGCTAAACATTTGTTGACTGGACAGAGAATCATCTCAGTTGGTCAGATTGGCTCAGGTTAGTAATATTAATGAGCTTTTCTGTTAAAAAGTACATCAAAATAAATGGTTCATTCTTCCAAATGATTGCTTTGCTTTTTAAAAGATGTACTAGTTTTACAATGAATAATGAAGGAGAGAGAAAACTACAAACTACATAATGCTGATTGTGGCTTATAAAATCATTATGCTCTAATATACGCTTGATTTAGGTGTCGGACGCCCCCTGCTGGCAATAGTGGGGAATGAACAAAGCATGAAATATTTAGCACGGCTATTAGCATAACTACGGTAACAGGTAGATAAATGAGCTGCTTCATAGTGACAGCAATTTAAGAGCTGAAATTTTGGACAAGTCCAGTGACAGTGCACTTTGCTGTTTTATGTTGAGCTGTGAGACCGAGCGTTTTCACTTCTTGAGAAGGGATGGCCTCAGCATACAGAATTTCTCAAACGAGATATGAAACAAAATGCTACTCCAGCTCTGTTTTTGAGGTGGAACTGTCACGGTCTGCAGCAGTTTCTGTGTTCTCCCTGTGTTTTTCCTGTCACCTCCTTCCTGGGTGTGTTCCTCCTCCTCAGTGCAGAGGAGCACACCTGGATTCAACCTGGATTCAACCTGGATTCAACCTGGATTCAACCTGGATTCAACCGGGATTCAACCTGGATTCAACCTGCAATCTTCTGCACTGCAAGAGGCTCTGCTTCCAGTTACTCCTCGCCAGTTTGTTTCTTGCTCTGTTAGTAGCACATTTTTGGCTCCAGATTTTGCTGTTTTGTGGATTTGTTTTGACCAACGTTTTTGTCCAGGAACTCCGGCTTCCCTGCCTTCATACCTGTCCACTTACCTGCCAGTGCACACACCTGGACCTGCCTTGGTCTCCTGGTCCTTGTCTTCGTCCTCTGGTCTTTGTCTTTGTCTTCGTCCTCTGGTCTTTGTCTTTGTTTTTGTCTTCTGGTCTTTGTCTTTGTCTTCGTCCTCTGGTCTTTGTCTTCGTCCTCTGGTCTTTGTCCTCATCCTCTGGTCTTTGTCTTCGTCCTCTGGTCTTTGTCTTCGTCTTCTGGTCTTTGTCTTCGTCCTCTGGTCTTTGTCTTTGTCTTCGTCCTCTGGTCTTTGTCTTCGTCCTCTGGTCTTTGTCCTCATCCTCTGGTCTTTGTCTTCGTCCTCTGGTCTTTGTCTTCGTCCTCTGGTCTTTGTCTTTGTCTTCGTCCTCTGGTCTTTGTCCTCGTCCTCTGGTCTTTGTCTTCGTCCTCTGGTCTTTGTCTTTGTCTTCGTCCTCTGGTCTTTGTCCTCGTCCTCTGGTCTTTGTCTTTGTCTTCGTCCTCTGGTCTTTGTCTTCGTCCTCTGGTCTTTGTCTTTGTCTTCGTCCTCTGGTCTTTGTCTTCGTCCTCTGGTCTTTGTCTTTGTCTTCGTCCTCTGGTCTTTGTCCTCGTCCTCTGGTCTTTGTCCTCGTCCTCTGGTCTTCGTCCTCGTCCTCTGGTCTTCGTCCTGATCTTCTTATTAAGCGCTTTGGGTGACTTATGTCATAGTTAAAGCGCTATATAAATACCTTTCCCTTTCCCTTTGTCCTCGTCCTCTGGTCTTTGTCCTCGTCCTCTGGCCTTTGTCCTCGTCCTCTGGTTTTCGTCCTCGTCCTCTGGTTTTCGTCCTCTGGTCTTTGTCCTCGTCCTCTGGTTTTCGTCCTCGTCCTCTGGTCTTCGTCCTCTGATCTTTGTCTTCGTCCTCGTCCTCTGGTCTTTGTCTTCGTCCTCTGGTCTTTGTCTTTGTTTTTGTCTTCTGGTCTTTGTCTTTGTCTTCGTCCTCTGGTCTTTGTCTTCGTCCTCTGGTCTTTGTCCTCATCCTCTGGTCTTTGTCTTCGTCCTCTGGTCTTTGTCTTCGTCTTCTGGTCTTTGTCTTCGTCCTCTGGTCTTTGTCTTTGTCTTCGTCCTCTGGTCTTTGTCTTCGTCCTCTGGTCTTTGTCCTCATCCTCTGGTCTTTGTCTTCGTCCTCTGGTCTTTGTCTTCGTCCTCTGGTCTTTGTCTTTGTCTTCGTCCTCTGGTCTTTGTCCTCGTCCTCTGGTCTTTGTCTTCGTCCTCTGGTCTTTGTCTTTGTCTTCGTCCTCTGGTCTTTGTCCTCGTCCTCTGGTCTTTGTCTTTGTCTTCGTCCTCTGGTCTTTGTCTTCGTCCTCTGGTCTTTGTCTTTGTCTTCGTCCTCTGGTCTTTGTCTTCGTCCTCTGGTCTTTGTCTTTGTCTTCGTCCTCTGGTCTTTGTCCTCGTCCTCTGGTCTTTGTCCTCGTCCTCTGGTCTTTGTCCTCGTCCTCTGGTCTTCGTCCTCGTCCTCTGGTCTTCGTCCTGATCTTCTTATTAAGCGCTTTGGGTGACTTATGTCATAGTTAAAGCGCTATATAAATACCTTTCCCTTTCCCTTTGTCCTCGTCCTCTGGTCTTTGTCCTCGTCCTCTGGCCTTTGTCCTCGTCCTCTGGTTTTCGTCCTCGTCCTCTGGTTTTCGTCCTCTGGTCTTTGTCCTCGTCCTCTGGTTTTCGTCCTCGTCCTCTGGTCTTCGTCCTCTGATCTTTGTCTTCGTCCTCGTCCTCTGGTCTTTGTCTTCGTCCTCTGGCCTTTGTCCTCTGGTTTTCGTCCTCTGGCCTTTGTCCTCTGGTCTCCTGGTCACCTTTTTGAGTCGGCTCAAATAAAGACATTATTTTTGCACTTTACAGAGTCTGCTTTTGGGTCCAGTTATTCACTTGTGACAGGAACAACATTATAACATGATTAAAAGCTAAAATAAAAACAGTCAATTTAGAACAAAAGATCCTGTGTAGATGGTAAAACAAACACAAGAATGCAACAGTTAGACTAAAAGTTGAGCATCTGTTGATTAGACAGCAAAGAACAGTCAGTGGGCATCATTGTTCCTGTTCTGTTGAATGGCACACATGTTGTCAGTGCTGCTGCTGTGGTGTTAGTGAAGTGGAAAGCTGTTTGGATGAGCTTTAGAAACTTCTCTCTGGAGTCCCGGAGGAAAAGGCCAGAGCCAGGCGTTTTTCTGCTTCATGCTGCTGAACTGGGCAGCAGCCTCGGGCCAAGTGTAGCTCTGGATTTAAAATGTGTTTTAACAGAGGAATCCTTTTTAAATGTACCGTCTGTATGAGCAGTGTACATCCATACTGTCACTGTGCAACGTCTGTCTCAGGTAGTGCTTCTTGGCAGAGTTATCATTTTTGTATGTGGTTGGTAGAGAGCCCCTAAAAATCATCTTCCAGTCAGATTTTTCCTTCAGAGGAGACCACAGTGAATCCTCTGCCTCCATCTGAGCCTCTCCTCTGCATCTTCTCCTCATTTGTCCCTCCTCTGTTCATGTCCAATCCATCTCAATCTGGAAACTTTATCTCCAAAACATCTCACAGGAGCTGTCCTTGTCTTCGTCCTTGTCCTCTGGTCTTTGTCCTCTGGTCTTCGTCCTTGTCCTCTGGTCTTCGTCCTCTGGTCTTCGTCCTTGTCCTCTGGTCCTTGTCCTCTGGTCTTCGTCCTCATCCTCTGGTCTTCGTCCTTGTCCTCTGGTCTTTGTCCTCTGGTCTTCATCCTCGTCCTCTGGTCTTCGTCCTCTGGTCTTCATCCTCGTCTTCTGGTCTTTGTTTTTGTCCTTGTCCTCTGGCCTTTGTCCTCTGGTCTTCGTCCTCTGGTCTTCGTCCTCTGGTCTTCGTCCTCTGGTCTTCATCCTCTGGTCTTCATCCTAGTCCTCTGGTCTTTGTCTTTGTCCTTGTCTTCTGGCCTTTGTCCTCTGGTCTTCATCCTCTGGTCTTCGTCCTCTGGTCTTCATCCTCTGGTCTTCGTCCTCTGGTCTTCGTCCTCTGGTCTTCATCCTCTGGTCTTCATCCTAGTCCTCTGGTCTTTGTCTTTGTCCTTGTCTTCTGGCCTTTGTCCTCTGGTCTTCATCCTCTGGTCTTCGTCCTCTGGTCTTCATCCTCTGGTCTTCGTCCTCTGGTCTTCATCCTCTGGTCTTCATCCTCTGGTCTTCGTCCTCTGGTCTTCGTCCTCTGGTCTTTGTCTTTGTCCTTGTCTTCTGGCCTTTGTCCTCTGGCCTTCATCCTCTGATGGACTCATTCCTGATCCTATCCATCTTCATCATGAACAAAGAGAACCTCAGCATCTTTAGCTCTGCTCCCTCCAGCTCTGCTTTCTGTCTGTGCTCAACTAAAAGTACTGTTCTACTACTAATGCTACTGCTGCTATTACGATTACTACAGCGTTAACTAATGCTACCCTCTTAAGTCTCTATTTAGAGACTTCAAAAAAGACTGTGAAAGTAACATTATCTGCTCAAATATGTACTCAGCAGGGATGTAATGGCAACACCACAATAGCAAAAGTCTCTTGATATTATTGTGGGCTTGAACGTTATCAAATGGTGGCTTCCCTGAGCAAAAACACATAGTTTTGTTGCAGTGTCATGGTAAAAAGCAGAGAGAACTACATAGACCACAATCCATTTGGGCACAGCCAACATGGCGAGGGCCGGTGTTTTTAGTAACGGCAGCAAGATAACTCAGAGAATATCTAGACTTACAGCTGTTTTATGTAGCAGAAGATTTAAAATTTTAGGAAACAATGCACTAATTATGACCACGTTTTAAGTTTACCCACTGCGCCGCGTCACTCAGTCGTTTTCTCTCTCTCGGACCCCGTTAGCTCTCAGGAGTAAAATGCGAGCTGGACTTATGTAGAAAACTGTACAAGCTAACGACACAGCGTCCAGCAGAGGAGCGGTGTGAGCAGGAGTTTGTTGGATTAAAGCAAAGCGTGAACACTTTGCTGATTCCTGAGCAGCGTTGTCTGAAAAACGAAATTTATTTACAAACGAGTCATGTCATCAGATCAAAACTTGGTTGGCTGTAACAATTTAGAGCAAATAAAACATGATTTCGGAAGATAATTTTTCAACCAAGGGCTTGGCAGGACATTTTTACATAAGAAATGTTGTTACCATGAGCATTCCTGTAAAACTGTGAGTAGGGCTGCAACAACTAATTGGATTAATTGATTATATTCGATTATTGAAATAATCGTCAATTTAGTAATCGAAAAATCGCCAACTTGGATATTTAGTAGACTCTGACATATGCCATGTTCTGGGAGAGAAGGTTTTATTACTTAAAGCAGTGAAGTTAAAAACAATGTACATTTTGTGTTTTAATATAAATATCATATATGTTTTACAGATGATATTTGATGTATATATGCTCTATATAAACATCTTCAAGAAGCATCCTTGTAGCTTTGTCTGATTGAATTTTGTAAAAATTTAGTGATTTTTGGTAGCATTATCACCTATTTTTAACAAAAACTATAAAACATCAAGTTTTTAACCACTTTATTTGCGCTTCTCTATCCGATTATTAACTCAAATAATTTACTTAAGTACATTTTGTTAAGGAAAAAGTACTGTCTGAGTGGATTTTGTAGAACGTCCTTTTACTTAAATACATTTTGGATTTTGTTTTGTTTATTACTTACTAACTTTAAATTATCTAAGGAAGTAAAAGTAGTTTTTGTCTTCTGTGGTGTGTAGCACATCTGACTGCAATCAGAAGGCGAAGAAGAAGAATCTACTAAAGTTAAACTGAAGAAGAAGAAGAAGAAGAATCTACTAAAATTAAATTTAAGAAGAAGAAGAAGAATATACTAAAATTAAATTTAAGAAGAAGAAGAAGAATCTACTAAAGTTAAACTGAAGAAGAAGAAGAAGAATCTACTAAAATTAAATTTAAGAAGAAGAAGAAGAATCTACTAAAGTTAAACTGAAGAAGAAGAAGAAGAATCTACTAAAATTAAATTTAAGAAGAAGAAGAAGAATATACTAAAGTTAAATTGAAGAAGAAGAAGAATATACTAAAGTTAAATTGAAGAAGAAGAAGAATCTACTAAAATTAAATTTAAGAAGAAGAATATACTAAAATTAAATTTAAGAAGAAGAAGAATATACTAAAATTAAATTTAAGAAGAAGAATCTACTAAAGTTAAATTGAAGAAGAAGAAGAAGAAGAAGAAGAATCTACTAAAGTTAAATTGAAGAAGAAGAAGAATCTACTAAAATTAAATTGAAGAAGAAGAATCTACTAAAGTTAAATTGAAGAAGAAGAAGAAGAAGAAGAATCTACTAAAGTTAAATTGAAGAAGAAGAAGAATCTACTAAAATTAAATTTAAGAAGAAGAAGAATATACTAAAATTAAATTTAAGAAGAAGAATCTACTAAAGTTAAATTGAAGAAGAAGAAGAAGAAGAAGAATCTACTAAAGTTAAATTGAAGAAGAAGAATCTACTAAAATTAAATTGAAGAAGAAGAATCTACTAAAGTTAAATTGAAGAAGAAGAAGAAGAAGAATCTACTAAAGTTAAATTGAAGAAGAAGAAGAAGAAGAAGAATCTACTAAAGTTAAATTGAAGAAGAAGAATCTACTAAAATTAAATTGAAGAAGAAGAATCTACTAAAGTTAAATTGAAGAAGAAGAAGAAGAAGAATCTACTAAAGTTAAATTGAAGAAGAAGAAGAATCTACTAAAGTTAAATTGAAGAAGAAGAAGAAGAATCTACTAAAATTAAATTGAAGAAGAAGAAGAAGAATCTACTAAAATTAAATTGAAGAAGAAGAAGAAGAATCTACTAAAGTTAAATTGAAGAAGAAGAAGAAGAAGAATCTACTAAAGTTAAATTGAAGAAGAAGAAGAAGAATCTACTAAAAATACATTTACAGTGAATAGTTTTATAACATTTTTCTTAGGTACTTTCACTTCTACTTGAGTAATATTATTTTTGAAGTAACAGTACTTTTATTTGAGTATAGATTTTGAGTACTTCATCCACAACTGTTCCTTCATCACCACAAAGAGCTTCCTAGGACAGCTTTACCTTGAAAAACCATACCAGGATTATCTTTAGCCTCCAACAGCTCCGTAACTCCTGGGATCATGTGGCTCTGAAAGCCCTCAGGGAGGTCTTCAAGTCTCTCTATAAACGCTCCACAGAGCTGACGCTGACGGGCGTCCGCTCACACAGATCACAGTCTGTGTAAATGATGTAGAGGGGGTATAATGAAGAGATCAGAGCGTGACCTTTAAGCGTTACAGCGACAGTGACATTTGTACGGACGCCGACGACGCCGACGACGACGACCTCGCCGCGTTCATTCGGATTTGTATCACAGAGCGGGCTCAGGGTCAGGCTCAATACCACATCCTCCATTTCCACTCTGTAGGCCATTTTTATATCAGCTGCGCGCCTCCTCAAAACAACACGTATCCATGCCATTTCCATCCGCTGCACAGTTTGTCGGAGCGGCTATAAAATCAGAATGCCCTTTTGCATGCAGCCCTTTGTATTTCTCTATTGTTATATTCTGTTTCCAAACACTTTCCACTCTAGTTTTTTGGGAGCTGCCTCAACAAATAAATGTCTCTGCTTCGTGGACCTTACTTTAATTGTAATTAATTGCATCTCATCTTTTTAAAGTCTAGCATTAGTTGAGTCTTAATGCCTCGTTTCTCTGGCTGGTTAAACTTTATGCTTTTCAAATTACATTGGTCCATTGCATTGTTTATTTTGTGTATTTCAATACCGTCCCCTTACAATTCTGATTGGTGGTACTTAATGTCTATCCACTTGCATTCAGACTCATTTATTGTTTAGAAAAAAGAACAAGTGAGTAGTAGTAGTAGCAGCAGTAGCAGCAGTAGTAGTAGGAGTTAGTTAGTTAGTTTATTTTCTTCGGTCAGTTGACAAACTCAAAGAAACAACACACACACACACAAAAAAAAAAACAGAAACAATACATCCCACATTTCAACCTTGACAACTTTCATTACACAATTCATTCCACTTCTCCATATTTCCCCACCTACACTGGACTTAAATTCTCTTTTAAAGGTGTAAATTGTTTTGGAGTCTTTTAATGTTTCATCCAGACTGTTCCATAGATGAACCCCTCTAACAGAGATACATCTACTTTTTAAGCTCGTCCTTACATTTGGTTTCTGAAAAATACTAGGATCCTCTGAGGTTGTATCCCGTCTCTCTTGGTTTGAACTTCTCTTGGATACAGCGAGGGAGCATATGTGCTTTATACATCACAATTGCAGTGTTAAGGTCAACAAGATCATGTCATTTTAAAGTTTTTAATTTTATAAAAAGAGCATTTGTTGGGGCATAGTAGTCTGCATAATTGACAATCCTAATGGCTTTCTTTTGAAGTAAAAAAATTGATTGAATGTTAGTTTTATAATTATTCCCCCAGATTTCCACACAATAATTAAGGTATGGAAGGATGAGAGAATTATACAATAATTTAAGAGCGTGATGATTTACAGAGTGTCTAATTTTACACAATACAGCTATAATTTTAGATATTTTTGTCTTAAGTATATTTATATGTAATTTCCAGTTGAGCTTGTCATCTATATTAATTCCTAAAAATTTGGTTGAATACACCCTTTCGATCTCTATACTACCAATTTTTATATGACACTGTTTATTAATTTTCCTATTTCCAAAAATAATATATTTTGTTTTATTCAAATTTATCGATAGTTTGTTAGCATCAAACCATTTCTTTAGTATTGTAAGTTCTTTTCCGACTGTATCCAAGAGGTGGTCAAGATCTGGTCCAGAGCAGTATAAACCTGTGTCATCAGCAAATAGAATGCAATGCAGATTTTTTTAAGACTTTAGAGAGAGAGTAGTAGTAGTAACAATAGTAGAAGTAGGAATAGTACTACAACCCCAGAGCTTAGCGCTTGCGAGTAAAAGGTCCTCACTGTGGCGGAAGGTGAAAGAAGAAAGAGCAGTAGTAGTAGTAGTAATAGTAGTAGTAGTAGTGCAACCTCAGAACTTAGCACTCCACAGTACAAGCTACTCAATATCGCAGTAGTAGTAGTAGTAGTAGTAGTACAACCTCAAAACTTTGCAAAGTCCCAGTACAAGCTCTTCAATGTGGGAGTACTCATAGTAATAGTAGAAGAAGTAGCAATAGTAGTACAACCCCAGAACTTAGCAGTCCCCAGTACAAGCTTCTTGGTATGGCAGTAGTAGTAGAATTAGTAGTAGTAGTAGTAGTAGTAGTAGTAGTAGTGGCAGTAGTACAACCCCAGAACCTAGCAATCCCCAGTCCAGTCCTGTTGATGTAGCAGTACTAAGTAAGTAATAGTAGTACTAAAACCCAAAAACTGTGTACAAGCTTCTCATTGTGGGAGTAGAAAGTATAGTAGTAGTAGTAGCAGTAGTAGTAGTAGTAGTTGTAGTAGTAGAACCCCAGAACTTTTCTCAGCAGCAGCTGTGACTATTTCCTCTATGTAGTGAATATTTAGTTTAAAAAGTTCTATTTTAAGTTTTTATTGGCCCTATTTACAGCAGTGCATGGTTTAGTCTCTGCGGTGTTGCTCCCGTTTACCTCTTCAAACCGGAAACATCCTGACAATTATCTTCTGTGTGGAATAAATTATCTAAAAGTATCTCATCAAAATACATCTACAAAACACAGAACCGTCCCTTAAATTCAGGAGAAGCTGTTTATTTATTTACTTCGGTTCAACTTTAGCGCCGACAGTGAGTTCAATGCAATTATAATAAACACGAGCTGAGAGTCGGTCCCTCGTCACTTCAGACTAATCCGGCTCGTGGTAGAAGGCGTTTTTTTTTTTAGATATTAATACCATTTAAAGAGGTTCGCCGGAGCTGCGCGAGGCCCGAGGGACGCGAAGGTGGACGGACCGAGCGCCTACAGCTCTCGTCATTATTTATAAACCTGGCGGCGTGTCTTGTGTGCATTAGTGTCGAATACAAAATGCACTGCTACTTCTCCTCGGGCCAGCACTGCGAATATAAATGGAGATGTTTCAGACTGAGCTACCAACACACACGCAAACACTGGCAGGCGAGAGGAGTCAGTGGGAAAAACATGGAAATATACTGTACTTTAAGGGACTTTTATTTGAAATCTCATCATTGTACGCATGTGTTATTAAGGCTGGATCCCATTTCTACCCCTTAGCCCTTTGCCTTAGCCCTAGCCCTTCGTTCATGAGAGACGAAGGGCTGTCCCAATTCTCTTTCGCAGTCAGGGCGAGGGTTGTACTCCCCTCCAAAAAGGGCTTTTCCAGATGCACACTTAAAACCAAGGGGTAGGAGGAGGACGACTTACGTTCACCTTGTGCTCGTTTAAAATAATGTAGGCTACATGAAATTTGCTCGTCTAATGGCAGTGCCTTACGCCTTGTATCTGTTATTTTGTTGCCATTTCTTTTGCATTTATGTTGTAACTAAATAGTCTCACCATTTTGCGCTGACAGAGAGGACGCTAAAGTTTATGCCAGTGTTTGTTTTATGTCCATAGCTTCAGTAATCACTGAGATATCCACCGTTAAAGTTTGTGGAAACTTTGAAATACAGGCTTTAGACGAGGATTTAGCGCTTTATCAGCAGGACCCTTGGTGTTTTTCAATAAAATAACTTATATTTCAGTCAAAAAACAAACACAAAAAGCTATATATGTCCCTTAACCTCATTTTAATGCCGCTTAATTTGATGCATGAGTCACGTGACGCACATGCGGCTGTGTTTACAGAGACAGGTGATGTTTACCTGAGCACAGTGAGCTGCTCCTGCTCCACGCGGTGTATGGTGAAGATTAATCCCATGACAGTTTTAGTTTTCAGCAGTTTGTTGCTTTCTCTGCTGTTACAGTTGTACATTTGTTCAGGCTAATGTTGGCTTGTTTTAAAAAAAAGTATAAACTGATGGTTTGTTCAATGATGTAGAGCCTAGTACAGCGGTGTAGGGGGGTATTGTCAGCCCGACCTCTTACCCCTCTGTTTTAAGGTCTAAGGGGAAGGCGAAGGGCGAGGGGTAGGGTAAAAATGAGAAATGGGATTGGGCCTTGCAAGCCAGACCTTCCTACTTTCCTTTTGAAAGCAGGAAAGTCTGGATCCTCAGCCTTAGGGAGCCATTTTCTGTTGACTCACAGCCAGCGTTTCTTACAAAAACAGAAGATAATCTCTTATTAAAAATAACCTCGGCGCTGGCTTATACAGAGTGAATTTAATAACTTTTCCGAGCTGATCAACAGCGTTTAGTGCTTTCCTTCGTCACCTGAAGTATTCCTAAGTGGAAAACAAGCCTGGCCCAGTCTGCCTTCTCATACCAAGAGACAAAGCAATGGAATAAACTTCCCATTGAGCTGATAAATGAAAATAACTTTTACACTTTCTCCAGAGAAGTGAAGAAGTGGTTCATTGAAAACCAGAGATGCACCACTGATACCATGTTTTTAAATTGATATGAACTAAGGTAATGTAAAGTAAGATTGTTATAGCTTCTTTTAAAAATAACAATAATATTTGTAATAATATTTATTTTATAAACAATGGAATCCTTTTTTGTCTGCTGTAAAGGAAAGAGTCCTGTTGTCTCCAGTTTCCCCTTAGAAGTGATATTTCTATTTTTGTTTGAAAGAATATTATTGTTTATGCCCTTAAGATTTTCAACAATACTTTTTGTATTTTATTTTTTTTTTTTTTGTGTGTGTGTGTGTTTTTTTTTTTTTTTTTTGTTCTCTTCCTACCATTTTTACTTATTTTTGTTGTGTATTATCTGTAGTTTGTTTATTTTTGTGTTTCCTGTGTTTATTGTAATTTAAAAAAAAAAAATAACATTAATAATGATAATTATGAATTACCTGTATTTCTCTTGTGTAAACTGTAGATCGTAGTGCTAAAATTATCAATTTTATATTATATTGTAATTGTTATGTGAGGAATCTCTGCTATGCAACACAATAACAAGGATGAGTGAATGGGGAGTGTGTGTCAGAGCTGGAGGATGGATGCACTGTAGAGAATGTCTCTTTTTCCTCTTCCCTTTAAAGGACTACAGATGGAAATAAACCCTTTTCACGTGACGTCAGACAACTTCCGTTTTGAGACGATGGGATGTATCTTCATTTCCGGTGCTGCGCTTCTCCCATAAGAAATTCACCCAGACTTTTTTAAAATTGCTGTTTACAAGTTTACACAATATACAGCAATTTTCAAATGAATATTTACCCACAAAATGTTCAAAACTTGCGAAAGGATATTAATTCTTCAACGAAGGAGACTTGGATTATGAAGTGAGTGCTTTGTTATGGAGCTAGATAGCGTTAGCAACATGGCTAAGTGATAGAGCTGCGCTATAAAACAGTGTTAGATCATGTCATGATCTGAGTTTATCTGAATATTTGACAATCTGCTTATCAGGAAATACCACTGGATAGTACTACAGTATATTTTCATTTAGTAAAGCTAAGCATTAACAACTACTAGCTTTAGCTACAAGACAAAACACTTACCTTCAGAATCAAATAAGTAACCTTCAATGAAAAATGTATATCCTTTTTTGAGTTTTGACCGTTTTGTCTGTGAATTTTCATCAGCAAATCTCTGTACATCATGCAGCCTTATATTTGGCAAATTTTTAAGACTCTGAGTAGCAGCACTGGAAATGAAGATACATCCCATTGTCTCAAAATGGAAGTTGTCTGACGTCATCGTGAAAAGGATCTATTAGCTTCCAAGCTATAATCTGGTACAAGCATCTTTGCCTTTTGGCATTATGTAACTGTACATTGTCCTTGTTGGTTCTGCTGAAGTCCTCGTTGTTTTTCAGTCTTTCTTTGTCTTCGTCCTGTTTCCATTTTAACAACAGTAAAGTCCCTCTGACGTCCCACGTAACCACCAAACAACATCGCCGTGTTTGTTTTGCGGCGCGCTGCTTACGTCCTGCCCTTTGTTTCTTTGTTTTGTTTTATGAATGTTCTGTCCATAGAAATGAAACTCAAACCATGAAGAACCAAACTAACTTCTTTGTATAGAAGAGGAAAAGAGTTATGCTATTGTGTTTTTATAAATAATACCTTTTTTTTATAGCTCCTTTCAAAACACCCAAGGCACTTAACAAAAGGAAACTTTAAAGAAGTGATTTAAATTGTTCAGTAGAGCCATGGGCCGTTTGGTACCGGGCCACAGAGCAAAATAAAAAAGAAATAATTTTTATTTTAGTGCTATTTTTTAGTTTACTGCAAGTTCCATGTGTTTAACTTTGAAAAACTACTCCTTCTGCTGGAGCGTCTTACCTCCGCACTGGATTCACTCGCTCACTTTTGCCATGCGTCGCTAAAGTAGGCTAAAGCTAGCAAACATAAATAAAAAACGAGAAGGAGGCAGAGAGCTGACAGTGAAGCAAAAGAAGAGTTTTGCTGCAGGGAAACAAGCCCAGGAGTCTCACTCATTCTACTTTGGTGAGTTGTGTTACATTTATTTTACTGTATTTATAGAAACATAGGCCTAATCATTTTTATGGCACACGTTATCCATCCTTTTACTGCCCCATACTACTTACACAACTTATTACTACTCCCTATGTAACTGTAACTGGCTGCTGTCTACAACTTCTACTAACTCTGCATCCAAATTGAAATTAGAAGGCTGGACTTCTGGGAAAATCCTTGAGTAAAAGTATCTTGTGAGCCACGTGCCACAGCGCCCCCAGGTTCGATTCCCGGCTCGGGGCAAGTTAGATCCATGTCATTTCCACTCAAAAATCTACAGCAAAAAATCAAGTTCTGATTCTATATCCACTGTTCACTTTATTAACTTACATTTAAAACACCTAAATATAGTAATAGCTTGAACTTTGTGGTCTCTAAAATGAGCTGAACCTACAGATAAATGTAACTTCCCTCTGTCTCCTCTCTCTAACTCATTCTCGGCGTAATTCTCCTCCATTTATTCCAGTCCCCTCCGGCTCCGTCCTCATTTCTCCAGACACTTTCTCAGACGAAGAGTCACAAACCGCATTAACCTTTCCCAGCTAAAATCAATGTCCTGTTGTTAATTTGTGCTAATTTGCTTCCACTTAGTTTTACAGCGGCCTTCCTTTTCTTTTTCTTTTTTTTTCCTTGTGGAGAATGGTAAAATGTCGGCTCAAAGCCCAGAGGGACACCGGCTCTGACATTAAGCTGTTTTTCCTGTCAGTTTTACCCAAAAAACACTCCTGTTTTTGTTTCATTTATCACTTAGGCAACATGGTGTGATTAAAAGGCCATTGTTTTGAATAGTTTAAACTCAAAACTATTTTATTTATAGCTAATTATTCAGACAACAGCAGCAAAATCAAAAGGCATATCTGAAAAAATCAGACTCTGGGACCTCATCATTGAATTTTTTGGACCATGCACACGCTCAGAACAAAGTGGGACGGTCCTATTCAGATCAGGAACATTTTGCATTTTGTCTTTGGTGCCCGGAGTCAGGACTAAACTCGGTGAAGCAGTATTTCAGTTTTCCGCAGCTAAACTCGGGAACAAAGCTCTACTCTGACAATGTTCAAGTCCAGACTTAAAACTGTTCTTTTTAGCTGTGCATATGACAACTGAAAGTGTTTTATCTGCACTCTTCTCTTTTAATTTAATTTTAAACAGATTCTTTATTATAATTTTACAGTTGATTGATTTTACAGTTTTAATTGTTAATTAAAATTCTATGATTTAGTTAGTCTTAGTACAGCATTGTTTATGTATAAAGTAAAAAAAAAAGTTATTGCCAAATAATATTTTGTGTATGTTTGAAGACAGAGATAATAAATATGATCTGAGGGTTAGAACAAATGTAAAGAAAAACTGCATTTCTGTTAAAGCGGTAAACCTGTGGAATTCTGGGATTACAGATGAACTTAAGAGAAGCAATTCACTAATTTACTTTAAAAAACTATTCAAAAAATTCATTATAAACAAATATGAAAATGAAATTTGAGTTTTGTTGTTTGTTTTCTTTGTTGTTGTTTGTTTTATATTTATTTTTTGTATGTTTGATCTTCTGTCAAAGAATGAAGAGATATTTTTCTTTTAAAAAAAATAAATAAAAAAAAAATAAAAAAAATTGTCTAGATATCACATGGTAGATGTAGTAAAGTAAATAGGGAAGGCGTAATAAGCTGTGGCTTCAGCCGACACCTTTTCGGTTGTAATGTTATTGTTTTTCTCTTTGTATATATGTACTGAATCTGTATATGTATTACAAAGTGTACTAGTACAACTATTATATTTTTATGTGACCGAAATAAACTTAAACTTAAACTTAAAAAAAAAAAAAAAAAAAAATTGTAATTCTTATCTATGTACTTTTACCTTTTTTTCTTTCTGTAAATTAAAAGTGTAAGTTGAATTACTCTGTGTAGGAATTGTGCCATACAAATAAACTTGCCTTGCCTTTATTCATTGGAGTAACAGCGCCTGGAAAGAGACCAATTCCAGCTCTGGCTCCAGATGCTCACGCTACTAAACAGCAGAAAAAAGAAAACAGAGACAGAAACAAGCCATGACATTAAACTAAATAAAACAAATAAAAGAGAATTGTTGTTTTTTTTACTTTTTACTTGCACATTCATAAAAACCCAACAAACTGAGCACTGCTGTTGTTCAAGGTTTGGGACATTTATTGCTTTATGGACAACAGGCACGTGCAGGGGGGGGGCGGAGGGGGCTTGAGCACCTGCCCCTTTTGCCCCTTGCCTCCAAGTGCCCTTTTGGTCCTTGGTCTTTTTTTCTTTTTTTCTTTTTTTTTTTGTGTGTGGCTTTAAGCCCTCATGTGGCTCTTCATAAGAGCATTTATTCATTCATTAATTATTAATAATTTGAAATAAATGACATCACACGGCCACCAGCTCCTCGTGACCTTTAACCTTTTGCCTCCGTGAGTCTCGTGCCCCTCGCGCAGCTGAAAACAGAGGAGAGAGAGCGGACTGCACAGCCAATAAAGAGGGCTGTTATCATTTTTTTGGTCCTGATTCCAGAACTTAAACCCAGTCCAGTCTCTGGGAATGAAAGAACGGTGAGTGAGGAGTTCGTGTCACGTGATTTGTAAAACAAAGCCATGAAAGTATTACACACGCACCTTAGATAATATCTGTTTAAATACAGAGCTTTTGACCGCTGCTTGCTAACCACCTAGATATTTACAAAATGCTTCCATAAAATGCTTTGAGATTGTTGACAGAATAAAATCTTTTTATTTTTAGATCGGGTTGCTTATAAATAATGGATTGCAGTTAGCATTTAGGCATTTTAATGCAATTAAATTGTGAGAATTTGCTATAATTGTGCAAAAATACGAACTGGTTGGTGATGGGAGCTGGCAAAATGTGATCGATAAGAAAAACTCTGATGTCCCAAAATCTTGTTCCCACATAACTTATTTAATTTATTACTAGAAATGTCTAAGGACTTCCTCAGTGCTGGGAATAATTCTCATCTTGTCAGAGCATGGATAAAATTACATTATTTAGTTTAGTGTCATGCAGTGTGTGTTTTCTTTACATTTTATATGTTCATTAGTTTTTTATTATTTTCCCCAAATTTTATTAAAAATGTATAGCTTCATCCTTACCGTATTGCAGTATATCATAGTATACACAGAAATGTAACAGTTGTGTGAGAGTCTTGCCTCAGTCCTAACACAACAGTGTTTTAAAATCTGGTTACAGTATGTGCCCCTTTTTCACTTTGAGCACCTGCCCCTGCAGAAGTCTCTGCACCTGCCTGATGGACAACAGCATGTCCCTACAGGGCTTCCATAGCTGTTCACATGCTCTAAAAGTGAGGATTGTGAACAGCGATTGACATCAGGACGAGCCAGCGGGTAGATTTCCATTTTGTTAGATTTTATCCATATTTTTTGCAACACATTTAGGCCTGCAATTCTGTGGTTATGTGTAAGTGTTCCCATTATTGCATGTATAGTAATTAATTATAAAGAAGCCTTAAGCCTTGACATAAAAAAATTAAATAAGATTTATTTCAAGACATGAAAAACAAAAACAAAACTATTTATGATGATGATTATGATTATTAAATTAAATTAACTATAGAAGTAGTAGTAGTTTCACACTTGACAATGGGAACACATCAACATTTCAACTAAAGCTGGGGACACACTACAGGATTTTCTCAGTGGTTACAGATTCTGTAAAGACTAGGAGCACACACTAACGACTGGTTTCAGCAGATTTAGTTCTAACGACTGAAAGACTGGGGGTCACACATTTAACGACTGCGCCTTTAAGAGATCACACACTACAAGATCTTTTGAGGCCGCAACTGTTTCCAACCAAACGCAACAAACTAACGCGGGGAACTCACCTAAAGGAGCCTAAAACTGGCACTTAACAGTTAAAAAAGGACGTATGGTCACCCTAACACATACACGCACTCACTCAAAGACGCAGTTAGCATTGAAAGCTAATCTGTACTCACCGGGCATATTCAAAGCTTCGGCGATTCCTGCCCAACACTTCTCGTTGTCTGACCGGTTGTGGTATGCACTACAGCCGATGTTATATAGGCACTCGTGCTCCTGCCACAGCTCGATCAAACGTTCCTCTGTCTCTGTCGTCCAGTTTCTCTTGGGTAGCGCTCGACTTTCTTCAGTGTTCGCCATAGTTGTTTATGTTTTCTTCTGCTTCTTTGACAAATTTCCGCTTATATTTTCCTGCCGCTTCCTGTTGCGTCGTCTTCGTTCTCTGACGCTATTTCCTGTGTCCCATCAACTGTTTTTCATCGGCCGCTGGACTCCATGAATTCCCAGTTGGATGTAAACGTCCCACACTACAGGAGTGTGGTCCAGAGTCGGTGTTTGAATGCTTGCGACTGATGTCAGGCTGGGTTTTTGCAGCGCACACACTTAACGATTCGAGTCTTTGAACATCACACACTAACGGATTTCAGGGCCGACTGGTGATTACGATTCCCTTCAACTAATGTTGACTGGTAAAGACTCGGCGCAACTGTGAATCGTTATAAAATCGGGCAAAAAATTGTGTAGTGTGTCCCCAGCTTAACTGTGGCTACTAAACATTAACCAGTTAGTAAATATAGAAAAAGAATGGTCACAGAGGTCAGTGAACTGATTGTGAAGCATGAAAAGAAGGACTTCCCTAAACCACCACCTTCTTTTAAGCTTTTGGAAATACATCTAACACAACTTCTGTTTCTGGTGAAGGGCACAGATGACGTCATAGAGATTTGCTTAAATTATGACGTAAGTTAAAAATATCAATCTTTTTAAAGTCTCTCGAGATTAGTCCTGAGTCTGAAGTCCTGGTGTATAATTAGTCTATGTCATGTTCCATGTCTGTGTCCTGTTTTCTGTGTTTTGTTTCCCTTGTGTTTTATTTTGTAGCTTGATTTGTCCTGGTGTTTTTCTGGTTTACTTCCTGCCTCCTGTGTTTCCCGCCTGTGTGATTGCCTGCCCCGCCCTGATGTGTTCCACCTGTGCCTCATCCCTGTGTGTATTTAAGCCCTGTGTTCTCCCCTGTTTTTTGTTGGATCATTGTCGTGTCGTGGAGTTTCTGTCATGTCCTTGTCTCTGCACCGACCTTCTGTGTTTCCCAGTTTCTCGTGGAAGTTTTTTCTTTTTTGCTCTGCCTTTAGTTTTTGGGATTTTGTAGTGATGTGCAAATGAAGCAATGAATCAGTATTGAACCACTTCATCAATCGTGTCGAGTATGGGTTCATTCATTCAAAGCTTCGTTTCAGTGACATCTAGTGGTGAAATAGGAGACAGCAAAACAATGTCTTAATTATGTGATGAGTGTAACCAGGGTAGGTATGTACGAATGATGTACACATATTTTGGTAAAGATTGATTGGTTGGTCAGTTGATAAATAAAAAATGTATCAATGTATGTATTGGATTAGTTGGGAAAAGGCGTGCTTGGGGAACAGAGGATGTGCTTGTGTAACCAGGGCAGTGTGTGATTATGTAACGGGGCAGGGGGGGTTCAAAGATTTTTATTGAGAAACACTATTTTTTCCACTGTTTTTGGACTGAATCGGTTTCTTTTCTTGCTGACAACTTCTCCGGCTTTGGAAAAAACGCGTTCACATGGCACTGAAGAGGCCGGTGTACATAAGTACTGCTTGGCAAGCAAATACAAATGTGGATAAATGCTTTTGTGTACATTCCAGTAAGAGAAAGGATCTTCAGATCTTGCCAAGGGAGGATCTGTCATGTACCGTTGGGTCTCCACAGTGGCATCTGCGGTGGGATTCCTCTGCGTTCTTGCCATCGTAGCTTGTTCATCAAGACATTTCCAGAGGTTAAATGCTAAGAAACATCACTGTAATAAGCAACTGTAACATTTTACTTTATATAATGCTTTTACTTACTGTTTATGACCTCCTCTATAATAATTGACTACTTTTAACATTACCTGTGGAGGATGGGTTTTGTACATCTGATGCTGCTGGTTGAGGTGTAGCTGATGTAGTTGGATGGTAGCTGTGTCCAGTGTCTGCCTCATCAGCACTGCACATTCAGCAGTTAGTCGTCGGACTGCAATTTGGGCTTTCTCTTGACTACGGAAACCAAGTGTTTTAAACCTTGGGTCTAAGAGTGTGGACAATGACAAGGCAGTTGAGCTCTCAAGAGTTTCAAACTTATGGCTCAAAGTTGCACAAATGTTCTGTCCAAGCAGTTTTGCTGTCAAATTTGTAGTTTTGTCCAGAATTTCCTGAGAGAGAGCATTTTAACCAGTGGAATGACCATTGACCCCGGCACTCTCTTCTCCTGGGACATCTCCACTGTAGCTGTGTAAAATGGGTTGAGCACTTGCAAACAGGCTGCTGTTGTTGCATAATCTTCAGAAGATAGAGGATTAACTTCCGTTCTTAATGATGCCAGAGCTGCTCCTACTGCCTGCCTCTCATCATGTAAGTGCTCCAGCATCAAGAAGGTGCTGTTCCAACGAGTATCCACCTCCTGGATCAGCTTCATTACAGCGCGATTCATTTTTTGTTGAATACTTCCCAGCTTCTCTTTGGCAGTTGTGCTTGACCTGAAGTAAGTAACCACATTCCGAGCTCTAGTGCATAAATCTTCAAGGCCAGGTGTTTGGTCCAAGGATTTTTTCACCACTAAATTCAGTGCATGCGCAACGCACATATGTCTTACAGCAAAAATGTTTGCAGTGGCTATCATATTTGGTGCAGCATCTGTTACCAGGCATTTAATCTTTCCTTCTATGCCCCACTCCACCATGAGAGACCTTTTTGCAGCTGCAGTGTTTTCAGCAGTGTGGTCCTGCGGGAATGGCAGGATTCCTAAAAGCACCGTGGCCAGCTTTGCATCGTCAAGGACATAATGGCAAGTAACTACAAGATATGCGTCCATATTAATTAAGGTCCACATATCTGCAGTCAAACTCACTCCTTGTACGCTCTGCAGTTGAGCCTTGGCCTTGGCCTTCTCCTCTTCATACTTCTTATCCACCATTTTCTTAAGAGCCTGCCTAGAAGGCAGAGTGTATGTGGGGTCTAGTTTTCCCACAAACTCTTTGAAGCCCTGATCCTCCACAATGCTGAAAGGCTGGGAGTCTTTCACCACCATATTCACCAGAGCATCATCCAACTCTTGCTTCCGGTCCACTAAGACAGACATAAATACTCTGTCATGTGACATTACATTACTGTAATGTGTTTATTTAACCATTGTGTGGAAGAATGTGTGTAAAAAATATAGCCTGCCATGATCCGTGTTTCCCTGCATGCCCTCATGCTTGGCTTTGAAGTGCCTCAGCAGTGATGATGTATTGTTATTATACGCCAGTTGCTGGGGACACAGCAAGCACTGGACCTGTGTGTTAAACAGTAATATGCAAACAAATACATAATTAGGTACATCATTATAATGTTACATACTGTTGACTTCAGATACATCATGGATATATGAGGAGTATTTTACTGGCCGTCATCATTAGCTATGTAACTTTTCCTAAACTATGCATAACCAAGAAGTAATAAGCACCTACCTTATTGGGACTAATCAGCTGGAAGTATTCCCACATTGGAGAACGACCTCTCTTCCTAGCTGGCTCCATGGCAATAAGCAAACAACGATTCAAGCAACAACGACAGCAACAAGGCTCACTCCTACTACAACAAACCCACAAGTTGGGCTTCATTTTGGGTGGCTATATACTGCTTTTGGCGCCAACAAACCTGCTGAATTCCGCTTAGCAAAGTCTCGCATTACAAAGCTGTATCGAGTGCTTTGAACCAATCACGTGATTCATGGACGGGACCGAAGCAGTTACTGCTTCGAATGTCATCGGTCACGTGACTTTTCCCGTACCACAGCAAGCGTCGAAGCAGTGCTTCAAGATAAATTCTGCTTCGACTTTGAAGCTTGTGTCGGAGCTTCGGCGTCAGGTGGCCATCACTAGGATTTTGACTTTCGTGTTTTTTTCCCTTGGCTTTTTGTGTGCTTTTATATTTTGGGTTTTGGACTCTTTCAGTTTTGTTCATTGATTTTTCCCTTATGGAGTTTTATTTAGTTCATTAAAGTTATCATTTTTGCAGTCCTGCATTTTGGGTCCTTTTTCCCCCTTGTTTCCCCCCATAACCATGACAATCTAGGACTGGGTGACTATGACCACGACTGTAGGTGAAACATAGACCAATAAATCAAGAGCTTAACCTTTTTTTTTTTTTTTTTTTGGACTACTTCCTTACAATAAGTAGTCGCCACACAGGAAGTAAGTCTTGAGCTGGATTTCTGGACCGTGTGGGGTCTTTCTGGGTGGGTTTCCTGCAGCTGCTGCAGTTTCCGGGTCGGGTCGGGTGCTGCTGACCCGGATCCTGGCTCAGATCTGGAGAAGGGTCCCAGGACACTGCACTGTGAATGAAGAATTACCCTAAACTGTTATGCGCCTTATGTGTCATATTTCATCTACTTTTTGCATGCCCTTATTTGTATTTATATATTTGTATATGCATATACAGTGAAGCCTGAAATTATTCATACTCCTGGCAAATTCTGACTTTCATTCAACCAACATCCCACTTTTTGTTAAAATGTAAAATAAAAAAAAAATAAAAAAAATTCCACAATGATACTTCTTGTACATCGTCTTATTATCTTTTGGAAAAAATGTCATTTGTGGTAAAAAAAAAAAACTTGCTGGTTGAACGAAAGTAACTTTAAGTCAGAATTTGCCAGGAATATGAATAATTTCAGGCTTTACGGTTTATCTCTTTCTTAATATAGTTTGCATTTCTAGAAAGTGTATATCTATGCAAAATCAATACACATAAGAAGAAAAATCCATAATATTGGAAATATTGATATTAGAATTTTTATGTTAAATTAAAATAAGTTATGTCTTTTTTGGCCATATTTTCTTTACCCTGTGTCTGTTTCACATCAACCACAGCCACAATGCCAAATTAGAGTAAACTTTTATGATTTTTTTTATTTATTTTTTATTTAACTGTACCAATATGAAGGTACGATATGAATTGCATCAAATCGTATCGTTATAAACCAGCCAGTATTGTTCTTGAATCTGATTTAAACAATGCCAGTTATGTATTGCTGCAAAAACACATGGACAATGACGAATACCTTACCTTCCTGACGCAATCCACAATATTTATCCAGGCTTGGGACCATGCACAAGGTGGGAGAGGCTGGTGTGCAAATCAAATCCATTCTCCAGCTCGAGGACTAACCACTTCACCAACAAAGGGACAAAAAACTTTAATTTCAAGCAAAACATTTAGATATTTTTGGCACTAAAAAGAAGATGTGTTGATTTGAAAAGAATTTGTTTGGTTTTTAGATTTTTTGCAGCAGCTACATTAACAGAACTGACAGCAGTACAGTGCATGACAATGTGCCTTAGAAACTGAGAACAGCCTGTACATCTTCTTTTCCTCATCCTCGTAGCACTTTTTATGTCCTGGAATCACCAGCCTCTGTGAATCCATGAGGTTTTTTATGTTCCGTATTAAAGTCTCAGCTTCTCGCCGGCGCCTCCTGAAGGTGACATGACGCCATCCATAATGCATCGAGCCTAAAGGAACGGTGAGAATGAGAAACACGCAGGCTCAGTGTGGGGCAGATCTTTAATGGATTAGGCCAGCGGTTCTCAAACAGTGGTACAAGTCCCACTGGTGGTACGCAGGCTTTTTCTGATGGCACTCAGGAGTCTTTTTGTAGTTTGAGACTTGATTTAGTGCAGTTTAGAGCCAGTTTTGGTCCTGCTCTTGTTAGAGAATACATTAAAGTGTAGGCTACTGCATAGTCTTTATGTGGGCACAATTTAGTCCTGGTTCAGTCCTGGCTTAGACCTGGTTTAGTCCTATATTAATCTAGGTTTTGTTTGGTTTTAGTGCTGGCTAAGACCTAGTTTAGCTCTAGTTTAATCTAGGTTTAGTTCAGTTTTAGTGATTGTTTAGTCCTGGTTTAGACCTGGTTTAGTCCAGTTTTAGTCCTGGTTCAGATCTGGTTTAAACCTGGTTTAGTCCAGTTTTAATGATTGTTTAGTCCTGGTTTAGTCCAGTTTTAGTCCTGATTTAGTCCTGGTTTAGTCTATTTTTGACCTGTCTTAGACCTGGTTTAGTCCAGTATTAGTCCTGGTTCAGATCTGGTTTAGACTTGGTTTAGTCCAGTTTTAGACCTGGGTAGTCCAGTTTTAGTCCTGGTTTAGTCCATTTTTTTGACCTGTCTTAGACCTGGTTTTGTCCCACTTTTTGACCTGTTTTAGACCTGGTTTAGTCCAGTTTTTGACCTGTCTTAGACATGTTTTTGTCCCACTTTTTGACCTGTCTTAGACCTGGTTTAGTCCAGTTTTTGACCTGTCTTAGACCTGGTTTTGTCCCACTGTTTGACCTGTCTTAGACCTGTCTTAGACCTGGTTTAGTCCAGTTTTTGACCTCTCTTAGACCTGTCTTAGACCTGGTTTAGTCCAGTTTTTGACCTGTCTTAGACCGGGTTTTGTCCCACTTTTTGACCTGTTTTAGACCTGGTTTAGTCCAGTTTTTGACCTGTCTTAGACCTGGTTTTGTCCCACTTTTTGACCTGTCTTAGACCTGGTTTAGTCCAGTTTTTGACCTGTCTTAGACATGGTTTTCCTTGCTTTAGTCCTGGCTTAGACCTGATTTAGCTCTAGTTACATCTAGGTCTAGTCCAGTTTTAGTTCTTGTTTAATTCCTGTTTTGTCTTTATTTATTACTGCTCATGTTAGTCCATTAAAGACAGTACAATAAAATACAAATACTGCATTAGTTGTTGGAGTAAAAAGTCCAGCTGCATTAGGCTGTGATCTGGATCCCGGAGAAGTCCAGGTCCTGGTTTTGGACTCACCACCCCTGGGTGCTCCACAGAGGGCACCGGGTTGAAAACAAACAGAGAAATCTCACACAGGTCATGCTTTTTTTCCACCAAATCAAAAGCCGTGATGCTGGTCACATCTCAGTAAGTTTTGTTTAATTTTAATGACAAAGCCTTATTAATATTTACAGAGCTCTTATTGGGCTGTTTGCTTGTCGGATCAGGTTTTCATTTGGGCAGCAGTCACCGGTTCAAGTCAAGAATACATTTGGAGAGGAGACAACTTGTGTGTACTTCAAAATGGATTAAAAAGTACTGCAAAATATAATGACTTCTGAATTAACTTTAAATAAATTAGGCTATGAAAATACAGCAAACCTCATTTAATTCTACTCTAATTAAAAAAAAAAAAAAATCCATTACTATAAAAAGGGAAATATGTTGCTGAAGTACCAAATAAAATCCATTAAATTAAATTCATCTTTAAGTGCAATTGAGAAGCCATTGAAATGTCATTATCTGCCTTGTTCTTCTCTTTTCCATGTTCATTTTTCTTTTTGTGCAATTTCTGTTTAAGCAGCTGTAGCCACTGCTGGAATAAGCTCACCTTGGGTTTTTAACGCTGTCATTGATTTAGTGTTGCCAAGCTGTCTGTTGCTCACTGGATTAGAATACACATCTTCACAGAGCTATGTCATTCATTTTCTAGTGGCATCTGAGTTCTAGGGTGTTTTCCAAATAACATTTTTTAGTGCAGCAGTATTTAGTGCACTGAATTGAAAGCATGTAACTTCTCAAAATGGATTACTTGTAACACAAAACTTGTTAGATTAGTGAGTTAAGCCTTGGACCTCATAGACAGGTGCAGTCAATAATGAGAAAAGGTATTTAAGGTGGTAATAAGGAAATGGAAGGCCAGATGTGGCAGGCCAAGAAAAATACCAGAGAGACACAGGCGAGGAATGAACACCTAGAAACACCTACAAGGTCATGCTGCTGCAGATGTTTCTGAACATGGGTCAAAAAGAGAACAGCTGTATGGGAGGGAGATGCCACATCACAAACAGAGTCGCTTCAGTTTTGTCATTCCACACCATGTTATTCCAAAATAAATCTGGCTTTGTCTAGATGAGCTTTTACATACCTCAAGCAACTCTGTTTGTTGTTATTAAAATCATTGTTAGGAAAACACCCCAGAACCCAGATGTCACTAGAAAATGAATGACACACCTCTGATCTTTTTTTGGTGAAGACAGAGTAATTATTATGCAACCTCAGAGGGGTGCCCAGGCTTTTACATATGACTATAAATGAAAAACTCTTACATAAATCTACTCCAGACTGCCGCTATGATAAAAGTAAAATTATTTGTAACCACTGCAGAGTTGAGTTTTCTAAAGCCTGGGACACACCAACCCAACGCCCGACCGCTGTCAGCAGAGGGCGCTGTCTCCTCTGTCGCCACTGAAAGTCGCTGCAGACACCGGAGCGACTCAGACCCACGACCGAGCAGTGCACATGTGCAAAGCGTAATAACTATTTACAACAGCAGGCGGCGCTAGTCACTAAACTCCACAACACACACCTGTTTAACTCAAGTATTTTTCAGTCAGTAATAATTATAGGCACTAGATTAAACTGGGCTGATCACAGTAATGAAGAAAAGGGATTGGATTATTGCAGCTGTTTGCCTCAGAGGAGGATTATATTTTTATCTACACGAGGCTACAAGCTAAGGTAAGCTAACTGCAGCACATTAGCACCAGGCTAAAGCTAAGGTAAGCTAAATGCAGCACATTAGCACCAGACTAAAGCTAAGGTAAGCTAACTGCAGCACATTAGCACCAGGCTAAAGCTAAGGTAAGTTAACTGCAGCACATTAGCACCAGGCTAAAGCTAAGGTAAGATAACTGCAGCACATTAGCACCAGGCTAAAGCTAAGGTAAGTTAACTGCAGCACATTAGCACCAGGCTAAAGCTAAGGTAAGCTAACTGCAGCACATTAGCACCAGGCTAAAGCTAAGGTAAGCTAACTGCAGCACATTAGCACCAGGCTAAAGCTAAGGTAAGCTAACTGCAGCACATTAGCACCAGGCTAAAGCTAAGGTAAGCTAACTGCAGCACATTAGCACCAGGCTAAAGCTAAGGTAAGTTAACTGCAGCACATTAGCACCAGGCTAAAGCTAAGGTAAGTTAACTGCAGCACATTAGCACCAGGCTAAAGCTAAGGTAAGCTAACTGCAGCACATTAGCGTCACAGATGTGGAAACATAATAAAGTAGTTGATGATTCAGCAGTGTAATCGCCCAGAACTACGTCCAACTGTCTCCTACTACGTCCGATGGTGCGGAACTCACCAAACAGACTCACGTGACCGATCGCGTCAAACCATCCGACCACACCCAACGGCCGATGATTGCCCCGGTGTGTCCTGGCCTTAACACCTGAGAAATTTAAAGGTGCTATGAGCAGTATATATTTTGTCCAAACAACAAACTGTCCAAAATCATCCAACCAGAAAAGAGACCACCGCTTGGATACAGGCTGTACCGTTTTCAAACCACGCGTGCATGTTTCTTACAGTAACTTTAAGTGTCAGGTATCACTAAAATGAAATACTGTTGATGTTAGCAAACAAACAGCAGGGGAGGCTTCAGCAGATTTACCTTGGATGCTGCAGGTTGAAGAATTATCTCATAGAAGTAGACACGAAGAAACCAGGAAGTGCTCCTGCGCGATTCTAAAGCCCAGACACCGTCACCGGACTCGTTCTGATCATTTCAGCCTTAAACCTCCGTCACTACCAAGCATCAGCTCAGAAATCTATCTGTTAGCATCATGTCGCTAATAGCTGTGCTAAATCGCCATTTCATGCTCTGAGCAGTCCCTAATGTTGACAGCAGGGGGCGACAGACACCTAATGACAATAATAATAATATAAAAAGACATTTTCCATTCATAAGTTATAAAACCTGAAATAGTAACGCAAAGGAGTCCAAAAATATCTCAAAATGCATGAAAAAAGCAGAATATGGACCCTTTTAAGATATCCATTTAAAATATATTTAAGCTTCAAATAAACTGAACATTTAAAGTACATTTAAACTCCCTGCAACCCCGTTTTTGGGTCCACCCACCAGCTGAGAATCACAGTTTTGCTCACTGTATCTAAAGATCGTTATGTTCCTCTGTTTTGTTGGTGTTACGTGCAGCATAAATCCTCTTGAACTCACCCCAGAGTTAAACTTGTTTAATTTATTTTGTTTGTACAGGGCACATGTGGTGACAATATATTATAAATTCTCTCCTGCATTATGAATGTTTACTAATGTGTTTTAAAATATTCAGCACCACTTCCTGAACTCTGTCTAACCCTTTCTCTTCAAAAACTACAAAGCCTTTAAACTCATTTCCTGTTTATCTGTTTGTTTAAATGCAACGTTCAGCTGAAATTATCCCAAAAAACGTCTCGAGACTCTAAAGTAGCTGGTTTTGCGAATGCTTTTTTGGCTCCTCTCGTTTTAAAAGTGCTTTTCTTCATTAGCGACCATAATTTGGATTCACAACGGTTCAGTCTGGGTGTGTCGTTTAATTATGGCCTTTGTGAGACGAGAGAATTTCCTCCCGCGGTCCTCAAACGCCTCTCGTGGGGTTGGTGTAGCCTCATCACGGTTTTGCATTGTGGCTAATGGACCTCATCAGAAGAGAGAATAATACTGAGCTGTTAGAGAGCGGCGACACAAGGCATGATGGGAAACAGGCCCGGTGATGAGATGGGGGAAATAACAGAGAAGACGAGGCTGTTGCAGTTTCAGGACAATTCGGAAAACGGGCTGTGCAAAAATTTAAATGTGTGCAAGTCATTTGTTTTGGTTGATGGAAGCTGTTTAATCAGGTAATAGCGTGTTATTATGAAGCTGATGTGTGAAAATCAATACATTAAAATGCAATCTTGAGTTTATTATCATGGATTATAACAGATCTGAATGTTTAATGCATGTCTGTAAGCTTTGGCCAATCACACGTTGGCTTACAAAAGTGTCTGCTTCCATTTGTTGATCTACACAACATAAAACTAACGGTGGCACAAAGTCCTACAGACCTCCGAGAGTCATTCACTCTCACATTTATTTACTATGGCACACCGCAGAGACTATGATCAGTTTATGGATGGAGCTGGAGACAACCCACTGTAAAAACAGGACATGCAGACTTTGCACAGATTCCTGATGTTTGAAGTTTTTTTTGTTTTCCACATAGTAGTGTTTTTACTCCAAAATTTATGCTGCGTTATAGGCAGATCGTAAACTTGGAAGCTTCAAAAAGATGGCAGCTGAAAAAAATCTGTTCACAATTACCTCGGACAACCAAAAAAACAATATTTGCATTTTTATGAGAAACAAATATGTTATTAGAACTGCTTGTTGTGGTTAAACAAGAATGCCGTTATGTCAGATGAGGTTTACTTCTGCCTGACTTCTATTTCTTCTTAGTAATTGTACTGCCCTGCAAAGCAAGAATATTAAGTTTTGAGTTTTGTGTTTTATGTCCACTTAGACTTACCGTAGTTCACGCATTGCTTCTGCTCCATGCTCTCAGTTCAGCGACTTACCACAGTGTTTAAGCTCCTCTCAGTTGTTATTTGGTCCCTAATGAACATCTGTCTGTAAGTAATATTATGTGACAAGTTGTTAGCTTACCTTGGATACTCACATGAGACGTTTAAACCTTAAATTTGCATAAGAATAAAAGACGCTAATAGCGCTAGCATGTCTATGGGATTTTCAATGCATTTTAGCATCATGCTAATCGCTAGCTTTTACATGTTTACTTGTATTTGTAGCTAACTTGTGGTTAATGTTGTGCATATTTTACATATATTAAGGCTACAACTGCATTGTTTTGTGTAGCTGTACATATTCTGTACTCTTTAGAATCAGAAACATAATTGTAATTTGCGTTTGTTTTTGTATGTTACAGTTTTACAAAAAATATACTGACTTCAGTAAATGTCCAAAACAGCAAGAGGCTTCCTGGGTGTTTATTGGAGCAACTGTTAGCTATCTGTAAAGCTAGTTCCCAAACACTAGCGAAGGCAGAATAGTAATTTTGTGATGAATAACTTGTGAGGTTTATAGAACTTTGCCTCTTTCTTGTGTTGTGCTGGAGTTTTTGTCTGATGGTGGTGTCAACAAAATAAAGTCAAAGTAAACATAAATAAATCCCCTGATCTCATGAGTTGCTTGATCAACTCAGGGTCCAACGTTTCAGCTCAAGTTTCTGACCCGCGATTGCATTCAAGGCCATTTTTCTGAGTCGGAGATCAAAATTTCCAAGGTTTTTCTGCTCTGAAGGATTTTTAATTCATTCAATTAAAGTGTCTTGCCCAGGGACACAACGAGGTCGAGAGTTGAACCCCTGACTCTCCGGTTTGTGCGTGAACGTTTAACCCACTTCTGGAACTAAATCTTTTACCTCTTTGTTTGCTGGACCTTTGGATATTTTGTTCATATTTCTCTTTAATACAAAATACACTTGATAATAAAATCGGTCTAACCAGAAACATATCACTTTATAATATGACACGAATTTAATTTAATTTGCACTTACCTCCAATACTCTCCTGTGTTTATGTATGATCTTACACTGTTGAGAAAAAAAGGTAAAATGGATTCTAGATCACAGAAGAGGTTGCGCGTCTTCAAAGCTTTGTTGAGAGCTAAACCCAAATATTAAGAATCAATCAAAAATCAGAAGGGTAGCTACAGAAGAGGATTAGGGCCATTGTAAAAAAAAATGTTTTTGAGGGTTAAGTTCTGAGATTAAAGTCAGAATTCTTCCACTATGTCTGCAGATGTGGTTCCCCTGCGCTGCACAAATGAACATGACTCAGGTTTGATCCTTCCAGGCACCTGTAGTGAAACTACGGTAGCCTGTAAGGAAGGCTTCTGCTATGAAATATTACGTATTGTATGTAAAAATTAAACATTTTTTACCCACAGAAACATACAAGAATGCACTGAAACACTTATTGGGGAAGTAGTCACCTTTTAGTCGTTTAATTCGCTGCTTAAGAATTTGCGCTCTGTTTATTGTTGCCACAGCGACGGCCGTCCATTACTGTCGCTGAGGCAACAGCGCAAGAGAAAGTGCTCTAGAACGTATAAAAAATGTATTTTCTGAAACAAACAAAGACAACATCACAACCTCATCAATAATAATGCATTTATATAGTTTATTGTATGGATTTTGTACTCTTTTTCTTGCACAACGTCAGTCCTCAAAGGCACCCATACTTCTGACTTTAATCTCAGAATTCTGACTTTTTTTCTCAGAATTCTGACTTTAATCTCAGAATTCTGACTTTTTTTTCTCAGAATTCTGACTTTAATCTCAGAACTTAACCCTCAAAAAAAATGTTTTTTTACAATGGCCCTAATCCTCTTCTGCACATCTAGTTTTTACACAAAAAATGATTTCAGTACAGAGATACTCACATTACTTTGAATTTATTTTGATGTAGCCAAAAAATAAAAACAAAGTAATGTGAGTATCTCTGTTCTGAAAATTATCTTCTGTGAAAACAAGATGTGCTCCGCTTCTGATTTTTGGTAAAACTGATTTATTTTTAGAGTGCTTTTCTCTCTCAAACACAATGCACATTCAAAAGTGAGTCCTAAAAGTCTGCACGTGGGAAACAGTCTGACTTTTGTACTTTTCCACGATCTGAAAGTCCTTTAACCGGAGCAGTACAGATGCAGATGAAGAGCAGGAGGCCGCAGCGTTGCTCGGTCTCCGGGTGCCACAGACCCACCTCAGCTCCAGATCCATCCTCATTAGTTTCTCATGATGAGCTTAATGAGCAGCGCTTTGGGACGGCCTGGCCCTAACACTGTGCTCCGGGCCCCTCTGGCAGCGACGCTCCCCTAGACGCACATCTATCATCGAGCACACAGAGAGGAACAAAGACATTTGTGCCCACATAAAGGAAGAATGCATCGTAAATGTCCATAGTTCTTTTACTTGAGGCTAGGGATGTAACAATATATTTAGATGTCATGGTATGATTACACTGATCTACAAATGTTTGGACTCGATCTGCTTCTGAGATAAAAGCGGCTAAATCTCATTTATTTTGATAAGATGAACTGAAAATCAATTGATAACTGTGCTGTTAGCTATGTATTCAAGATATTTAATGATATTGTTTCACATCAAAATCACATCTGTTTATACAATAGATTTAGGCATTTTTGCTTAAAAATAATATTTATATTTTGAAAATATTGAATTTCTCTACATGCATGCATTTTGTCCACTTCCAAGAGAGAGATTTCTGCAAATAAAAACAAAACATTTTATGTCAAAACTCTAGCCATATTAAAATGAATGTATTGAATGTGCAGCTTTCAGATAGAACTGGTTGCTTGTAGACACTGTACCTTCTGATAAACACCGTTTTTGCCTTATTTTGCATAAATTTCCTATTTTGACCCAATACTGTTTCTTGGAAACTATAGCAATCTGCACTTCTCACTTACTTTTTCTTTATTAGTGAACTAATCCAAGAAAAATTTCACTACTTTTGTTCCGGAAGCATTTTGCTGTAGACCTGTGTAATCGATTAATTTGATTGCTTTTTCGATTAGTTGATTAAAGTACCTACTGTAAAGGAATGGCACTATGTTGCTCAGATTGTTACCAGGGCCCCACCTTGGAGCCAGCCCAGTTGTATGAAAGGTTGACATGGGACCACCTCCCGGTTACACCCTCCACCTGTAGAAGTGAGCAAAGGGACTGCAGCAACGTGAATTCAAAGGCTAAACCCAATTCATGGACTTAACAATCGTCTCTAGGGACGTGATATGACTCCTCATGCAGGTGACTGAGAGTCAGGGGACTGTCTGGGGAGAGCCTGCTGCTGTAGCCGAAATACCATCCATCTTCTTCCGCTTTATCTGGGGCCGGGTCACGGGGGCAGCAGTCTAAGCAGAGATGCCCAGACTTCCCTCTCCACAGACACCTCCTCCAGCTCTACCGGGGGGGACTCCAAGGCGTTCCCAGGCCGAGAGACGTAGTCCCTCCAGCGTGTCCTAGGTCTTCCCCGGGGCCTCCTCCCAGTGGGACATGAACACCTCCCCAGGAAGGGACCAGGAGGCATCCGGAACAGAGCCACCTCTCGATGTGGAGGAGCAGCGGCTCTACTGCGAGCTCCTCACGTGTAACTGAGCTCCTCACCCTATCTCTAAGGGTCTAAATACGTACTTGCTTATTTTCATTAGAAGTCAAAGATAGCTGGAGCCTGTTGTAGCAACCACGTGCTTTGGGCGGCTTACACACCAAGCAGTTACAAGTTAGTTGCGGGGCTAACACAATAGTAACATCAGAATCAGAAAACTTTATTAGTTCCCCAAGGAGCAATTCTCTGCAGAAACCCGGTCAACACAGACAAAACAACACAGAAACAGGTACACTGATATATAAATATATGCCATGACAGTTCACAGCTGTGCAGGGGCAAGTCTACAAACCCTATCCTCCTACAAATAAAAACAATACCAAATATGAGTACTAAGGCAATTAGAAACAATAAAACCATAGAAGTAGAAAAAGAAATTGAAATTCAAAGATAAATAATTAAAATTATTTAAAAACAGAGTTCAGTAGTCTCATTGCAGATTGAGTAAAGGACATAATCATAATAATAATGCATTTGTCTTAGCTTTTAGACACTCAAACTTGGGTTACAATTTGGTGTGTGTCTTGCCCAAGGACACAACGGCAGTATACAGTGCTGGTAGCAGGAATTAATCCGTTAAGCTTCTGGTTAGAGGGCGAATATCTCTACCTACTGAGCTACTGGCTCCACATGGGACATGGTAGGGCTCATAGGAAAAACAGGAAGGAAGGACAAATGCTGGGTTCATGATCCATCGGAATCTCGCAAATTACGATGTAAAAAAGCAGACTTCCAAAAAATGTCAGCTTACGAGATCAGCTCGGAAAACAAACGTGGATCACCACAATAAAAACAAAACAATATTTGCATTTCCATGTTGTTTTTGTTTTAATCAAATAAATGCGTTATTCGAGCTGCTGTGGTTCAGAGTTATATCAGGGGAGGGTTCTATTTGTAGTTTAGTAATTCAGTGATAAATGAACTGTCAGGTATTTCTGCAAAGCTTTAGCGCTGACAGATTCATCCATTACAGAAAGGTGAGTATATTTTTGTACACAACTGTGAGATATCTTGTTTATAAAAACAATTTCCCCGCTAGTAACCACACTGTCCTCCTTTCACGAAGAGAGTCCCCACGATTGTGATATAAACTCTGGAACTCAGAGTTCAACACAAGTTTCAGAGCAAAGATCACAACCCGAGACGGTGTTCAAGGCTGTTTTTCCCAGCTGGAGGGCGTAATTTCCGAGATTCCGATGTATCGTGAACGCAGCAATACTGACTCCACTCAGAGAGATTATTGGTGGCTGTCTTAGAGATTAAATACTTCTAATAATTCACTGACAGCCACAGATCAAGCCTCTTAATTATGTTGGTAACTAGTGCCTATTACTGCTTTGTCTACAAAAAGACTCACTAAAAATGACAATAAAACATTTGGAGCATGTGATTCTTTAGCCACAGCAGTACTTGTTTTTACTAACACACTATTTGCCGTGGCCTTTTTCAGCAGAGTTTGCACGCCCTTCCCATCCTGCATTCGGCTGCTCTCTGGGTCAACGAACCACTTAACTTCCTAAACTCAACTTATTTAAATGTCTTCACCCATTTTGAACCGATCCCATAGGCTTTGAGGTTTAATGCATCTTCTCAGGCTGAAGTATTTAGAGTTTCCGTCTGGCATAAATATTCAGAAGTTGGTATTTGAGAAAGTTGTTGAACTCGGTTGGAGGTGGGTAAGTGGCTCATTAAGATGCGCCTCATCATTGCAGTGTTTTCTTATTCAAAACATAGCCTTTCCTCATTCTCTCCACCTCAGCGCGTCTGGGTGTGGAGCTCCGGGCTGACATTAAAGATTATGACAGAAAAGGCTGCTAATTTTTTATTTTTACTCGCCTTATTTTCTTCCTTTATTTCCTGAAAGAGCTGTCGTGTGAGAGATGAAGGCGTCTGGGCTCGGAGTATTGACGCGCTGACCTTCAGATCCTCAGGTAATGAGAGTGAAAATCCAGTAAACAGCTTTCCGCCATTTTGTTTTCCCCCGCAGAGGAAGCGGCTCGGGCCGAAGGAGGAAACGTTTCGCTGTTCATTAATGAAGAGACACAAAGTGAGACTGACCACGACAGGAGGTCTCTCCGCCAGGTATTACAGCCCACTTAGCGTCTGTTGCCAAAATGCGCACACGGCAAATGGTACATGGTCTAAACATTCATTCATTTTCTTCTGCTTATTCCTGTTAAAGCTGGGGGCACTGGGCTTGAGCCTGTCCCTGCAACTATGGGCCTGAGATAGGGTATTAGTTATGTCTTCAACCAAGGACATTTTCTAAATATATGGTTCTCTGGGTCCGGGATAAAATTAATTTTGAATGTCTCCTGCTGCTGAGCAAATATCTTTTTTAAAACATCACCATATTTGTATAGCATGTGAAATGTGTTTACTGCCTACAGAGGACATGACGCTTGAACCATAATCAGCTAAACGTAGTCTGTCCCTGAGCCTTTGACTGTGTCATGTCAGAATCATTTACATGTTATGTTCTCTGTGTTCAGATGCTGCACTGCTGTCTCTGCCATGTCTGTTCCAATTAAACCTGACTGAAGGCAAACACACTATGGGCTCCTTTTTCCTGGCTCCATGTTTTCCTGACATCACTGGACACCTAGAAAGCCTTGTTGTGGTCATTAAAATAAGAACGATCCATCTGCTAGCGCTTATCCACCGCGAGAGACACACTCTCTCCAGCGTGTACTAGGTCTTCTCCATGGCCTCCCCAAAATAGGCGTCCAAGAGGCATCCGGAACAGATGCCTGAGCTTCTTCAGCCAGGTCATCTCATTGTGAAGGAGCAGCGGCTCTACTCCAAGCTACTCTCGTGTGACTGAGCTTTTCATCTTATCTCTAACGCCCAATTCACAGTGAATGTGTTGTGCCATTCTATTCAATGAGTTCACACCAACCACAATGCAGTGCGTGTCTGTGTCCGACTCTCCAGTAGAAATAGGCGAGGAGTCTGTTGTTGACGGATGCCACAGCCCCCATGCATCAAGATGAACAGAGCAGATCGAGCCAAATAGAAAGTCAGACCCAGGACCAGTGAAGAGGATCTGGTATGTTTCAAAATAAAATTCCATGTGCAGACTCTCAACCACATGTGCAAACATTTAGGGCCATATTTAGTAAGACGGGTGCTAAACTGCGAGTGCAGTGAGAAAATATGCGGCCGCTATTAATGTTCGTGTTGCGCGTGAATTACTAAGACAAACTGCGTGGCCAGGTGAAAACAGAGGGGGCGGATCTATTTAAACAGCATCATTGTGTGTATTGTTTTGCGTCATGGAAGGTGCGGAAGTGGAACACAAACGGAAGCAAAAATTTAACCAAGAAGAGCTGAAAGTGCTGGTGAATAATTTTTTCATCCGTCATGGCAAATAGATCTGCAAACTCTAACCCTGCGTATTTGTTCATTTCTTCTCCTTCATCTCACACGAATCACAGCAGCCATCTGTGCAGAACATTAGCACGTCCTTCTCCAACGTGCTAAATTTATTCGCTATTTTCGCACGCAAAGTCATGGTGAGCCTTGATAAATAATATTGCGGCCAGTAAATGAATGAATTTGCATTTTCTCCGCCTTCCATGTTGCGCACTCTGGGAAGAACGCCTCAGTTTACAGATTCATTAGGTCATAGGAGCAACATCTGCTCTGCGTTCGCTCTGCTCCTGTAAGACACGCAAATCTCAACTGCGTCTGGGTTTGCTCCAGTTTTAGCGCATCTTATTCAGTTAGTGTGCACGCAAACCTTTGATAAATCTGGCCATATGTCTTAAGTCTTTGGGGCGGCAGTAGCTCAGTTGGTAGAGACACTTGCCCCCATAACCCGCAGGTCAGTGGTTTAAGCCCTGCTCCCAGCATTGCATACTGTCATTGTGTCCTTGGGCAAGACAATTCACCCACCATGCCTTTATGAATGTGTTTATGGTGGTTGGAGGCGCTCGATGGCAGCCACGCTTCCACCACCGAGTCTGACTGAGGAGTGAATGAATAATGCACCAAATTGTAGTGACTTTGAGTGTCTAGAAAAGCGCAATATAAAACTAATGCATTATTATTATTATATCTTAAGTGACACATGTCAAAAACAGGACTGCAGTAGTTGTTTGCAGTGGTCATCAAACCTAACACACAGTTATACGTAACTACTACTACTGACACAGCACTGGTTCAAACCAGGTGTGGTTAGGACAGAATCCTAAAGCTTTAAAGTTGAACTCTGCTTGTTTCTTTGCTGTTTTGCCTCATTTTCTTCTATAGAGCTCCTCCTACATTTTGGAGTACAGCGCTATCATAAATACTTACAATTACAAACATCTGACTCCTATTGTGATCCTGTTTTTACTTTCGTTTTCCCCTCCTCGTATCCTCCGCGTATGTTTTTTTCTGCCATTTGACCGCTCTGCCACGACAAAAATCAAGAAATAAATCCATCTCTAGCTTGTTTTGTAAACTGCGATGTGCCGCTTTCTCGCAAGACTCCAGACTTCCGTGACTCTGGGTCAGAGGCGTTCACTGCAAGTGTCACTTTCAGCCCAGAGACAGCAGGGAAAGATGCAGGATGATTCATGTACCCCACAATAACTCATTTAACCATCGCACGGACTCCGAAAGAGTTTATTTACAGTAAAAAAAGTTACCGCTTTAAAAGGGGAGAAAGATAAAAACCTGTTGTTAGTTCATAAATCTGCTGTGGAAGGAAAGATGAACATGGTTGAAATGATTTTCCTGCAAGCCAAGGAACTTCATTGCTTTACATTTAGGAAGTGTCTGGGCTGAGGGAAGTCTTTGTATCTCTGCTTCCAGGTAAAAGGAACCAGGAACCCAACGGAAGACCTGGAAAAGAAAGCTTTATGACATGGAATGGACTGGTAAATGTTTTATTTTGTAGTCTTCCTGAAAAATGTGATTCAAATAAATTACTTGTTACAATCTGTCACACGTCATTCTGTTACCGCCGGGACGTCTCATCAAATTGACCCTGCTTTATTAGCCCGAACAAAGACAAACCTGTTTAGACGGCGGCTTCAGTGGGACCGTGACAGCTGACATCTCTCTAACCACCTCTGAGGATTAACTGTGATTCTGTGCCCCGGAGATATTTCACACTTCTCTTGATCAGCGCCGCCATTCATCACACACCGCCCAGAGAGAGCGAGAGCGAGAGAGAGAGAAGGCCATAATGAGATAGTGTGGAGTCGGGACGGTCCCATCAGTAATCCTCGGTCCAGGGTTCTCTTAGGACACAGGGAGAGCAGAGGAGAACGCCCCAGGGAGGAGAGAGCAGAGGGACTGGACCTCTGGGAAAAAAGCAAGGTTATGGAATAGTAATAAATAATAAACACTGCATATTTTCTATACTGTTCCTTCCAAAGTCTATATTCTGCAAAATCGAACTTTTCTGAGCTATCTTCCATGTTATAATGTGGTTCCCTCATCAAAAACAGACCTGGAGCTGTGTTTTGTTTCATTCACGCCTGTTTAAAGTTACACTGTGTAAGATTCCAGGTCTTGCGCCTCTAGAGGCCACAGCTGCCACTGCACCGTCACAAAACGTAAACAGTAGGGCCCCTCCTCCTTCTGAAACTGTGCGAGCGTGCGTCTATTTCCATCATTGTTTCAACTTTAGTTGACCTGCTGCTACCTTTGGAAGTTTGGACTGGATCTTCTATAGAGTTAGCGCTAGCGTTAGCTTATCAACAAATATCGCGCAATGGTCGCAGTAAAAACAACTAATAACTGTATGAAAAAGCACGTTCTAAAGAAAAAATAAAGAGGCTAATTTACCTGCCCAACAATAAAGAAACAAAAACGTGATCTGATTTGCAGCCTTCTCTGTCTCTCATCTGACGCCAGCGAGCAAAAGTCTGTCCGATGTTGACTCTTGTCTGCGATCTGGTGCGGTCCCTTTCACATTTTCTTTTTCTTGCCTCGTCCGACATTGTCTTCATCTTCTTGTGTCCTTCGACGCTGACGAACTGGCGAAAATAACAACGCTAAAAGTAGCTTCCTGGTTATACTGCGCCTCAAGTCGTTCCCTGTCACGTGACTCTTCCTGAACAGCGGAGCGCTCCCGGCCAAGTTGCGAGGGCGGTTTCTCAGAACAGAAGCCCCGCTCGGAGCAACAGATCGCGCCTCAGGCCTTATAATCACTCAAAAAATCACAAAAACAAGTCAGTATGCCCCACATATTTAGGAGAAAAGTTACACAGTGTAACTTTAAGTAATCCTGTTTTCTCTGGTGTGGAGTTTCTGAGGCCTCAAAACGCTTGGTTCCCTCTCCAATCAACAAGCCAGTCTTTTCTCATTCATTTATCAAAAAAAAAAAAGAAAAAAAAAAAGAGTGCTCTGTTTCCACTGATTCCTCACAGACATTTTTTTTTCACTATGTTGTAAAATGGCATAATACATAAAGTTTAGGAAAGTGAAGAGATTTTTTTCTTTGATTATGTTAAAAAAAGACCATCACAACTATGCCTTCTGCTGCTCTCTCCTCCTCCTCCATAATAAAACATTTTATTTTAGTCATATAATGTTTTTAAAGGCTGTAAAACGTGCTGCTGTTCTCAAGATGGCCAACACTGGTTTAAAAATTGAATAAAACATAATTATCTCCTTTAACTTCACCAAAATGTACTGAATCACATTATCCAAGTCTGTTACTCTGACGAACTGATTTTAACCTTTCTGCCATTCTACTTAACAACCATAACACTCAAGTTATACTAAGACTGAGGCCATAATTTGAATCTCTCTTCTTCTTCACGGAGGCTGAGAAAGCTTTCTGCCTGCAAATTAACAAGTACATGCGATTAGACACGGCACCAGCTTGAACTCAAACCTGTGGCCAATTAGATTAATAAAACCAAACTTTGTTCGCACTGAGCATTACGTCAAATGTGGCACTTGGAAGAGAATATAGACCAATTGCTATCTACTGTATCACTCGTGGTTTATATGCATTATAAGTAGCAGCTTGTTAGTGTTAAAGCTGTTCACAGGGTATTTGTTTGTTGTTTTTTATTTGTAGAGCATACTGTATGCGGTAAAAATGATGTTGCTGGTGTTATCTTTATTTGCATGTGTTTGTTAATTAGCAGTGCAGTGAGCTTTCTTGGACACCACACTTCTTGCTTCATCCATTGTGTCATTTAAAGGAACATTCCACCATTTTTCCAGACTAAACTATTTTCTTCCCTGATCTTAGCTGAGTTGATGCGTACCTCTCTGGTCTTTGTGCGTGCCCTGTGTGCCCTTTGCCTGGGGAGTGACGCTAATTTGTTAGCATTTAGCTTCGCCAAGCTTATCCCTATGGAACCAAACGCGGCTCAAGTTAGAAGCAACCAAGCTCTTCCACCTTTTCTTTATTTAAATACAGTTACGTGAGTAGTTACATGACACAAGTACACTTGCACAAAAATGAAAAGTGGCGATTTTTTAAGCGGATGAAAATGAGAATTTTTTAGGAGTGAAGATATCACTGCGCCGACTCCGAAGTGCTCCTAAAGTGTTATTACGCCTTACATTATAGTACCCATTTTTATCTGCTTAGAAAATTGCCACTTTTCATTTTTGTGTAACTGTACTTGGGTCATGTAACTGCACGGCTTCACGCCCTCCAAAGTGCTTTGAGAAGCGTTGACCATGTGATTAATTTGCGTTAATAAATTTTTATTTTTTTTTATTAATCGCATGCGTTAACGCGTTAACGCGTTAACGCTGACAGCCCAAGTAAAAATAGACCTTGACCTTGCCCCAGTTCATTATATATTCACTGTATCAATAAATTGCGCACTAATGTCTTTTGTCAGATGTTGAAAGGTTTCAAATAGGAGTAATTATATCACATTTGAACATTTACAGAGTGAAACCCGTAAATTAGAAAGGCTATGGCGTCACTCCAGCTCAGAGCAGTTGCTGAATGTCTGGAAATATAGTCTTTTAAATTATAAAAAATCTCTGCGTGAGTCCAAAACCAAATACTATTCAACTTTAATAGAAGAAAACAGGAACAACCCTAGGTTTGTGTTCAGCGCTGTAGCCAGGCTGACCACCAGTCACAGCTCAGTAGAACCCTGTATCCCTGTTACTCTCAGCTGGCAACACTTTCTTACATTTTTTAACAACAAAATCACAAGTATTAGAGACAAATTAAATAAAATTCTCCCTACGATCAGCTCAGAGCAAGCCAAAGCTGTAAAAATGGAGGCCACTATAAAACCATCTGTAACGTTAGACTGCTTCATCGCTGTAGACCAAGCTGAGATAACATCAGTCATTATGTCTCCAAAACCTCAACTTGTCTTTTAGACCCAATACCTACCAAACTTTTTAAAGAAACTCTTCCCCTAATTAATGAACCTATACTGACTATAAGAAACACCTCCTTAGAAACAGGTTATGTGCCACAGTTTTTTAAATATGCAGTTATTAAACCGCTTCTGAAAAAAAACAGTCTAGATCCTGACATTTTAGCCAACTATAGACCAATATCAAATCTCCCTTTTATTTAAAAAATCCCAGAAAGAGGTGTAGTTAAACAGTGATGTCGCCACCTACAGGACAATAGCTTATTTGAAGATTTTCAGTCAGGGTTTAGACCCCACCATAGCACAGAAACTGCGTTAGTTAGAGTCACAAATGACTTGTTATTAAGTTCAGACGATGGCCTGGTCTCAGTCCTAGTTCTGTTAGATCTCAGTGCAGCCTTTGACACCATTGACCACAGCATCTTACTCCAGAGATTAGACTGTGACATAGGGGTCAGAGGAGCGCCCCCTGCTGGTTTAAATCATACTTATCAGACAGGTACCAGTTTGTTAGTGTAAATGAACATTCCTCACAGTGCAGTAAAGTTAGCTATGGAGTGCCACAAGGCTCAGTACTTGGACCCATTCTGTTCATGCTTTACATGCTGCCTTTAGGAAACAGAATCAGAAAACATGGCATTAATTTTCACTGCAGACGATACACAGTTGTATTTATCAATTAAACCTGATCAGAATGACCGCGTTTAGAAACTTAGCGCCTGTGTGAGAGACATAAAGACCTGGATGACAATTAATGATCACCTCCTAAACCCAGAAAAAACAGAGGTCATTATACTAGGCCCCAAAAAGCTGAGAGATGCTCTGTCTGACCAGAGTCTCCCTGGACGGTGTCAGTGTAGCCTCAAGTTCTACTGTGACAAACTTAGACGTTTTATTTGACCAAGATTTATCATTTAAGGCTCATATAAACCAAGCCTGTAAAACAGCATTCTTTCACTTACGTAACATCGCCAAAATCAGAAATATTTTATCTAAAAGTGACGCTGAAAAACTTGTCCATGCGTTTGTTACATCTAGGTTGGATTACTGTAACTCTCTGCTGCAGCGTGCCCTAAAAACTCATTAAAATGTTTTCAGCTTGTTCAAAACGCAGCAGCGAGATTATTAACAGGAACTAACAGAGAGAACATATTACTCCTGTGCTAGCTTCACTTCACTGGCTTCCTGTTGAATTCAGAATTAGGTTTAAAATTCTTCTCCTGACTTACTCCATCCTACATTATTGATGTTATAGAGCCATACCAACCAAGCAGAGGACTGCGCTCACAAAATGCAGGGCTATTAGTGGTTCCCAGGGTTTGTAAAAGTACAGTTGGAGGTAGAGCCTTTAGTTACCAAGCTCCTGTTTTATGGAATCAGCTTCCAGCTCATGTTAGAGGCAGACACAGTCTCTACATTTAAGGTTAGGTTAAAACGTTCCTCTGTGAGAAAGCTTATGGTCAGGCAGGAACAGGGTTAACTCCACAGCTGAAGCTAAGCTGCTCCAGGAGCTAGAAGCTGGGGGAAGTATGGTGCACTGACCTCTGACCTCTGGTTTCATCTGCTGCTCCTCTTCTATCACTCTCATTAATATTATCAAATATTCTATATCTTTAATCAGTTCCTTGCTATTCACAGGTTGTCCCTCTCTGCTGTTTCAGATGCCTGGCTGCTGGCAGATGTCCCAGTGACGATTGGATCTTAGCTGACCCCATCTGTGCTCCTGTCCCGACCTGTGGGCCCTCAACCTCACCTCTAAGGATTTCCCGGATCTACCTCAACCCACTCACCTGTCTGGATGAGGCCCACCTGCTGCATCCTATGGACTTCCTCATCCTACCTCACCCCACTCCCTGGATGAATCCTTACAGAGCTGATCTATGATCCTATAGATGAGCTAATGAACTAACTCCTAGATGCATTGCCTGTCCGTCCTGGAAGAGGATCTCTCCTTCAATACGGGCTCCATAAGGTTTCTTCTTTTTTCCCACAGCTGGGTTTTTTTTTAGGAGTTTTTCCTTACCGAGAAGGAGGGTCTAAGGACAGGAGTGTCCTGGGTCTGTTTAGTTTAGTGTAGTTATTGTTTGTGTTGATTGTGTGTTAAGTCTGATTGTGTGTTTATGTTTGATCAACTGTTTGTGAAGCACTTTGAGGCAACTTTTGTTGTGATACTGGGCTTACAGAGCTTACAGAAGGGCAGCACATGTGGACAAACTGGGAACTGCAGGGGAGTGATGTGCGTGAGTCTGCAGCCTGCAGCTTCTTTCCTTGTACTGCGACCATGAAAACAAAGTTCTGGCAAGTAAATATCCCTTTTCTGAGCATTTTTTGAGTAAAACATCAGGGATACAATCTGAAATCACCACAGGAACTTTCCACGATAAAGCATTAGTTAGACACATTTAACTATTTATTTATCATATTTAATGTCTTAAACGGTTGTAAAATTTATCGGACACACAGCTTAAAGCCTTATCTGTCAGGGATAAATGTAAGCAACTCTCTAAGCGAAAGTTTTTTTTAACCACAATTCTGCAAATATGCAGCATCGTTCAATCACGCCGGTGTGACCATGGACTCCTAAGGGTTGCGTTATGTGACAAACAAAAAAGGTAATTTATTAATTACGTTACTACTGCCATGAAGAGACAAGTTAAGAAGGCAGCAGAGTGCAGAACTACGGTCTTTTGAGTATAAACAAAGAAAAAGAGCTGTTTATTTCTTTAAACTTTTAGCATAATGCCATTTTACTACAAAATGAAAAATGTCTGTGAGGAATCAGTGTAAACAGCCGTTAACGATTTTTTGTTTATTTTGATAAATGAGAGCAGACTGGTTGTACAGGGCTTGTTGATTGGTCAGTTCTTCCTGGAGTGGGCGGAGCTTCGTGGCATGTTCAAGGCCTCAGAAACTCAACGCTAGAGAATAAAGGATTACTCACACAGGCGTGAATGAGGCAAAACACAATTCCAGGTATGTTTTTGTTAACATGGGAGAAAGATCAGAAAAGTACATTTTTGAATAATATAGCCCCTTTAACATTATTTTATGACAAGAAGCCAGTCTAGACTAAATGCACTGGTGTTTTTCTGCATAGATTCTAGATAAAGAAGTTTAATTTAAGCTAATAATTGTCCCTGTGCATCAACTCAAATGTTTTTGACAAGAATTTTCAGCAAAAATATAACAACATGAATCTTCCACACCAGACCAACATCATGCCACGGTGCAGCTAAAATGAAAATGACAGCTCTTGCCGCAGTGGGCTTTGGTGGAAGATTCTCCAAAAGAAAGGAGTGGAAAGAAAAACCAGAGACCCCAGAGGAGAGCTTAGTCTAATTCCTCCACTTCGAAACATCTGGCTGTGTGAGTCTGAGGAAGAAGAAGATGGCCGCCGACACGTTCCTTCCCTGGCATCCTCAATCTTGGCACAGTTCTCTCGCGCGTCTTCAAGTCTTTGCTTTTTTTTTAATGAGCAGTGGGGATTGTGACTGTTCCATCAGGCGAGTATTCAGAAAGTTTAGCTATAGCTCTAGATGTAAGGATTAGTTTGAGAATTGTTCTGACTGTAAAAGTATGTCAGGTTTGAGATATGTGACATGAGATATGCACACTCTGGGATCTTGGCCATAACTGATGAGGAAATTAAAAAAAACAGAAATGTAAGGCATGGACTCTAGAGTGTGGACTCATCTAATTCAGTATTATTCTGTATAATGTATTACTTGCATAATGCATTTTTTTAATGGTTAGCTATGTGGAAGATGGCTATGTAAACAACATTTCAACCAGGAGAGCCTTAAAACACTCACAGACAGATGAAACAAATGATTTATTGAAGGAATAAACTTAAGCGCTTAGACCCCAGCAGGTAGAGACATCAGTGATGCAATGAAGGAAGAGTTTGATACATTTGTTAGGGGAGAAGGAGAGGCTGAGGAGGATGATGGTTCTGCTGCTGCGGTGGAGTTGAGGGTCAGCACATACCAAAGGGGAGAGGGGATATTTATATTCCAATTCAACGGCTGCAGCCTTCGAAGGTCGCGGTCCACGGAGGCGACTCCTTCTTGTGGCCTTCGTGGAACGCAAAGGCCGAGCCGAAATGGGACGGTCCGGTCCACGGAGCGTACGTCATCAGCTGCTCCTCCTCTCATGTTTGCGCCGCTGTCGCCTAGCAACCAGGACCGCAGCTGCTCGCTAATTCACTTTATTCATTGGTCACATAAGCAGAAATGGAGCCAGAAATTGCACTTATTTTATTTTTTTATTTTGTTTAATTTATTCCTGGAGGAGTTTGAGCAGCTCTCTCCGCCTCTGCCATCTTCGAACGTCAGACAAGCAGCGCGCAGTGAATCATGGGATACGTTGGGCCGCAAAGGATGCACCCGATGCAGCCTTCGTTCAGCGGGAAAGGAAGGCCGCATTCGTGGGCTGTGTTTGAAGTCGCCTTCGAATTGGGACAGCCCTGCGCCGACTGTGACGTAATCAGCCTCAAATGTAGCCGACCAAGGCTGCGGCTGTTGAATTGGGACACAGCTATTGAGAGGTGATTGGTTGAGAGGCAAAGGTGGCGGGCTGTGATTGGCTGACAGTAACAGAGAGGTGAGAGTTTGAGAGAAGCATTTTTCATATGTGTCTCGCAGCTTTAAGTTTAGTCCATATTATTTATTTATCAGTGACCATGGACAACACATTGCTGGAGCCACGTGTTGGATTAGTGAGGAGTAAAAGCACATCTGAATGTGTGGCCCCTGGACAGAGGCTTAAGATACATGTGGAGCTGTGATAAGACACTTAAACAGGAAGGTAAGGGAACACGAAAGATGGATTAAAAAAATCTCGTGTCCATATGAAAATAGTCACCAAGATGTATTTAATTGCCTGATGGGCTGCACTGGAATCAATGGTTGCAGAAAATCCTACTGGGAAAGTGTATTTTCTTCAGTGAGACAGTGGTAGCTGCAAGATCACATCAATCTGTTCAACTCAGCTGGAGTTTGAAGTCTGATTTTGAAAAAGAAGATATATTGGGTTTAGGGTTATTACCATATTTTCCAGACTATAAGTCACACTTTTTCCATCGTCTGGCTCGGGGTGTGACGTATACTCAGGTGTGACTTATATATTAAAATATTTCAGGTGTTGGTTAGGGGGCGCTCTAGGCTTGTGTACCAGCATCTGCTGCACCTGTACCACTGACAATTTAAAATGTAAACATTACCACTAACAACTTAGGCTATAAAGACAACTGAGAAAGAGCGGAATAATTGGAAATGGAACTGATGCTGAGTCTGACGACAGCCACGCAGAGGAGGAAGCGGCGCTTCGTCTACCTCCGGAGTTGGCGGAGTTGTTCAGAAGCGACAGCGAGGATGAAGAATTTAAAGGATTTAGCGATTAGGAGTGAGATGGTGAGTTTGGTGAACTTGTTACACTCAAGGAAAAAAGAAACGCACCACTTTCATTTTCTCAATTTGTCAAAAAAATATTACAGCCAGTGAAAAATGACAGACTACAATGAGTTTAGTTCTATTCTGAGTCAAAATGAAATGACTGTTTTCCTGGTTCTGGTTGATTGATTTTGATGAGCAATAACAACTGTATTTTTGTATTAATCACCTTTGTCTGGGTCATGAGTAAAACTCAGAGATGAATTGGACCTGTCCTCACTTGTGCACAACCATTCCCTATAAAAAGACACCAAAATGGAAAAAAAAGCACATTTGTTCACAATGCCACGACTACTGCAACCAGAGAGAGATTGGCAGCCATTGGCCTGCTTCAAGCTGAAGGAGCACACGGCTGTAGCCAGGAGTTTGGAGTCCATCACTCTACTGTTGTACGCCTCGCTGAGCGTTTCCACACCACTGGATCCTCCAATGACCGTCCCAGATCTGGTCGACCACATGTCACAACTGCTGCATTATTATTGTTTGGTCATGTTATTGTTATTGAAACTGTCATAAGCATTGATTAATTGGGTCTGAATATCAGGGACGGGTTTATGGTTGATGTGCACATGGAATATTTCCATCAAAAATAAGTAACCAAACAAAAATGTGGTAAAAAAGCAGTGGTGCGTTTCTTTTTTCCTTGAGTGTATATTATGTTCTTTATGCTATAGTTATGTGAATAACTGTTAATATATTACGTTAACATACGAGACACCTATTCAGTTCGTTGTTTATGCTTCATGTAGCTGAATAACCATCAATGTGTTACGTTAGCATAGCGCACACCTATTCAGCTGTTGTTCTCTATTCTATTATTACTATAACTTGCCTTTCAACATGAAATGTCTGTTCTTGGTGTTGGATTTTGTAAAATAAATTTCCCCCAAAAAATGTGACTTTTTTTCTTTTTCATTATGCATTTTTTGGCTAATGCGACTTATAATCCAGAGCGACTTATAGTCCAGAAAATACGGTTTATAAAAGAAATGCAAGAAGGTTAACTATGTTGTGTGTGTGGGGTTGGGAGGATGAAGGATACTGCAGCTGTATGTTTAGTTCTTTAGTTAATCAGTGACCACACACAACAAAGAGTTCAGAGTTAAGTGTGAAAGCCCATTTGAATTTGTGGTCTCTGGACAGAAAGGTTTAAGATGCATGTGGAGCTATGATAAGACACAGGAATACTCTGTGGTAAAGATGTACTGGGAGTTTAGCTTTGGGTAAAGCCACCAATTCTGTCTGTGGACTCAGCTCATCTTTTCTTTACTTTATTTAACATTGTTTAAGTGAGCTTGTATTTGACATTTCCAGCTCAGAGAAGTGTGACTTGGCAAATGTCAAGTATCTCTATAACATACTCCTTTATTCTCTATGTAGAGGTGATGTGTAGAGAAAAAATAGCTGTTTAAAATTCCACATCTCGCCCAGACAAAGCAATACCAAACTGAACATTATCCTTACAAAAAACATTATTTTAAACATCTGCTTTCTTGACATGAATTCTGGAAAAAGAAATGCAGGAATATCTCAGGAGGTAGAGCAGGTCGTCCAATAACCAGAAGGTTGGAGGTTCTATACTTGTACCACTCCCTTTTCATACTGCCGTTGTGTCCTTGGACAAGACACTGCACCCCCCTTGCCTCTAGTGCAGCGGTTTCTAATCTTTTTTCCAAGTGACCCCATTTTATCAGTTGATACGTTGACGGCTCTCACCCTTCACCTCCTTGACCCCAATAAACCGGAAACATGAAGTAATTATTGGGTAAATTTCACTGCATAACTAAAACATCAGAAGTTTCTTAACACATTTTTGTGAAAAATGCTTCCTTGCAGTATTATTCAGCCCGAGCTTGGACCTTTTTTTCAAGGGGCCCTCACGACCCTCTGTGAAGTTTTGGCGACACCTGGTGGGGGTCTTGACATTTTTTTGCTCTCCAAGAACCATCTTTATCAGTCTAAAATGAGCCTAAACCAGAACTAAGCCAGATATAAGCCAGGGGATAAAGTAGCAATTATCAACAATGTATTACTAAATAAAACTACATAAACTGGGTCTAAGCCAGGACTAAACTGGGTCTAAGTTAGGACTAAACTGGGTTTAAGCCAGGACTAAACTGGGTCTAAGTTAGGACTAAACTGGGTTTAAGCCAGGACTAAACTGGGTCTAAGTCAGGACTAAACTGGGTCTAAGCCAGGACTAAACTGGGTCTAAGCCAGGACTAAACTGGGTTTAAGCCAGGACTAAACTGGGTCTAAGTCAGGACTAAACTGGGTCTAAGTCAGGACTAAACTGGGTTTAAGCCAGGACTAAACTGGGTCTAAGCCAGGACTAAACTGGGTCTAAGTCAGGACTAAACTGGGTCTAAGCCAGGACTAAACTGGGTTTAAGCCAGGACTAAACTGGGTCTAAGTCAGGACTAACCTGGGTCTAAGCCAGGACTAACCCGGGTCAAAGCCAGGACTAAACCGGGTCTAAGCCAGGACTAAACTGGGTCTAAGCCAGGACTAAACTGGGTCTAAGTCAGGACTAAACTGGGTCTAAGCCAGGACTAAACTGGGTCTAAGTTAGGACTAAACTGGGTTTAAGCCAGGACTAAACTGGGTCTAAGTCAGGACTAAACTGGGTCTAAGTCAGGACTAAACTGGGTCTAAGCCAGGACTAAACTGGGTCTAAGTCAGGACTAAACTGGGTCTAAGCCAGGACTAAACTGGGTCTAAGTCAGGACTAAACTGGGTTTAAGCCAGGACTAAACTGGGTCTAAGTCAGGACTAAACTGGGTCTAAGCCAGGACTAAACTGGGTCTAAGTCAGGACTAAACTGGGTCTAAGTCAGGACTAAACTGGGTCTAAGCCAGGACTAAACTGGGTCTAAGCCAGGACTAAACTGGGTCTAAGCCAGGACTAAACTGGGTCTAAGTCAGGACTAACCTGGGTCTAAGCCAGGACTAACCCGGGTCAAAGCCAGGACTAAACCGGGTCTAAGCCAGGACTAAACTGGGTCTAAGTCAGGACTAAACTGGGTCTAAGTCAGGACTAAACTGGGTTTAAGTCAGGACTAAACTGGGTCTAAGCCAGGACTAAACTGGGTCTAAGTCAGGACTAAACTGGGTCTAAGTCAGGACTAAACTGGGTTTAAGTCAGGACTAAACTGGGTCTAAGCCAGGACTAAACTGGGTCTAAGCCAGGACTAAACTGGGTCAAAGCCAGGACTAAACTGGGTCTAAGCCAGGAATAAACTGGGTCTAAGTCAGGACTAAACTGGGTTTAAGTCAGGACTAAACTGGGTCTAAGCCAGGACTAAACTGGGTCTAAGTCAGGACTAAACTGGGTTTAAGTCAGGACTAAACTGGGTCTAAGCCAGGACTAAACTGGGTCTAAGTCAGGACTAAACTGGGTCTAAGCCAGGACTAAACTGGGTCTAAGCCAGGACTAAACTGGGTCTAAGTCAGGACTAACCCGGGTCAAAGCCAGGACTAAACCGGGTCTAAGCCAGGACTAAACTGGGTCTAAGCCAGGACTAAACTGGGTCTAAGTCAGGACTAAACTGGGTTTAAGTCAGGACTAAACTGGGTCTAAGCCAGGACTAAACTGGGTCTAAGCCAGGACTAAACTGAGTCTAAGTCAGGACTAAACTGGGTTTAAGTCAGGACTAAACTGGGTCTAAGTCAGGACTAAACTGGGTCTAAGTCAGGACTAAACTGGGTCTAAGCCAGGACTAAACTGGGTCTAAGTCAGGACTAAACTGGGTCTAAGCCAGGACTAAACTGGGTTTAAGCCAGGACTAAACTGGGTCTAAGTCAGGACTAAACTGGGTCTAAGTCAGGACTAAACTGGGTTTAAGTCAGGACTAAACTGGGTCTAAGTCAGGACTAAACTGGGTCTAAGTCAGGACTAAACTGGGTCTAAGCCAGGACTAAACTGGGTCTAAGTCAGGACTAAACTGGGTCTAAGCCAGGACTAAACTGGGTTTAAGCCAGGACTAAACTGGGTCTAAGTCAGGACTAAACTGGGTCTAAGTCAGGACTAAACTGGGTCTAAGTCAGGACTAAACTGGGTTTAAGCCAAGACTAAACTGGGTCTAAGTCAGGACTAAACTGGGTTTAAGCCAGGACTAAACTGGGTCTAAGTCAGGACTAAATTGGGTCTAAGCCAGGACTAAACTGGGTCTAAGCCAGGACTAAACTGGGTCTAAGTCAGGACTAAACTGGGTCTAAGCCAGGACTAAACTGGGTCTAAGCCAGGACTAAACTGGGTCTAAGTCAGGACTAACCTGGGTCTAAGCCAGGACTAACCCGGGTCAAAGCCAGGACTAAACCGGGTCTAAGCCAGGACTAAACTGGGTCTAAGCCAGGACTAAACTGGGTCTAAGTCAGGACTAAACTGGGTTTAAGTCAGGACTAAACTGGGTCTAAGCCAGGACTAAACTGGGTCTAAGCCAGGACTAAACTGGGTCTAAGTCAGGACTAAACTGGGTTTAAGTCAGGACTAAACTGGGTCTAAGTCAGGACTAAACTGGGTCTAAGTCAGGACTAAACTGGGTCTAAGCCAGGACTAAACTGGGTCTAAGTCAGGACTAAACTGGGTTTAAGCCAGGACTAAACTGGGTCTAAGTCAGGACTAAACTGGGTCTAAGTCAGGACTAAACTGGGTCTAAGCCAGGACTAAACTGGGTCTAAGTCAGGACTAAACTGGGTTTAAGCCAGGACTAAACTGGGTCTAAGTCAGGACTAAACTGGGTTTAAGCCAGGACTAAACTGGGTCTAAGTCAGGACTAAACTGGGTCTAAGTCAGGACTAAACTGGGTCTAAGTCAGGACTAAACTGGGTCTAAGCCAGGACTAAACTGGGTCTAAGTCAGGACTAAACTGGGTTTAAGCCAGGACTAAACTGGGTCTAAGTCAGGACTAAACTGGGTCTAAGTCAGGACTAAACTGGGTTTAAGCCAAGACTAAACTGGGTCTAAGTCAGGACTAAACTGGGTCTAAGTCAGGACTAAACTGGGTCTAAGTCAGGACTAAACTGGGTCTAAGCCAGGACTAAACTGGGTCTAAGTCAGGACTAAACTGGGTCTAAGTCAGGACTAAACTGGGTCTAAGCCAGGACTAAACTGGGTCTAAGTCAGGACTAAACTGGGTCTAAGCCAGGACTAAACTGGGTCTAAGTCAGGACTAAACTGGGTCTAAACCAGGACTAAACTGGGTCTAAACCAGGTCAAGTGGTCTAATCTTCACTAATGGTCAAATCTCAGTTAAATGAAATTAGAACTGTGAACTGCATCAGCTCCTCCCGAGTCCCACCAGAAGCGGCCGGCGTACCACCAGAATCACTCGTACCACAGTTTGAGAACCACCAACCTAGATGAAATGAATCTTCAGTTAAACATTTCTCCATCTTGGTGATTCATGAGTTAAAAGCTCCATTAATCCCCTGAGATGAGTTCAGAACTCATATAACGGGCTCATTAGAGTTAAATGTCTTTTCCATCATATTTTGATTATATGAATCTCTGTACATGACCTAAATTACTGTCTCATGATAAAGGACATTATCCTAACTGATGTTATCCAAAACTGAAGCTCATTTTGTCAGATTACATTCATGCCAATTCAAATCTCTGCATTTTTTCCAAGCGATATGACGTCTCCTGGATTCCCCATTAGCGCTTAGCCCGTCTAATGCTAATGCTGCAGCGAGTGATCGTCTCTGAGTGAAAAACGACACTGAGGAGAAATTAAACATCGCCGCTTCGTGATTGAATCTAGAATCGCTCTGAATTATGACAGACGGATGACTCGTGGCCTCTCGCCGACCTCGCTCCTGTCTGCTACTCCCATATTCATTGCTTTGTCATGGCGTCTCCTCGGCTCTTCTTCCCCTTCAGGACGTCTCTCGGCTGGTGTGTAGGAGTAAATAATTCAAGCATTAGTCGGTAGAACGCATTATCGCCAGCTCACAGATGTGTAAAAGTGCTGCTGAGAGAAACGGGCCGCGTCGCACAATAAAACGTCTTGTAATTGAGCATGAAATCTGGCGTCAAAACACACAGCTGTGTCAAATCTCCGGCAACAACGGCTCCCCACAGAAAGACACTTAAAAATGCATTGATGGAGACGGCACACAGAGAAGAGAATTAAAGAACTTTTAATCATTGTAATTAAAAGGAGGGCTTTCAAAACACTTCAAAGACCTCTTTATGAAGCTGTAAACAGTCAGACTGAACCTGGAGTGAACTATCACTAAATTCAAAGCACGAAGACAGGAATTTTACTGAGCCATAACCACAATGTGAGTACAAATATGAATGGGTACAGAGGAATAATAAACGAGACGCACCGGCATCATAATATATGGTCACTTATTAAGGGCTGGGCAAGTTAACACATTCATTAATGCTGGTAATTATTTTAGAGCGCATCAACTCAAGTGATGTGTCGGTCATGAACAAGCCTTTAAACCAGGACTAAACCAGGTCTAAACCAGGTCTAAACCAGGTCTAAACCAGGTCTAAACCAGGACTAAACCAGGACTAAACCAGGACTAAACCAGGACTAAACCAGGTCTAAACCAGGTCTAAACCAGGTCTAAAACAGGACTAAACCAGGACTAAACCAGGACTAAACCAGGTCTAAACCAGGTCTAAACCAGGTCTAAACCAGGTCTAAAACAGGACTAAACCAGGTCTAAACCAGGTCTAAACCAGGTCTAAACCAGGTCTAAACCAGGTCTAAAACAGGACTAAACCAGGACTAAACCAGGACTAAACCAGGTCTAAACCAGGTCTAAACCAGGTCTAAACCAGGTCTAAAACAGGACTAAACCAGGTCTAAACCAGGACTAAACCAGGTCTAAACCAGGTCTAAACCAGGTCTAAACCAGGTCTAAAACAGGACTAAACCAGGTCTAAAACAGGACTAAACCAGGACTAAACCAGGTCTAAACCAGGTCTAAACCAGGTCTAAACCAGGTCTAAACCAGGTCTAAAACAGGACTAAACCAGGACTAAACCAGGTCTAAACCAGGTCTAAACCAGGTCTAAACCAGGTCTAAAACAGGACTAAACCAGGTCTAAAACAGGACTAAACCAGGACTAAACCAGGTCTAAACCAGGTCTAAACCAGGTCTAAACCAGGTCTAAAACAGGACTAAACCAGGACTAAACCAGGACTAAACCAGGTCTAAACCAGGTCTAAACCAGGTCTAAACCAGGTCTAAAACAGGACTAAACCAGGACTAAACCAGGTCTAAACCAGGTCTAAACCAGGTCTAAACCAGGTCTAAAACAGGACTAAACCAGGACTAAACCAGGTCTAAACCAGGACTAAACCAGGTCTAAACCAGGTCTAAACCAGGTCTAAACCAGGTCTAAAACAGGACTAAACCAGGTCTAAAACAGGACTAAACCAGGACTAAACCAGGACTAAACCAGGACTAAACCAGGTCTAAACCAGGTCTAAACCAGGACTAAACCAGGACTAAACCAGGTCTAAACCAGGACTAAACCAGGTCTAAACCAGGTCTAAACCAGGACTAAACCAGGTCTAAACCAGGACTAAACCAGGACTAAACCAGGTCTATAACAGGTCTAAAACAGGACTAAACCAGGACTAAACCAGGACTAAACCAGGACTAAACCAGGACGAAACTAAGACTAAACCAGGTCTAAACCAGGTCTAAAACAGGTCTAAACCAGGACTAACCCAGGACTAAACCAGGACTAAACCAGGACTAAACCAGGTCTAAAACAGGTCTAAACCAGGACTAAACCAGGACTAAACCAGGACTAAACCAGGACTAAACCAGGACTAAAACAGGTCTAAACCAGGACTAAACCTGGTCTAAACCAGGACTAAACCAGGACTAAACCAGGACTAAACCAGGTCTAAAACAGGTCTAAACCAGGACTAAACCAGGACTAAACCAGGACTAAACCAGGACTAAACCAGGTCTAAAACAGGTCTAAACCAGGTCTAAAACAGGTCTAAACCAGGACTAAACCTGGTCTAAACCAGGACTAAACCAGGTCTAAAACAGGTCTAAACCAGGTCTAAAACAGGTCTAAACCAGGTCTAAAACAGGACTAAACCAGGACTAAACCAGGTCTAAAACAGGTCTAAACCAGGACTAAACCAGGACTAAACCAGGACTAAACCAGGTCTAAAACAGGTCTAAAACAGGACTAAACCAGGACTAAACCAGGACTAAACCAGGACTAAACCAGGACGAAACTAAGACTAAACCAGGTCTAAACCAGGTCTAAACCAGGACTAAACCTGGACTAAACCAGGACTAAACCAGGACTAAACCAGGATGAAACCAGGACTAAAACAGGATGAAACTAAGACTAAACCAGGACTAAACCAGGATTAAACCAGGTCTAAAACAAGACTAAAGACTAAACCAGGTCTAAACCAGGACTAAACCGAGTCTAAACAGGACTCAAACAGTATTGAAACTGCATTGAATGAAACAAAATGAAGACCTGAGCTGCAAAAGAGTCCCACGGACCACAGTTTGAGAACCACTGCTCTATGGGACATTTATATTCTCCAGATCACCCACAGGTCTCCATGCATGTCTTTGGACAATGGGAGTTGGAGGAGACATTGCAAACATTTCAAATAACCATTCTTCTCTTTGAGCTGTGTATAAAATGAGGATTATTTTGCTGGACTGAAAAAGCCGAACAGGATGAAGGCTTGAGTGAACTGCGGCGCTGTAATTCCCCATAGCTCTTTGTTCTGATTCTTATTCCCAGTGCAGAGCAAGAGAGCTGGAGGTTTCCATTAAAAATCCGCTCGATGTGGCGATTTGTCATGTTTTAATTTTGCTGATTCGTTTCCCGCAAAGAGCTTATGGCTCTGAGTGACAGCAGCAATCAGGCGAACACAGGCTAAATGGTGTTTGTTGAAATTAAGGCAGCGATGGTACATAACGTTTAGCCTGGGCGGCCTGCGGGGAGACGGCAATGGGATTCTCAGAACGGCTCCTCAAACGACTCGCTGTGTGTTTGCAATCAGAGCAGCAGCAGCCGATGCAGCATTAGGAACGACACAAACGCAGCTGAAAACTAAAGGATCAGCATTTTCTTTTATAATGCAAGGACAAAAAGGGAGAGATGCAACTTTGGGGTGATTTTGGAACGCCAATAATGGAAGTCAAATAGTAGTTTAGTTGTATTTGTGGAAAAAAACAATAACTACCTGATAGCATTTTGTGATAGGATTCATCTGTAAAAAGACAGGACCTCAAGACATTATAGGGTTTATTAATAGGCTAGCGCACTCTAATTAGAGACTAAACCATTAGAAAATGGCACAAAAAGAAAAAAAAAACAAATACATTCATGTGAGGAGTAAGATGATTGTTCATGTCGGTCTAAAATTAAAGCTTAATTAAAGATATTATGCTTTTTTTTAGGCTTTTTGAAATAGTGTTAATATTTCAGGTTTTATAACTTAAAATAATGTATACGTATGGAAAACCTCTTTGACTCTCCAGAGAACATTTGGATTAGGTGTCGGGTCGCCCCCTGCTGGCAACGGTGGGGACTGGACAAAGCATAAAATGGATATTTAGCATGGCTATTAGCGACATGATGCTTAAAGACATACATAATACTAAATGAGCTGACTGCTTTGTAGTGACGGAGGTTTAAGGCTGAAATGATCAGAACGAGTCCGGTGACGGTGTCTGGGCTTTAGAAACGCGCAGGAGCACTTCCTGGTTTCATGTAGAGCCATGAGACTGAGCGTTTTCAGCTCTGGAGGAGGGCAGCGCCTCAGCATACAGGGTTACTCAAACAGAATACTACTCCAGGTCGGTTTGGAGGTGGGAACATTATAACATGGTTAAAAAGTAGGGCTGGGTACCTTTGAGATTTTTTCGATTCTACTTCTTAAACGATACTTGGTTTTTGATATCGGTACCTGAGCGATACTTTTTCTGATACCTATGGTGAGCTAAATCATCTTCTACAATCATAAAGCACAATAATATTGAATAAAAGACCAATTTTTAGAGCAAAAATCTTAGCTGTGAGTTAAAACCAGTAGTGTATATGATTTATTCTGTTATTTATTTGATTCATGCGAAGGAACAAAGGTCCCAGTAGGGATTGATACTTGGTATTGAATAAAAAATATTTTTTCAATACCAGTAGTATTTAAACTTTTCTTTTGATACCACAAAAAATGTACTGTGTAACAGTGCTCAGTAGGGACTGCACAATATATCGCAAAATTATTGTTATCGCAATATCAGCAAATGCAATATCTGTATCGCAAGAATCTAAATATATCACAATAACGCTGTGGTCTTCCATCTGACAGAGATTTACACTGAAGAATCATTTTCCACCAGAGCCTTAAAAGAACGTGTGTTGTGACTAAATAAAAATGTTTAAAAAGTCCAGTTTTAGTGGTAATTTAATTAATTTAGTCACAGCTTAGCCTTGTTTTATTCCTGGTTTAGTCTGTGGTAAGTTTGGATTTTGTGGCTGTTTTGACTTGTAAATACAGGAACTTACATTTTTGTGAAATGTAGTGAATTTAACTTACTATGTTCCTAAAAGTAGGCTCTATTTTCAAATATCATAATAATATCGTTATCATAATATAGTCGTGTTTTCTCCATATCATGCAGCCCTAGTGCTCAGCCCTAGTTGCAAGCTCAAAATGTTGATTTAGTAGAATAGGGGACCTTAAAGGTAAGCTCTTAACTTTTATTTGATTTCATATATAATAGTAGGCTGAATATTACAAACACTCATCCACTGAACTTGGATTTTCACACAAACATCTCAGGAGAGAGGATAAATAAATAAATAAATAAATAAATAAAAAATAAAAACATTTACAACCAATGTCAGCAGAAGTCCACCTCTGAACACACGCTGCGGAAATTAAGAAGATGCAGAAGGCTCCAGCAGCAGCCCAACCAACAGCCAATGGGAAACATGTAGCGTTTATTTACTATCAAAATTATTTGCATGTATGAAAAATGATGTGTGTACTTTGTGCAGTCACACGTGCACGTTCGCATTCACGCATACAGACTATTAAATACACGTGCACAGACCGCATTATACACACAAAACTGCTCTCTCACACACAAAACTGTTTTTGTACGCACAGATTGTTACTTACATGTGCACAAGTCGCTAGCTTCATACAAATCTTTTTGACAGTTATCTCACGCTGCTCTGATCTATATGCAGATGGTGCATTCAGGGCCAGCCTAAAGCTGGGAAATCTCGGTTTTCTGCGAGGGCCAACTACGTATATGTGACTGGAATAGAACGCCATTCCTGCTTGTGACTGAAAATTAGACTATACTTAATAACAATTATATAAATAACAGGATTAGCACAAACGTAAGAAGACAGCAACTAATTGAGTCATAAATGGTATTCTAAAATATTAATATTTGTTATTACTAACAAAAATGATTTGGTTTGATTGTTTGTCATGCCTTATGTGCTCACTTTCGCCAATTTGAGCTCAATTGAGGGAGTCACATAAACGCAGAAGGCAACTGCAGAAAACAATAAGTCAAGTCATTAGTATTTAATATTGACCTTGTTTATAATAATTTTTAAATAGTTTTTTTTTTTTTTTTTTGGAGATCTTTGTATAGCGCTGTCGTGCTATAGTCTAGGTTGTGAAGTTTTGAGAGGTCAGGCTCAGAAAAAAGTAGCACTTTTGTTAGTAATAGCAAATATTAATATTTTAGAATACCATTTATGACTAAATATGTTGCTGTCTTCTTACATTTGTGCTAATCCTGTTATTTATATAATCGTTATTAAGTATAGTCTAACTTTCAGTCACAAGCAGGAATGGCGTTCTATTCCAATCACATATACGTAGTTTGCCCTCGCAGAAAGCCGAGAGTTCCCATCTTTAGGCTGGCCCTGAATACACCATCTCAGATCAGAGCAGATAAGCTAGCGACTTGTGCACATGTAAGTAACAATCTGTACGTGTAAAAACAGTTTTGTGTGTGTGAGAGAGCAGTTTTGTGTGTTTAACACGGTCTGTGCGCGTGTATTTAATAGTCTGCATGCGTGAACGTGCTGCACTCAGTTACACACACATCATTTTTCATACAAATAATTTCGATAGTAAATTTATGCCATACAGACTTTATTTTGTATTATTGTGCATTAATTTTCAGTAACCAGTGTCATCTAAATTGTCAAAAACAGTAACATACACAGTTAGTTTCTTATTCTTTCCCAATTTAATCACTCTGTATAGGTTCACACAGTCAGCCCTTCTCTATATCAGCAAAAGTCGAAACCGGTTATAATAATTAACCTCTCTAATTCAGCTGTAGTTGTTAATGTCGCCTTGTCGATATTCCTCATCGATATGCGCATAATGAACGAGCGTCCGATACATTCAGACCGTTCAGCCCGGACCAGACTCTAAAATAACTCTCATAATTCAAGGCGTTTCCCTCGAGAGCTCTGTCTGGCGGAGGTTCGATGGAGAGTGAGTGAGAGGTGACTGGCTGGGGTTAATTGCTCAAAAGAAAAAGGTCAGATGCATTATTGACAGAGCGGGTCCGAGGGGAATTTCGGGAGTCAGAGGTCGCAGCGGGAGACTCGTGCAAAGGTGTACAGTAGAACAACAGGCGGCAGCTCTGAATGTGTAATCACGGTTTGTTTAGACGCTGGGCAATTACGCGGGGGAAGAAGTGCAGCTGCTGTGGATATAAAAAGCAAAGATCGATGTTGAACTTGTAAACACTAATTTTGGTCTTGTGGAGTCTTAAAAACAGATGACTTGTCAAAAATACCTTTATGTTACAGGCATTACAGCAAGTATTTAGTCGAGAACATAGCTAATCATTGTCACAGGTAGGCTGGCCGTCCAGACAAACTCTTTTCCTGTTCTATACAAAGAATTTAGTCTGGTTCCCCGTCACTTAAATTTTGTTTCTATGGGTGGAACGATCAACCATCAGAGAAACAAAGGGTGGGATGTAAGCAGAGCACCGCTGTCCCGTAACCAAAACAAACATGGCGGCTTTCTGTTTTTGTCATAAAAAAACTGAATATGGTGTATTTGTGAACGGGGACAGCAGCAGAAGCCATTTGTACAAGGACATTGTGAAAGAAAAAGTGTTTGAATGTGGTGGTTACGTGGGACGTCAGAGGGACTTTACTGTTGTTAAAATGGAAACAGGACGAAGACAAAAATCCCATAGAGGACTGAACAACAACGAGGACTTCAGCAGAACCGACAGGAGACGAAGGAAAGACCTAAACGCCGGTAATCAGCTCAGAAGTTACTCAGAGAGACATGCTTCCCTCTGAGTGAGGAACCAGACTGCTTTTGAAAAGAAAGTAGGAAAGCCTGACTCGCCAGGCTATAAAGTAGGTTTTTACATTTCATATCCGTCCTGACGCAACCCCTTACATTTGTTTGGGCTTGGGAATAGAGAGTCTAGAATGGAGGGACTCAGTGTTTGGGGAATTGAACCTCTAATCGATTGCAGTATGCTTACAGCTTTCTTGGATACCATTCTGACCAAGCTCTTAGGGCCTAAACTACGCAGCTGGTTGGTTGATTTTCCGTCTCAGGTTCCTCATCTCCTGCAGGTTTGAAAGCGTATTTTTTAAACATAAAACAGCAATTTTAATCCAAGGACAGCCAACAGAACTTTTTTCAAGCTGTAAAAGAAAACATGAAACAGAATCACGGTCAAAAAAACTGTGTATTTTGCAGTGTTTTTTTGTTGGTATCACCAGCCCAGCTAACCACAGGTGAGTCCAGAGATAATATGGTTTAAAATGCAAGATCTGGAGAGCGTATTCTCTGTGTTGTTGTAGAAACCTTACTATTACTAAATAAATGCATGTTCTACCAACCCAAAACAGCAAGACATGAATTCTGAATGTCTCCTGCTTTCCCGACTTGTATATAGCAGCTATGAACCTTATCTTAACCATCACCATTAGTGGTTTATTTGATGGCTGTTGACGTGTGGTTACTGTCTATCACTGTCTCATAAAATGTGAACCATAACCTGCTAAACTTATCTGTCCCTTAACAGTCTACGTGTGATCCCATGATTGGTTACGTGTCCTACATAACCTGTTCGAAATCTGCTTCAGATCGCTGCCGTCTCTGTCAGAAATGTCCATTGTTCCGTTAAAATCACACAATAGCGTCGGTGTTTCTGCTTCTCTGTTTTTTTGGTAACAGTAACTCATAGGAATGTAACGATTCTTCATAAATGGGCTAAAAATCGATGCATAAGAAAGAAATTTTGAATCGGTGCGAAAAAAAATGACAAAAAAATGACAAAAAAATGGCTTCTCACAAACCACACCTGCTCACATAATATGGACTAATCCTTAAATCTTCCATTTTTTAATAGATGAATCTTATACTGTGAGAATGGTTGTGTATGTGTATATATGTACTTTGTCTTTTTATGTTTTTACCATCAACCTGCCCAGGGACTACAGGTGGAAATTAGCATTTGAGCTATAACCTGCTACAATGCATCTCTCCTGTAAAGGTTCATGTTTATTGTATACTGTCCCTGCATTTAAATAAATGACAATGAAAAAAAAGAAGAAGAAAAATTAACCACGATGTCTCTTTAAACAGCGTGCAGGCTACCAAAGTATAATGGTGCATAATCTGGCTCACATATTTGGTGCTAGACATCATCACCTGACCACTTTACAGAAGATAAACATGAATTTATATAAAGTTTTAGTTTACAGGACTCGTAAAATCACTAGCCCGACGTGCTGGGAATGTGAAAAGATTGCACAGGAGCTTCATTACTCAGCAGCTCAGGAGAGCGCTCCCTCACCTCTCGCACAGACGGAGGAGCGCGCACACAGGGAAAAACAAGTCCAGGGTGAACGGCAAGGAAGACACATCTGAAGGTTTTATTCAGGCTGCACCTGTTTGCTCCGTTTACCATCGTTCAAAAAGTAGCTTGTTGTTAGCAGCGAGCTAAAGCAAAGCTAAGTGGCTAACAACAGCTAACATTTATCTTAAGTTTCAGTGGCCCCTCCCCCGGAGCGTTTCCATGGAGAGACTTTACTGAAGATGTGCCTTTCCTCACTGATATTTTTAAAATACTTTATTTTTATTAGGCCGATTATAAATTACTGAGGCGTAGATTCATGATAAGCTGCTTCTCTATGCATTGCTTGCTACTAAAGTGTCTCTGTTTTTGAAGGAGGGTAGAAAGATGTTCATAAAAGGGCTAACAAATTATTTTATATATATATTTTTTTACGTCACTGTTTTAATATCAACTTTTTAAATTCAATTTCAGTTAATAAGAAATGTACAACAACTTAATTTTGATAAGGAGACACAAATAGGCTATGTAAAAAAAATCCTTTTGGTCATAATTATACTGCAACTAAATCTGCAAATAAAAATCAAAAAATATTAATCGTGAACATAAAATTGTGACCATAGGTGAGAGTAGGAACGTAGATCGACCGGTAAATCGAGAGCTTCGCCTTTTGGCTCAGCTCCTTCTTCACCACAACAGACCGATACAACGACCGCATTACTGCAGACGCTGCACCGATCCGCCTGTCGATCTCACGCTCCATCCTTCCCTCACTCGTGAACAAGACCCCAAGATACTTAAACTCCTCCACTTGAGGCAGGAACTCTCCTCCGACCTGGAGAGGGCAAACCACCCTTTTCCAGTCGAGAACCATGGCCTCGGACTTGGAGGTGCTGATTCTCATCCCAGCCACTTCACACTCGGCTGCAAACCGCTCCAGTGCATGCTGAAGGTCTTGGCCTGATGAAGCCAACAGGACAACATCATCCGCAAAAAGCAGAGATGAAATCCTGTGGTTCCCAAACCCGACACCCCCCAGCCCCTGGCTGCACCTAGAAATTCTGTCCATAAAAATAATGAACAGAACCTGTGACAAAGGGCAGCCCTGCCGGAGTCCAACATGCACTGGAAACAGGTCTGACTTACAACCGGCAATGCGAACCAAACTCCTGCTCCGGTCATACAGGGACCGGACAGCCCTTAGCAAAGGGCCTCGGACCCCGTACTCCCAGAGCACCCCCCAGGGATGTCTGGGTGTCCCTGCTTAGACTGCTGCCTCCGCGACCCGGCCCCGGATAAAGCGGAAGAAGATGGATGGATGGATAAAATTGTGACTTCAATGCATCGTTACATCCCTAGTAACTCACCCCAATTACCCTCATACACCAATTTTAAAAAGTTTTGTTGCTCCTGTTCAGAGACAAAAGTGTCCCCATCACAAAACATCATAAAAATGTATATATTCATACTGTATTTTTTTCTACTTTTTTTGCAATAAATCTTTAAATTAACTTGTGCCCTGATCATAAATACCAAATATTTTATTAGTAGCACATGTAATAGCATCTCAATTTTTGTTTTGCTAAAAAAAAAAACACATAAAAAATGTCATTTTTTAAAATTATTCTCAATGCAAAGTGGATTTTTTTAGGGGGCGTTCTTACAGCCTTGGGTTTGTCAAAGATTACAAAAGTTGTTTTTTTTTTTCAGGGATAATTTTTTCTGTGCTATGTAGGATCTAAAAACCAATTCCCAAAAGCCATTAACACTAGGTGGTGACTTTTTGTTACAACAAATCCCAAATCAATCTAAATAAATGTAATCTTTGACATACTCAAGGCTGATTTTACTAACAAATTGAGGTGCTACATATACTGGCAATGAAATGTTGGTATTTATGATTCGGACACAAGTTGAAATTTATGCAAAAAAAGTTGAAAAATATATGAAGGTATACATTTTTTATGTTTTGCGACGAGTACACTTTTGTCTCTGAACAGAAGCAGTGTCACAGATTAAGTTTGAGAGAATAAACATGAAGTAACATTAGATTAGTGCTTAGAAAATTAACATTATAGATAAATACACAACTGAGCCAAATTTCACAGAAAAGGTAAGAACCACTGCAAAGTTATCAACACTTTTGTTCTCATTGGAGCACCAGGGTTAATCACACCAGACCTCAGTGTTGCTAGAGACTTCCTGTGTCCTCAAATCCAGAAGACAGGTCCCAGTTTCCCATCCGAGGGGCCCTTGACTCAAAGCACATCAGGTTAATCAATGTAACACCCATGCACATTGATTAATCCACTTTTTCGTGTGTTGTGGGTGACTGGAACCATTATCCTTTGCAACATCCCTGATTTCTAAAGTTGTTAAATCCCAGATGTGCAAAAATAGATCACAGATAAACCGCGGGCCACCCATTTTCCAAGCTGCATCCACTTCCATCTCCTCACATAATCATTATTATTGACCAGTATTGACTCCTCATATACCCTCCCATATATCGTCCACTTGCATTGGTCTTGGTTACTCACTAAGTCTTTCAAATGACCTATACTGGGTCTACCTCCCGCTTCTAAACTAATCCATTAATATCCACCTTAGCCATAAGTGCTCAATATTTTTTACATGATGATAAAATACCTCTCACTTTCCCTCCGTATGACAATACATGTTCAGGAATGACTGATTACCAAGAATAAACCCTAGATTAAATTCCACATCCACTTCCCGGCTGCAGTGAACCTCTTAGTCCCTTTCTGTAATGCGATCCAGCCTCCACATATTTGCAGTGAATTAATGAGCTTACGCTAACGATTTACTGTCATGTTAGCTGCGCGCGCGTCTAGCAAACAGGTTTATCGGCGTGTGTGGCATCTGCCTCATCAACGGAATATAATCACTGCACTCCCGAGACGTATCCGAGCGTACAGTTTCAATGTAAGATGTTAATTGCCCTAATAAGAGCGGCGCACTTGTAAACATGTCGCCTATAGGCTGTTTGTGCTGGGGACCATATGGCGGCAGTGCGTGTTTCCATCCGTCTTGAAAGAAGCTGGAGCCACGTTGTCGCCCAAGGACATGGCTGTTTGAGGAGTTTGTTGGTTTAGCATTAGCATCTTCCAATTAATACAGACTTTAAATGTGTCAAGGACAAGCTGTAAGTCAAGTTTATTTACTCAGTGGAACTGTTAATTGTACGACACGTAAAAAAGCTTGCAGCGACATACCTATAAATGATAAATGTATACAGTCAGGGCACTGTGGGATAATGTTTTTGCCCACACAAGATGGTAAAGTTAATTCATTTGCTGGCACGATTTATGAACGTTTTTACATCTGAAATTCAGACCTAGATCTGCTGATTATTTGGTACAATATAGTTTAATATAGGCTACTCTAACAAACACCACTTCATTTAAACATGGTTACTTTTTGTTTGATTTTTGTGGAGAATGAAAGGGTTTTTTATTTCAGTTTACTAAAAAAATATGAGGGGCTGACATTTAACCCATTAAACTGTGGGCAGGATTTCCATCCAATAAAAACGTGTAGCCCTTACCCAAATCCAGTTCATCTATGCAATATAATGTATTTAATTAGTCCACGCCAACTTTCTTACTGTGGGTTCAACTCAAATTTCAAACATCGATGTAAATTATTTAAATTGAATTAGTTTGCCATGTTTTCGTCATATAAAGCTAAAATAAAGTAAACATTATAAAAGATTTAAACATAATTCAAAATAAATTATTTGTTATTAATATAAAAAAACACCTTTTTTGCACTGGCTTTTAAAACAAGTTGAGTTGAACTTGTGTTTTTTTATTTTATTTTGTGTTTTATCTTTTACGTGATTATCTTTTACTACTGTTTATGTTTTTTTTAGTGTTTAAGTATTTTTTATTAACTTGATTTTTAACCTGTAAAGCACTTTGGGCAGCAATGGTTGTTGGAAATGTGCTATATAAATAAAGCTGACCTTGACCTTGATTAGCCCCCCCCTTAGGAAAATAATGAGACTATACCTGGATGAGGAGCTTTTAAAAAACTCCAAAACATTAACTGTGTACAGCGTAAGCAGTAGTCAGGCTCACTTACTTCCTCAGAAAGTATAAGCAAAGTCCTTCATGGTATCCTCAGCAGCAGAGAGCTAAAAACACACACACTCATGTTACATAAAATACTGAACATCACAAAATACACGATGCACTTCATTCATTAATATTGCGACTACAATGTTTGTTCTAAATCCTCATTATTCTCACCACTCTTGCTTTCTTTTCTCCCCTTTCTCTTTTTTCTTGTTTTTTTCTCACTGCCAGACAAATAACTAAGACTGTAGTGTTGTAGTCAAGACCGAACTCATCAAGACCAAGAGCAGTTCAAGTCCAGAGTGAACCCAGACTAAGACAAGGCCGAGACCGAGACCAGGTCAAGGCCAAACGCTGTAAACTAATACTAAATAAAGGGAGAAAGTTAAAAAAAAAGTGATCCAAATACATTAGTCATTATTTTATTAAGCTAATGCCTCAGACTCCACGAAGAAACGTTACTCCAAAGTTATGAAGAATAGCATTTTTGTGTAATGTTTGGTAAATTAAACCTCAGAGACAAGACTGAGTAAAACTGCAGGAAAGTCTACTACTGTCATTGTGAAATTGAAAAAAATGTATATACATTTTCCACAGCTGCAATTGAGACATGATTTGTGTAATGTTAAAAATGGAGGAATTTGTGGGTAATGTTTATACAAAATAACTGATAAAGTATTTCATTTCTCAAACATTGTGTGTTACAGGAACGAGACAACAACGAGATTCAAGTTTATGAATATGGAAATGGCTTTCATACTTAAAAATACTGCATATTTCTTCAAATCAAAACAAATATTTTCCTCAAAACTCCTAATAACCTGACTTTAGTGTGAATGTTGCCAAACTCCCCCTGCCTCCTTCGTTAATTGCAGTAATCAGCTCCGTTTCTGCTCCGACACAGTTTTCACCATTTTGTTTTGGGGAAGTCATTTTCACAGTCGGACTGTTGTTTACTGTAAACGACAGGAAGTGTGCCTTCGAGCGGCAGGAAGCTCAAAAACATTAGTCGTCATGGGGCTGAAGCCGTGGGTTCAAATCACTCACGAACAAATAGTCAACTCTGTTTTGGATTTCAAATTTGAGAGACTGTGCCCTGTGGGGTAACACTTTGTAGGTTTCAGTTTTCGACGAGAACCAAAGCCTCATTTTTTTGAAGCATTTGGCACAAAGAAGATTTAAGCTTCTCGTGTAAGTCAGAAAAAATGTGAAAACTCTTGTAGTGTGATGACTGTAGCCTAAAACATACTGCACATTGTGTAACCAATCACCAAAAATACACTTTTGTTTGTGTCTGATTGTGTGTTTATGTTTGATTACCTGTTTGTGAAGCCCTTTGAGGACACTACTGGGCTATAGTCATAAAACTGAAGTGAAAAATTAAAACTAAGTGACAATAAAAGGTTTTTAGTTTGCAAAACTGACTTTTCCTCTCTTTCTCCCATGCTATAATGTTGTTCTCTCATCAAAAACAGACCTGGAGTTGTGTTTTGTTTCATTCACGCCTGTTTAAGTAATTCTGTAGTCTCTGGAGCTGAGTTTCTGAGGCCTCAGAACGCTCGGTTTCATAAAGCTCTGCCCACTCCAGAAAGCACTGACCAATTGTAAGATTTTGGATGTTACAAGCCTCTTATTATCTGAGGATAGCCATAGCAGCTGAGACTAGTGATGTGACGTTCCGTATCGAGGGGAGGGGGCGTTTCGAGGCTTGCTTCATTTAGGGGAGGAGCTGAAAATGATGACGCCTGAAGCCTCGCTGTACCACGTGACTGATTCAGGAAGTGGTTCGGATTTTGCCGCGGGTTTTGACAGCGACATAAACCCCTCAGGCTCCATTCAAAATGTGGGTGTTTGATGGAGAGTTGCGGTCAGTGAGAGTTTGGATAGAGTTAGAGATAGTTTGGAGAGAATTTGGAGATTTAGGAGAGTCCCCTAAACCATAATCACCGGCCATACGTCAACGTTACAAAAGCACAATCATTGTCCGTACCCCAACCCCAACAACCCTCACCTCACTGTAAATGATCATTTCCATTATCATCATTTCCAACTACAATATACATGTTTTGTATACTTCTTTATTTTGCAGACAGTTTTATTCACAGGCTTTCTGCAAAATGCCACACACTTCAAATTCATGCCAACTGATATTTTTGCGTCCAGTAGATGTCCTACTCGAGCAAATGAAGCTTCAAGAAGCTTTGCGCTGGAGCGAACCAATTGGATGAAAGGCTTCAGTGCTTCATGAAGCTTCATCTGCCCATCACTAGCTGAGACAAATGTTGAACAACGTTGAGGAAAGCTGGAAATGTCAAAGCTCTTTAATTTATTCAACAAAAAACACCAGGAAATGTGATACTGACTGACATAGGATCCCCCTCCACAGACAACATGCAACCCACAACCATGCCCCAAACCCTCTTTAAATAGTCTAAGACCCCAGATACAGGCAAATTCATTTGGCCCTGCCCCCAATAAATATTTACAATAAAATAAACACCATTTACAAAAATCGATTTCTATAATTAACAGTTAATGTATTTCATCTGTCGACCAATATATCGGCCGGTATCTAGCCAATATACGCCGATATAAACAGTACTATTTTTAGAGTGTGCTATAACGCTGGATTAAGACCTGTTTACTTGCAAATGATGGCCTCTGCTATTTGTCCATCAGAGTGTTTCCCAGCAGTTTGGTTCTTACTCTGCAGTTCATAGGAAACAGTCCAAATCTCCTTCTCATGGCCTGAAAAGCTCAAAAAGGCAATAAAAATATTTTGCTAATTTCTTTGCCATAAAACCTCATAGAACAAAAATTCAAAATGCATTTTGTAGTTTTCCCCATGCTCTACTTGCACGGCAAGTTTAAATGAAATTAGTTAAACTAATTTAGTTAAAGCTAAATAAGATAAATAAATATAATACATATAATACATAACACTCCCCACACCAATGCCCACTACAGCCTACATAACAATGAGCATAAAGAACAATAAGCAGCTTTCTACAACATTTTAAAAAGATGTTTAGTCTAATAAAGTGGCTTGGGGTGTACACGCCATATTCATGTAAACAAGAGCAGAAAGAAAAATGCTTTAAAATACCTTTTTCTAATGTATAGCTGTATCGGCAGATGTATCGGATATCGGTATTTTTTTATTACCTAAATATTGGTATCGGCATCGATCAGGCTCTACTTCTGACCTGTACACTGCAGACATATTAATTTCAGTTTTCATCTATATAGACAGTCTGTGGCTTTTATCTCTGAAAAAAAAAAAACATTTTTATGGCAGCAGTGTTCGTTGTGAGCCGGTTCTTATGAAAGTCTGGTTTAAATGTCAACAGGAAGGTTATGTCGGGTACGTCTTATTTCTGCTACCGTCCGACCGTCCTATGAACTGAATTAATGACAATATGGAGTCCTGACTGCGCAAACCTCGACCTCTGGAGACGCTCTGATATATATTTGTGTCTATTAACATGGACGCCTGACAGAGGACATTTAATACAGCAGGTTGAGTTGTGTTGACAAGAGCTAAATGTGGAATTTTAACATTTTAAGAAGAAAGAAGGAAAAAAAATCCACAATAAAATGCTCAGGTTTAGGTTTAGAGCTGACTTCAAGCTTTGAGATCAGCGTTAGACCAATATCAATCCAGCCACAAGGGGTCACAAGTCAGTGTACTCTTTGTGACAGTCCCAAGCCCAGGGCAGGAGACGCTATCTGCCTTGTACCTATGTTACCCAGTTTCTATTGACCGGGGAACATAGATACTAGGGAACAGGGCCTGACATTTCATTTTTTGCTCACTGGTCACTGTGGCTATTGTTTGTCAAAATTTGCAAGCCAATTAATGTTTTTATTAGCCATCATTTAAGTAGTTACATTTTTGTATATATTTTATACTTTACAATAAACTTAAAGAAATGCTAAATTTGTCTTTTTTGTAAGTATGGACAGAAAAAAACAAGAGAGCACAGAAAAAAAAATCTCTGTGCATGTGGTGTCATGTCTTTTAAAACATTGTTTTGTTTAAATTAATATTTTTCTTTCTTTAATTATGATGGCACAAAGTAAATGGCACTCAAAGCAACTTAAATTCAGGCCCAAACCTCGAAAGTTAAGATATAGGATTGCAATTAAAATCAGCCGGCTAAAGAGGCAGTGGGAGTATTTATGTTATTGGCCAAAATGAAAAACTACCTGCATTTGGCTAATTGTCGAGTGTTAATGTCAAGCCCTGCTGGGGAACATAGATACTAGGGCTGCGCAATATATCGCAAAATTATTGTTATCGCAATATCAGCAAACGCAATATCTGTATCACAAGAATCTAAATATATCGCAATAACGCTGTGGTCTTCCATCTGACAGAGATTTACACTGAAGAATCATTTTCCACCAGAGCCTTAAAAGAACATGTGTTGTGACTAAATAAAAATGTTTAAAAAGTCCAGTTTTAGTGGTAATTTAATTAATTTAGTCACAGCTTAGCCTTGTTTTATTCCTGGTTTAGTCTGTGTTAAGTTTTGATTTTGTCATTGTTTTGACTTGTAAATACAGGAACTTACATTTTTGTGAAATGTAGTGAATTTAACTCACTATGTTCAAAAAGTAGGCTCTATTTTCAAATATCGCAATAATATTATCGCAATTTTCAACATAGTTATCGAATATCGCATGTTTTCTCCATATCGTGCAGCTCTAATAGATACTGGGGAACATAGACAGGGCTGTAACAACTGCGTAGGCAAAGTAGACAATTGCTTAGGGCCCAGAGCTGAAAAGGGCCCCAAGGACAGTCCTTTACCTGAACAACAGTGAGCAGGCTGGTTCAATGACTGAAGCTGCCATGCATTTCTCCTAAAAGGGCCCCACCTGGAGAGAGTCAGCCATAAATTGTAACCAGTTTAATCATCCAAAATGCACCTGTAGAAGAAATTACATATGTTTTGTTAAATTTTTGCTGAGGAAGAACCTCCAGACCCCCCCTGCCATATTTTGTCCCACATTCACCTGCCTGTTAAATGCATGGCCACAATTCAGAATATAAAAAAAAGAGATCTTACAATAATGCTGAGATATATTGTTCCGTTACCCCTTGTGTTTTTGGTTTGAAGTTAGATTTACAAAAAAACTGGAGCCTATACAGGGCCTCAGTTGTCCCCCAAACCTCCCGGGTCGCAGAGTTACAGCTTCTTTTGTTTTCGTGCTTGGTTATGTTACTCATGCATGCACTAAAAAAATGTCTGCTAGGGGTTAATTGAAAGTAAAACAAGGAGTTTCATTGAAAGGTCTTACGATCTCTGTGTATTTCTCGCCGAGTCATCGTTTCCTGTCTCATAAACTCTCCTTGTCTCCCCTCAGAGTGTCCTTACCCACAAACACGTACCTTCCTCCCCTCGCTGATCATAACCACTGTTTTTTTTACATATCTGCGGTCTGAGTCAGTCAGCAATAACGTCCGTGTCGCTCTGTATTTTCATATTAATTCAACGTCTGGATGCGCCGCTGACAAATTTCCTCCGGGAGCGTGAAATCCATCTGATCTCTCATCTCTCTGCGCAGGTATTGAAAAGGGAGAATTAGGGGCTGCGTTACAGGTGTGGGATTTCAGACGCATCGATGTTTGGCTGTTTTTATCTCACGTTCGGGCCGCTCTGAGCTCAGTACTATCAGATTAAATATACTTCTATCTGCAGAGGAGCTGCTGGGGTTTGTATTAGGCTTTATTATGAACAAGGCACCGGGGGAAAACATGACAAGTAAAAAATGGAGGTAATGGAACCAGGCTTTTTTCTTTTCTCGGTTGGTTTGATTTAAAAATAGCACATGTTCCAAAAATAATTTTTCTACCCTTTTCCTTAATTCATGCAACACTGTTTAAGCTACAACCTTTTATTATTAAAGGTCCTCTATTTTCCTAAATCAACTTTTCTAAGCTTTTAACCATGTTATAATCAAACAGACCTGGAGTCGTATTTTGTTTCATGCACGCCTCTTGACGCTGAAAACGCTCCTGAGAACAAACATCATCACCAGACACATTCTTTTCTTTTCAGATGACGAAGCAGTCAGCTCATTTATCTGTCTGTTAGCTTTATGTTGCTAACAGCCATGCTTATTAGCCATTATATCATGTTCTGTCTGTCCCTCGCCGTTCAGTACACTGTAAAAAAAAATCTGTAAATTTTAAGGTAAAAAATTGGCAGCTGTGGTTGCCAGAATTCCACCGTAAAAACTACAAGAGGCCTGTATTTCATTTTACAGTATAATTTTATCTCAGATGTTGTTTTTACAGTTTTTGATTTGAGTTTTTATTATTATTTACTGCAAAATAAAGTTATTATCTTTCAAAAAATAGGTTAATGTATATTTTAGCTTGTGACTTCCGTTTTAATCAACATTTACTGTAAAATTTAAAGTTATCTTTCAAAAAAATAGATGAATTTTTTTTTTTAGTTTGTGACTTATGTTTTAATCAACATTTACTGTAAAATTTAAAGTTATTATCTTTTGAAAAGGTGTTAAACTGTAATAAACACAGGACTCGATTTTTTTAACAGTGCTATACTGTATACATTACAAAAAATAAAACTAAAAAATACAATTTTGCCTTATTTTTAATATTACAGTTAATTACCGTAACCAAAACAGTATTTTACCGATATATCAACTACGGTCTTTTACTGTTGAGATTTTATAGATTTTTACCATGAAATCTACAGATATTTTTTTACAGTGTACAAACTCTGAGAATCTCCTCTCATGTCTGAACTCAGATCTTCCCAACTTTAGATCAGGAGGCAGCGGTGTCTGTGGAGGGCTTCAGTCGGAGGAAGACCTCAGGCCTGCGGTCCTCCACTGAAGCACACTTCTGTGTTTGTGAAGAGCACATGGCATGGCCTTAAAGCAGAAGGCACCTAATCCAAGTGTTTCCTGCAAAGCTCCCTAAAAGATGTTTTCAATACATAAACATTATTCTGAAAATATTAATAAAAGGAGTCCAAAATTATTTCAAAAAGCCTGAAAAAGCAACAAGTTTTATTATTTTTTTTAGTTAATTTAATGAACAAAACAGTTTTGTTACTAGATACTTTTACTCAAGTACTTAAATACATTTTATGACATACTTTCTGTGCATGAACAAACTAGCACATTTACTTGAGAAAATGTTTGAGAATTATTCATGTAAAGGTCTTTCAGTGAACAATGAACAAACTAAAATCTTGGCTGTACAGCAGCACTGTGCTCATGTTAAATGTGTTTCAGTTGTCTTAAGTCTGTAAGTGTCCTGGCCATCTTTTCTTTTAAAATCACTCTGTCACCTCTGCCTACTTTATAGTAAATTGTCATTTTTTTCAGATACACATAATTACGGTACTAGACAAATAGATGAGATGCGATGTGTGCTGCCTTCATGCAGAACTCACAAAATACAGTTGTCAGTGCTTTATCGAGCGATGGTGGCATGGAACTCATTACCAGGATTTTTATTGCTGGAAAATAATAAAAAGTGCTTTCAAAAGAAGTTGATAGTATGGTGATAAGTATGTATTTTGATTATTAGGAAGACTGATGCTTAACCTAATGATTTAGTTTTGTTGTAATTATAGAATATGTATTGTAGTGTATAATGATACAACAAAAGCTGTTTTTGAGTTTTCTTTTCTTTGGCATTGAGCTGCTATGAACTCTTGTATGTGTTGTTATTGTGTGTGCAGTGTGTGAATGGTGCAAAAATATAAGTAAAACATTTAATGAATATTGAGAAGACCCCAGGAAGAATAGCTACTGTTGTTTCAGTGGCTAATGGGGATCTTAATAAACTAAACTAAACTAAACTCTGTTCAACTTTTAATCTGTACCATGCAGAAAAGTCCATCTAGGGACAAATGCTGCTAATTAGATTTGCTAAAAGCATTATGATTCATGTGTGGGGCTGCTGTTTTACAGTCTGTCTATGTTTTTTATATCTGTCCCTACCAATTAAACCTAATAAAATAAAATAAACAAGTATTTTTGACTTTGGCAGCAAAAAGGGTAACAATTCAGGTTTGTAGTTGTAGCTAGTATTTGCAGTCTTAGTATAAGTAGCAGTAGTAGTACCATATTTTCCGGACTATAAGTGGCTCCGGAGTATAAGACGCACTAGCCAAAAAATGCATAATGAAGAAGAAAAAACTGTATATAAGTCGCACTGGACTATAAGTCGCATTTTTGGGGGAAATTTATTTTACAAAATCCGACACCAAGAACAGACATTTCATGTTGAAGGCAAGTTATAGTAATAATAGAATAGAGAACAACAGCTGAATAGATGTGCGCTATGCTAACGTAACACATTGATGGTTATTCAGCTACATGAAGCATAAACAACGAACTGAATAGGTGTCTCGTATGTTAACGTAATATATTAACAGTTATTCACATAACTATAGCATAAAGAACATAATATAACAAGTTCACCAAACTCACCATCTCACTCCTAATCGCTAAATCCTTTAAATTCTTCATCCTCGGTGTCGCTTCTGAACAACTCCGCCAACTCCGGAGGTAGACGAAGCGCCGCTTCCTCCTCTGCGTGGCTGTCGTCAGACTCAGCATATATAAGTCGCACCTGAGTATACGTCGCACCCCGAGCCAGACGATGGAAAAAAGTGTGACTTATAGTCCGGAAAATACAGTAGTAGTAGTAGAAGTAGCAAAAGTAACAATCAAAAGTAATTTACTGTGTTTAGTATTTCTAGAACTATGGTGAAATAACCATACTGATGTTAAACACAGATTTGTGTTCCACATTTTAATGAAGCCCAGATCAGTGACCACCATCAGTACCACATGAAGACACACAGAAAATATGAATTTTAATTTAAAGCTGCACTACCTGATTTCTTTTTCCTTGTATTTTGATAAAGATAATTATTTAGTTAATAATGCAGTGTAACAGAAGTCATCTGAGAAAAAATGAGACTTTGAGGTCACCTGTGGGCTGTGTTATAAGGGTTTTTGTTTTGTGTGCTCACTGCTCCTAACAGTTTTCCCCAGCGGCATTGAAGGATGGGTCAAATGCAGAGAACAAATAGTCCAACAGGGATCAGTAAAGTCTACCTTAACCTTAGAATCTCCAATATTCTATCCATATTTTTTGCTCATAAAGATCCACCTCATTATATACTCATTATACTCAATTTTCTCACTAAATGTGGAGTTCATTCCCTCCATCATTGTTGGATGTTGTTTTCGTCTGAAAGAGGTTTCTGTGCCTTGAGCCAGACTGAGCTGAAATGTAGAAAACAAATGTGTGAGTGTTAATTATTCACAGGTGAGGTATGGAGGCGCTGCTAATTAGACTCCTAATTAGCATACTGCTCTTTGTCGACTCGGGCAAAAGACATAATGTTTCAGATCTGTCACAGAAACGCGGCCGTACAGTCGGACAAACAAACAGGTATTTAATTATCAGCAAGGTTTTTAGAATTAGGAATGATAATTTAATGAGAGGAATGTATTAGTTTAACAGAAGATATTCAGGCGGCTGTAATGGGCGAAATCAACAAGCACTGAAGATCGAATTAATATCTATTGATGTACAGCGCAGGGGTCACAAGCCAGTCTTCTCTTTTCTCTGTTCTGGTGCCATCCCAGTTCCTAAAAGCAACATAGCTATGTTTTCTGCTTTTGCTTTGTAAAAATATAGTAAAAATCGGCCAGCTTAACACCACAAAATACATTACAACAGCCATTCCCAAAGACAAGAGCGTCACGGTCCCTTTAAAAACTAAAAAAATCCCATGCTGACCCCAAAAAATTCTGCTCAAAAGACTTTTCCCAATAGATTTCTATAAAAACGTTACAAAAAAAATAAATAAAAACAGACTGTTGGCAAAAATTGCTTCAAGCTAAGATTTTTTAAACAAGAACTTTACAGTAAATTATTGTAATTACTGTGCTTTCATGGCTCACCAGGGGACCTTGGACCCCACTTTAGGAACCACTCTGCATTTCAAAAATATTACATATGCATTAACGTACCATTAAACTGAAGTTGAGGACATTTTTAGGGCTGTTTCTTTGTATAAGCAGAGGTGGAATGGATGCTACCATCGAGGAGTTGGGACCTAACTCATGACCGTTATATGTTATGTGTTTGGGTTCATAAACAGCCAAATATAAAAAAGATGCATTAGTCTGAAAAGCAGGATTTCAGTTTAACATGAGTTGGTTTAAACCTCGTCAAAAACAGAAGGTACCTGCAGCGTGTTCTTTTGTCAAAAAATGACTCTGATAGCCAGAAGTTAGTCTCTCATTCACCGCCCTTGATTTAATTAATTTAAGCAAAGTCCTGAATCATAGTAGTAGTTTCCTATGTGGTAACACATTGTGAGTGTACATACGCAGACTCATTTATATTATATATATATATATATATATATATATATATATATATATATATATATATAAAAAAAAAATTGTCCTCTCGCCCTCCGCGGGCGGTTTCATCCATCCAAGCTCGGGTCCTCTACCAGAGGCCTGGGAGCTTGAGGGTTCTGCGCAGTATCTTTGCTGTTCCTAGGACTGCGCTCTTCTGGACTGAGATGTCTGATGTTTTTCCTGGGATCTGCTGTAGCCACTCTTCCAGTTTGGGGGTTACTGCCCTGAGTGCTCCGATGACCACGGGCACCACTGTTGCCTTCACTTTCCAGGCCTTCTCAAGTTCTTCTTTGAGGCCTTGGTACTTCTCCAGTTTCTCGTGTTCCTTTTTCCTGATGTTACAATCGCTTGGTATTGCGATGTCAACCACAACGGCTTTCCTCTGCTGTTTGTCCATCACCACAATGTCCGGTTGGTTCGCCACTACCATTTTGTCTGTCTGGATCTGGAAGTCCCACAGGATCTTAGCTCGGTCATTCTCTATCACCTTTGGAGGTGTTTCCCATCTTGACCTCGGGACTTCCAGACTGTACTCTGCACAGATGTTCCTGTACACTATCCTCTGCACAGATGTTCCTGTACACTATACCAGCCACTTGGTTATGACGCTCCATGTATGCTTTCCCTGCCAGCATCTTACATCCTGCAGTTATGTGTTGGATTGTCTCAGGGGCCTCTTTGCACAGTCTGCACCTGGGGTCTTGTCTTGTATGGTAGATCTTGGCCTCTATTGCTCTGGTGCTCAAGGCCTGCTCCTGTGCAGCCATGATCAGTGCCTCTGTGCTGTCCTTCAGTCCAGCCCTTTCTAGCCATTGGTAGGATTTCTTGATGTCAGCCACTTCAGTTATCTGTCGATAGTACATCCCATGTAGGGGCTTTTCCTCCCATGATGGTTCCTCCAGCACCTCGTCCTCTGTTTTCCACTGCCTGAGACATTCACTGAGAACTTCATCTGTTGAGGCCATCTTCCTGATGTATTCAAGGATCTTGGATGTTTCATCCTGGACAGTGGTTCTGACACTCACTAGTCCTCTGCCTCCTTCCTTGCGCTTAGTGTACAGTCTCAGGGTGCTGGATTTGGGGTGGAACCCTCCATGCATGGTTAGGAGCTTTCGTGTTTTCACATCTGTGGTCTGAATCTCTTCCTTTGGCCAGCTTATTATTCCCGCAGGGTATCTGATGACTGGCAGGGCAGAGCTGTTGATTGCCCGGACTTTGTTCTTGCCATTGAGCTGACTCCTTAAGACTTGCCTTACTCGTTGGAGGTATTTGGCTGTAGCTGCTTTTCTTGTGGCCTGGTCCAGGTTGCCATTTGCTTGTTGGATTCCAAGGTACTTGTAGCTGTCCTCAATGTCTGCTATTCTGCCGTCTGGGAGTGGGACCCCTACTGTATGGACTACCTTCCCTCTCTTTGTCACCATCCGCCCACACTTCTCAAGTCCGAATGACATTCTGATGTCATTGCTGAAGATCCTGGTTGTGTGGATCAGTGAGTCAATGTCTCTCTCGCTCTTGGCGTACAGCTTGATATCATCCATGTAGAGGAGGTGACTGATGGTGGCCCCTTCCTGAGTCGGTACCCATAGCCAGTCTTGGTGATTATCTGGCTGAGGGGGTTCAGACCTATGCAGAACAGCAGCGGGGACAGAGCATCTCCTTGGTATATCCCACATTTGATGGACACTTGTGCAATTGGCTTGCAGTTGGCCTCAAGGGTGGTCTTCCACTGCCTCATCGAGTTTGCAATGAAGGCTCTTAGAGTCCTGTTGATGTTATACATCTCCAAGCATTCCATGATCCATGTGTGTGGCATTGAGTCATAGGCTTTCTTGTAATCAATCCAGGCGGTGCACAGATTAGTGTGTCTGGCTTTGCAATCCTGAGCGACTGTCTATATATATATATATATATATATATATATATATATATATATATATATATATATATATATAGTATACTTAATAGAATACAACTTATTAATTGTTAAAAATCTTACCTTTTGAATTACCCTAAATTATTTTTGATGTAATGGCCTATATAAGAATAATATATATCTTTATTAGAAATTGATGTATTATATAAGGGTGCTCCGATCGATCGGCCGCCGATCATGATCGGCCGATCATGGCTAAAAATAGAGTGATCGGTGATGGTAAAATGGGCCGATCAAATTACAATAAACACGCGAGGCTCTCACATTTACTGTCCTGCAACTCCGGTTTGATTAAACAGCAGTAGCGTTATTTTAGCAGTGTTTTTAAGTTAAGCCCTGGTTATAACTAACACAAACCTGCCCTGGAGGCGCTGCTTTGTGTCCCCGCTGTGTCCCCGCCTGCTTTAGAAGTGCACGGGACAGAACCGAGGCGCAGCAGTGCGTGTATTTGCAAACACCAACGTAAATAGAGCTACAGCTAACCCGCTAACAGTTACGTTAAAAGGATTAAGAAAGTTCAGAGTCTGCCTGTGTCTTGTTGCACGGAGAAAACTGTGCGTTTTGTGGCTTAAACTGCACCAAATGGCTGCTAATGGAAAGAGAAAGTAAAAAGGCAGCCCATGTGTCCGTGAGTCTGAGAGGAGCAGCTTTCATCGTTGTCTTCTCTGCTCTCTTTGCACGTTTTCTTCATTCAGACGTTGTCAGACCTGGCAGCAGGAGCTGTCTGCTCTTTAGTCCACTGTGTTTCAACCTGGTTTGGCTGCGCGTTACGCGGACACAGGCGCTGCACCGCGGACTCGCATTAAAGGAACCAATTAAGAACAGCTGATTTTTACATCAGCGGAGCATTCAAACAAAGCCACAGACACTGGGCACACATTAAAGGCCGATAATGCAACAAAACCTCTTCTAAAACAAAAATAAGTAGAATGTTGTTGTCCTTTTATATTTACAAAGGCTACAGTATTTTTCAAATGGAACTAATAATAGCCTGCATACAATACATTACTACATTGAAGACCACAGTGATCGGTATCGGCCATGATCGGTATCGGCCGATCACAGCAGAGGCTGATCGGTGATCGGTGATCGGCCTCAAAAACCCTGATCGGAGCACCCTTAGTATTATACGATAAATATTGGGTTTTGGGGTCCATAGGGATGGTGGTGTCTAAAGACACAGCTGTCTGTGTGTTATGTTTTTTTGGACACGGGGTGAGATTAAATAAGTTTTCTTCTTCCCACTCCTTTTTGAGCAGATTGTTTCTGTATGGTTTATTATGGTTTATTATGACAACTTATTGTTCTGCTAAATATAATGTATATATATAATATAATGTTATGAATATTAATACACAATAATTTATTATCTTGATGTTGTTTTTTTTGTTTTTGTTTTCTCAGCCTTGTGTTTTGTTGTTGGTTGCTCACCATTAACTACTCACTTGCTCAAATTAAATAAAATAATACAAATAATAATACAAAATAATACAAATACAGAGTTACAGATCTTCCCCTTGTTGTAATCCCCGCGGTCTCCCTCCACAGCTCAGAGTAAGGAGATGCCCCCCGTACCTGGGTTTTCCATTGCACTTTATACCGACATTATTCCATCTCATGCATACCTCCTTGTTTTCTGTGCACTGGCGCCTTCCACGAGGACACCTGCTGTCATATTTAGACTCAATAATAAACTGTTGCAATTAATCTGCTTTAAAGGACAATTTGACCATGCAATAAGTACAAAACAAGGACAGAACAGGATGGAAAACATGTCTCGAGGACAAATACCAACACATTGTAACTTGAACTTGAAAAATAACCCAAGAGTAACACAGTTAACACCAGATACTTAACACATAATGGCATAACTAAAATAAAGTTTATTAAAATGCAAGAGCTAGCATAAACTAATATTTAACATAACACAAGAATCATAAATCAATACATGAAACTTAAAATCATTATGAGATAAACTAAGCAAACTTTATTAATAGATTATGAAATGGCCTAAGCTAAAGCAGAATATATGAACTCAGTAGAGCTGACCCTTGACCTTAGCATTAGCAAAAATAAATCCAGCAAGTCACAGCGGAATAAAAAAGTAAAGAAATGAGCTTTGAAACAACTCTGTTAATTGGTTTGTCACTGCTTTGGTGAATATTTATCACCCACTTAAGTATCAGAATACTTGAGTAGTTTTACTATTGGAGTGCTTCTCTCAACATTTTGTCCCAACAACTGGCAGCTGACACGCGTTGAGCTTTTCCATGGAGGATGCTCCCCAAGGAACCGTGGCACGACCTCTGGAAGAAACTCTGGACTGGCGAAGTAAAGTCTGTTAAAGGGGAACTCAGTAACTCAGCTCGTTTCTTCACTGGTTTGCCTTATTTTCCTCTATAGACCTCCCCCTACAGTTCGGAGTAAAGCACTATCGTAAACACTCACGAGTCCAGTTGACTCCTGTTTTCTCCTCCTCGTATCCATGCAATGTTTTTCCAACAAAAATCAACAAATAAAGCCATCGCTAACTCGTTGTTTGGCGCTAACAGTAATGTACCGCTTTCTCACAAGTGACACTGATTCGACAGCAATGCTCACTGTTGCAAGTGTCACTTACGGCCCACAGACACCAGGGGGAGATGTCGAGCGCTTCATTTACCCCACACCAACTCATTTAACCATCAAACAGACTTCGAAATGGTTTCCTACACCCCTAAGACATTTTTTTATATTTTGCAACTGTTTTTTGTGGATAACTTTTGCTGTGTTGATTCAAATGGCATAGATTTTGCTTCAGGTGTGTATTTTTGGATGGATTTTCTGAAAATCCTCTTAAAAAAATGTCTAAAAAAATAGTCACACCTTTCCCCAAGACATTTTTTGTGCCATTGACTCCCATTAAAATTACATTTTTGTTATACACTGTCACTGCAATATAATTTCACATTTTTATCAAGTATTTCATAGATTCATGACAGTGAGGGATTGGAATTTTAGTTTTTATTGTTTTTCCCTAGGTGGCGCCATTTCCCCATATATGGTAGACAGAGGTATAAATGTGGAGATGGCCACATTAGTGTTTGTATAAATGATCAAGCCTACAAGGCAAATAAAAACATTTTTTGAACTAAAATGATTTGGGTGTGTTTTTGTCATAAATTGTTGTGAAAGTGTTTGTTGAGAAATGAGTTTGTTTGTGTTTGCGTGAGCACAAATCCAAAATGTAGTTCTTACAGAGATGTGCACATCAGGGCAAAGTAGAAAAAGGTCCCAGACTGAGCAGAGGCAGAGGTTTGTGCTGGATGTGTCTGCACCACACAAACTGGAATTTAAGGCTTACATTTCATAAACAGAATTAAGTTTTGCTGAGTATGATGAGGACTGAAGTTAATCATTGTAACCATGAAAAAAAAAAAGTAATTATTGACCATTAGATAAGTCTTTATTGGTGCATTTTTTTTGTGCTTAGGGTGAAAGGTGAGACTAAAAAGTTAGGGGCTGTAGGAGGGTTAAGGTAAAAGTTTCCAAGTTCTGCTTTAAGTATTATTATTGATATGTAGTAATCTGATTATTTTGCAATCAGGATATTTTGTGTTTTCTTTTATTAAAAATGTATGTGATCTCATTATAATAATACATTGAGGTATTCAAAGTATTTCGTTTTGTGATAAATAATTAGTAATTTCATGGCTCTATTACAAAGTTAAAATATGCATTTTGCACAAAGTGTTAAAAACTGTTTATAAATATGAGACAAATCCATAGTTTATTTCTAAGCTAAAAACCCAGGAACATTTTATTTTATGGTTTTCTCATCAAGTTTAAGTGTACTATGGAAGACCGGAAGCGTAGAAGAAGACAGGAGAGAGAGAGAGAGAGAGAGAGAGAGAGAGAGAGAATAAAAAGCGCGAGACGCGCGAAGGCTTGAGCTGCAATGGCTAAGTGCAGAGATGACTTGAGTCTGAGTGGAGACTTTGTGGAAGAGCTTAGTGCCAACTTTCAGCCGCCTGGACCACTGTTCCTTGTTCCAGAGAACCGCGGGGGACTTTGTGGCCGACTCGCACGGCGAGGGAGTGAGCCTGAACTGTTTTCCAAGGACCGAGCTGAGCTAGCTAAGCTAAGCTAAGCTAGGCTAAAGCTAGCGCCGCCGCTGTCTGGATCTGGACCTCGTTAGGACGCGAGAGGGAGGAGGTGTGGCCGGAGATCTAGCAGCTCACCTGTGCCGTAGGACGACAGCCAGAGAAGTCGGATTCTGTGTGCAACTCTTTATTGCTCCTCAGACCGCGCGGACGACAAACTCTTCAGACTGGTAGGATTATTATTATTGTTATTGTTTCCATTCATCAGTAAAAAAATGATATGAGTTCCAACCGCGCCATCAAACTTAATTGCAAGCTTGCTTTAAAACACTGAGAGTGTACTCTTAAACAAAACTCTGAAGCAAAAACTCTGAAACAAAACTCTATAATATTATAACACTGGGTTGTTCTGTGTCAGGGCAGTTCCATGTTAAATGTTTTGCATTCAGCTCAGGCATAGCCAGGATTTTTTTACTGGGGGGGGGGCAGCCGGGTCCTGTCATTTTACTGTGGTGGCACATGGCAGATTATTATTATAGGACTAACACAAACAATGTTCTGTTCTGAAGACAGCTATTTGGATGGAGTCAGACCTTTTTATGGTTTAAAGAAGTTAGGAGCTAAGCCATGATGTCTGCAGCTCAGAAGAGCGAGTTGTGACTCACAGGGGTTAAGTTGGTTTTCTTTTTCAGGAACAAATCTAGCTTTTCTCTTTTAGTAAGGAAACGCCTTATTTCTGTAACTTTTTTACCCATGTTGGATTATGGTGATCTGCTTTTTATAAATGCACCTGCTTTGTGCCTCTGTGTGTACCACAGTGCTTTGCGTTTTATTACAGGCTGTGGAAATCCATCATTGTACGCTGTATGTTGTTGCCGAGTACCCCTCTCTGTATGTCCGCAGACTTTCTCACTGGTTGATTTTTGTTTATAAATGTATCATTGGGCTCCTTCCATCCTTACCTTTGTATATATATGGTTAGAAACCAACAGCAATATGGTTTACGCTCTCAAAAGTTCTTACAGATGGTAGATCCGAGGGTCAGGACAGAGCTGGGAAAGACAGCATTCAAACACGCTGCCCCTTCTTCATGGAATGAGTTACAAAAGGAACTAAACTTGACAGACCTTATTACTTTGGGAGAATTCAAATCTACTATAAAGGAGCGTGAAACAAATTCTATTGGTTAATGTAACTGTTTCTAGAATCGCACTAATTGTTGTTGGGGTATTTTTGTGCTAATCTTTTATTGTAGATTTATATATATTAATATATATAAGTATGTAAATAAATTTACAGGGGGGTCTGGGAGTCCTCCCCGAGGGGAAAAAAATCAATATAAACAGACAATATTTGCTGTATATATCCTGGTGCATTTTAAAGTGTTTTAACTGACTATAAAGTGAGTAAATCAATCAGTTCCTCCAGGATTTTGCGGGCAATTTTTGTTGCGGGCTAAAATGCCTGATTTTCTTAAAAGTTGCGCTAAAAAATTGCAATTTTTTTTTGTCTATAATTCACAGGTAAAAAGTACCAGAAGTGATAAAAAATACACTGTTATTACACAACTTAAAAAACAAAAATAAAATAAAAATTAACTAGAAAAACACCTGTATTTGAACAGGCCAAGCGTACCTACTTAAAAGATATTGCTGTAATATTAGGCTGTTTTTTTTTTTTTTTTTTTTTTTTTTTTTTTGGGGGGGGGGGCTATTACACTGCCTCTGATTCTGATTCTGTTCCTCTCAGATTTTCTCTGTTGCGTGCTGTAGAACATCCAGTCATTAAAAAACAGGAAGTTTGCATTAACAACATTAATGTTTAAAGAACAATGACAAATTTCATTGTTGTCCAAATACACTGCCCATTCAACTTTTTACACAACTATATCACCATGGCAACGCAGACGAGCTTTTCAGAGTGACACCAGACAAAACTAGAAAGTACTGCGTTCGTCTCCTCCTTCAGTCCCATCAACACCGCTGCTGCTGCTGAGCTCCTGCGACCTCATGTGCGCTCGACCTCTGCGCGATAGCTGCTCCTCCTGCCGCCCTGTGAGTACGCCCTCCGCGCTGCTCCTCCTGCCTCTCTGTGAGTACGCCCTCCCCGCTGCTCCTCCTGCCTCTCTGTGAGTACGCCCTCCCCGCTGCTCCTCCTGCCTCTCTGTGAGTACGCCCTCCCCGCTGCTCCTCCTGCCGCTCTGTGAGTACGCCCTCCCCGCTGCTCCTCCTGCCTCTCTGTGAGTACGCCCTCCGCGCTGCTCCTCCTGCCGCTCTGTGAGTACGCCCTCCCCGCTGCTCCTCCTGCCGCTCTGTGAGTACGCCCTCCGCGCTGCTCCTCCTGCCGCTCTGTGAGTACGCCCTCTGCGCTGCTCCTCCTGCCGCTCTGTGAGTACGCCCTCCGCGCTGCTCCTCCTGCCGCTCTGTGAGTACGCCCTCCCCGCTGCTCCTCCTGCCTCTCTGTGAGTACGCCCTCCGCGCTGCTCCTCCTGCCGCTCTGTGAGTACGCCCTCCGCGCTGCTCCTCCTGCCGCTCTGTGAGTACGCCCTCTGCGCTGCTCCTCCTGCCGCTCTGTGAGTACGCCCTCCCCGCTGCTCCTCCTGCCTCTTTGTGAGTACGCCCTCCGCGCTGCTCCTCCTGCCGCTCTGTGAGTACGCCCTCCGCGCTGCTCCTCCTGCCGCTCTGTGAGTACGCCCTCCCCGCTGCTCCTCCTGCCGCTCTGTGAGTATGCCCTCCGCGCTGCTCCTCCTGCCGCTCTGTGAGTACGCCCTCCCCGCTGCTCCTCCTGCCGCTCTGTGAGTACGCCCTCCGCGCTGCGCCTCCTGCCGCTCTGTGAGTACGCCCTCCGCGCTGCGCCTCCTGCCGCTCTGTGAGTACGCCCTCCGCGCTGCGCCTCCACGCGACTTTGTCTGTGACTCATCCCGACCTCTGGCGTGCATTACCGGTGCGCTGCTGCTGAGAGAGGAACTGCTCTGCTCAGAACAGGGGACGGCCCACAGACAGTGGTAAGTGCAGCAAAAGGCAGTTTTAAAGGAAAATCTTGGCTATAATTGACAAAAGTTGTGGCGTTTGGACAAAGTTGCTGCTGAATTTGCGGGGCTTGCTTGATTTTGCGTTAATAGTTGCGATTGCAACATTGCGAAATCCTGGAGGGACTGAACAATGTATGTAGTCTGTGGGAGAGCTGAACTGTCTAGAAGCTTGTTGTTAATTAGTGCAATGTGTTTGATATTTTTGCTTTAACAAACTTACAACAACTTACTAACAACTTTGTCCACATCAAAACTTTTCATAACAGTCTAAGAGCATCTCAGTCTACTGTCAGCTCCTCGTGCAGCGCTAATGCCTTTCCTTTCAGGCTCTGCCACAATAAAGTTTTCATCTGCTGGAAAAGGATGAAGCTTTATTTTGAAGGATCACAAGAGGTGGTCGATTTCTGTTAACAGAAAATTTACAGTGCTTCCCCATCCAGCCTGCAGTTTCTCCTCTGCTCTTCTCCATTTCTCCTCTTACTTTTGATCATAATTAATAACAAAAACTATTACAAAAGAGATAATTATTTCCAATAACTTTGAGTAAAATAGACACTGAACATAAAAAACACCGCGGCTGTTCGCAGATGGAGCGGTGATAAACCGCGCGTCTTGTAATGAAGCCTAAATTCTTTTCCAAACTTTAACGGTGCATATCTCTGTGATTCCTGAACCTATCAACGTGAAATAAAAACTGGCACAAAGCGCGAGGTCTTATTTGTCAGTATGACTTAGCTGCAGGTCTCTGTGTCAAGCCGTTTGTTTTACAACAGCTGCGCAAAGACATAATGTCAGTCAGTCGCCAGCGTCATTATGGACCTACGTAGCCCGTCGCGCAGGACCACTCAGGGGGGACGATACAAAAAAGCTAAAATGCATTTCTTGTGTGTGTTTATCATTTCTACACTCTAAAACTGTACACTGTAAAAGATAGGCACAGGTTAACTTGTATTACAAGGTACATATTCAGAGTTAATTATTTAATACTATTTCTGGGAAGCCTCTTATTAGTTGTTTTAAGAGTGCGAATCATTTTATCCCTAGACACAGTTTCTATACATCGGAATGTCTCTTTCATTATAGTGTTATTGGAGTTTAAAGGGGTCCTATACAAAATAGTTATTCCCTGATTATAACGAGCGAGGTGGTGAAAGGGTTACAGATAATAAAAAACTAAATATACTAAATTAGCAAAAGAATACTACTTTTTCTGAACAACGCATAGTACGTTGGCTGTAAGGTTAATATAAATTAAAAATGATTTTTCCAGTCTAAAGTTTCTAGAGTTAATCATCTCCCTGGTGAGCAGTGATTGACAGTTTTTATGGCACGGGTTTTACACCACATGCCCTTCCTGACTCAACCTTCTCCATTTATAGGGGCTTAGGACTGGCACAGAACACTGGATTTGCAGTGGCTGGATTATTTTTTATCTTTTTTAAATCATAATTGTTAAAGATGTGGGACAAGACTGAGCACATACCACTCACAGCAGGGCTGTTCAGCAAAGGAAAGAAACTGCTCTGAATACTTCTGTGATTACCCAGGTTATTATGGGACAGAGCGAACAGAGCCAAAAATGTTTTCCCGGCACAGACCACAGCCAAAACAGCATGCTAGTCATCCAAGTAATTAATGTCACAAAATCTGCTGCAGGAAACAATACTTTTGAGAAGTTATTGGACCATTTTAGCTGTTTTCTGTTTTCTCTCTGCAGTTTCAAACGGTTTCTTTATGACTTAAAATTGAAACACAGCACGTGACAGATAATGTTCAAGTGAAAAATCAGAATTTGCAGTTTTTGTGAGTTTTGGTTCTCAACTGGTGGGTCGGAACAGTAGGTGGCAGTGTGGGACATATAGAATAGAATAGAATAATATAAAAGAAACACAACCAGAACAAAAATACAGTTCTATAATGTTACTGTTACACCTAAGGTTATCGTGAGTACTGCTTACGTTTCCTCAATATTTTTTAATTTTCCTCAGTATCTCGTTTATTTGGGTCACGGCTCGTCGTTCGAGTGAAGCCAGACTTGAGAACTGCTTTTCTAAACTTCATACAGTATTTAAGGCGTTTTCATAAGGCTTTATTTTTTTTTTTCTTTTTAAGCTTACTTTAGACATAACCATCTTTCACTGTAACAAAGCCCATTCCATCTTTACCTTCTCCACCTGCAAATTCAATAAGTATTTGTCATATTGAGTTGTCCTAAATGAGAAGTATAAATAATTCTGTACATTTCTTCAAATCTCCACTGCTTGTATGTTATGTGTCATCTTTGAGCTTCTCAGGACGATGCGAGCTGTAAACCCTGTGCACTCCAAAGCCCTCTACAGACATTTCCCTGTGATTATGTCAGAAAGACTGCTTCCCATCAACTGCTGACCTTTCCGTTCACACACATGAATAAAGTCGAGAGGCTGTGTGCTCAGGATCTGAGTTCAGACAAATCCTCACAAATATTATCTGCTAAATAAATCAAATGTAATGAAACATGAAGCTAGCCACCTTCATAGTGATGGCCATTATTCGAACAGATGCATGTGCAAAAAAAAAGCTGAATTGATCTGGTTAGGTCATGGTTTAGACCTGGTTTAGTTAAGTTTTAGTCCTTGCTTAGTCCTGGTTTAGACTGGATTAGGTCCTGGTTTAGTCCTGGTTTAGTCCTCGTTAGGTCATGGTTTAGTCTTAGCTTTGACCTGGTTTATTCCAATTTTAGTTCTGGTTTAGTCCTTGCTTAATCCTGGTTTACGCCTGGTTAGGTCCTTGTTTAGTCCCAGTTTAGTTAAGTTTTAGTCCTTGCTTAATCCTGGTTTAGACCGAATTAGGTCCTGATTAGGTCCTGGTTTGGTCCTGGTTTGGTCCTGGTTTAGTCCTGGTTTAGTCCTCGTTTAGTCCTCGTTAGGTCATGGTTTAGTCTTAGCTTTGACCTGGTTTATTCCAGTTTTAGTTCTGGTTTAGTCCTTGTTTAATCCTGGTTTAGTCCTGGTTTAGTCCTGGTTTAGTCCTGGTTTAGTCCTGGTTTAGTCTTGGTTTAGTCCTGGTTTAGTCCTGGTTTAGTCCTGGTTTAGTCTTGGTTTAGTCCTGGTTTAGTCCTCGTTAGGTCATGGTTTAGTCTTAGCTTTGACCTGGTTTATTCCAGTTTTAGTTCTGGTTTAGTCCTTGCTTAATCCTGGTTTACGCCTGGTTAGGTCCTTGTTTAGTCCCAGTTTTAGTCCTGGTTTATCCCAGTTTTTGTTCTTGCTTAATCTTGGTCTAGACTTGGTTTAGTTCTGATGTAGTCCTGGTTCTTATTTAGTAAAACTCATCATAGAGTGTATGTTGAAATCCAAGTATTTTCTGAGATGGTTCTTGAATTGAAACCTTTCAGAACCACAGTCCTATACCATCTGAAGTACATGGCAGTAGTTTTCACATGTCAGAGTACTAAAGCGTGTGAGTACGTGTGAGTACATGAGTGTACATGTGAGTACATGAATGCGTGTATGTGTGAGTACATGAGTGTACATGTGAGTACATGAATGCGTGTATGTGTGAGTACGTGTGAGTACATGAGTGTACATGTGAGTACATGAATGCGTGTATGTGTGAGTACATGAATGCGTGTATGTGTGAGTACATGAATGCGTGTATGTGTGAGTACATGAATGAGTGTACATGTGAGTACATGAATGCGTGTACATGTGAGTACATGAATGCGTGTACATGTGAGTACATGAATGCGTGTACATGTGAGTACATGAATGCGTGTACATGTGAGTACATGAGTGTACATGTGAGTACATGAATGCGTGTATGCGTGAGTACGTGTGAGTACATGAATGTGTGAGTACGTGTGAGTGGGAGGTGTGGGTTTGGACTCAGCTGTGATGAATGAAAATGAAGCCAACCAAAAACATGGAACCCAGAGGCTAAATATAAACTAATGAGAAGTCTGGGTTACATCCAGCAGTGTGTGCTCTCAAATGTTTTTATGTGAAGAATCCAGATTCTATAATTAGCAATCCAACTTTAATAAGCTCCATTTCAATCATATTTCTGAGCCATTTTGGAAGGCTGCTTTATCTTTTATTATAGGTTTTATTATGGTTTATTCAGTGCTCAGGTTTTACCAGCAGCTGTCTGAGTTTTGTGTTTTGATGGACGAGTTTGTTTCTTAACCCTCAGGTCTTCGTTTAAAAAACTCACATTCTTCCTCTTAAAGCCCTTTTAGGTCACTGGGTCACATTTAAAAATATAAAACATGAAGAAAACTGTTTTGTTTTTTTTATCATTAACCCCTGTCCTCATCATACAGAGGAAAAGTGAATTCATTTTCATATTTTTAACCCCCTCAATGCCATTTTTAAAAACATAATTCCATATATTTATAAGTAAAACATGAGTCATTTACTGTTTAAAGATATAAAGTGTAAGGGTGCTCCGATCAGGATTTTTGAGGCCGATCACTGATCAGCCTCTGCTGTGATCGGCCGATACCGATCATGGCCGATACCGATCACGTGGTCTTCAATGTAGTAATGTATTGTATGCAGGCTATTATTAGTTCCATTTGAAAAATACTGTAGCCTTTGTAAATATAAAAGAACAACAAAATTCTACTTATTTTTGTTTTAGAAGAGGTTTTGTTGCATTATCGGCCTTTAACGTGTGCCCAGTGTCTGTGGCTTTGTTTGAATGCTCCGCTGATGTAAAAATCAGCTGTTCTTAATTGGTTCCTTTAATGCGAGTCCGCGGGTGCAGTGCCTGCGTCCGCGTAACGCGCAGCCAAACCAGGTTGAAACACAGTGGACTAAAGAGCAGACAGCTCCTGCTGCCAGGTCTGACAACGTCTGAATGAAGAAAACGTGCAAAGAGAGCAGAGAAGACAACGATGAAAGGTGCTCCTCTCAGACTTACGGACACATGGGCTGCCTTTTTACTTTCTCTTTCCATTAGCAGCCGTTTGGTGCAGTTTAAGCCACAAAACGCACAGTTTTCTCCGTGCAACAAGACACAGGCAGACTCTGAACTTTCTTAATCCTTTTAACGTAACTGTTAGCGGGTTAGCTGTAGCTCTATTTACGTTGGTGTTTGCAAATACACGCACTGCTGCGCCTCGGTTCTGTCCCGTGCGCTCCTAAAGCAGGCGGGGACACAGCGGGGACACAAAGCAGCAGCTCCAGGGCAGGTTTGTGTTAGTTATAACCAGGGCTTAACTTAAAAACACTGCTAAAATAACGCTACTGCTGTTTAATCAAACCGGAGTTGCAGGACAGTAAATGTGAGAGCCTCGCGTGTTTATTGTAATTTGATCGGCCCTTCTGATCGGCCCATTTTACCGATCACCGATCACTCTATTTTTAGCCATGATCGGCCGATCATGATCGGCGGCCGATCGATCGGAGCACCCTTAATAAAGTGCTTATTGTTTGTGCAGGGATTTCCAGCCCCGGACAGTTCACTGATTCGCCCTAACACAGAGTTAATACATTTTAACAAAAAAAAAGGGACCAAAACTCGGGTTCTTCCTCTTAATCCGTCAGTCTGCCCCAGGGCAGCTGTGGCTACAGAAGTAGCTCACCACCACCAAGTGTGACTGAGGAGTGAATGAATAATTGATCAATTGTAAAGCGTCTTTGAGTGTCCAAAAAAGCGCTATATAAATTCGATGAATTATTATTATTATTATTATTATTAAAGCCCCAAGAGGCGGGGCTACACTCACTGTTATCTAATGGAATTAGAAATAAACGGAAATATTTCCTTATAAGAGTCGTTCAAAAACCTGGCTCATTTTTGTATTTAAATAATTTTAAGAAGCCAGTCAGTTTATTCAAAAAATAAACATTGGTGTGACATTATTGTCTTATTCATTGATGATATTAAAATGAGCATGTGTGGACTAAATTCTCTAATGATGACGTCATTTACCTCTGCATAGAGTGAAACCATTAATTAGGATTTTTAATATGTCCAAAACGTGCAAATGTGTGACATTTACCTATGGCCATACAGTAGTAGGCAACAATGAAATTTCATGCACACACACTGTTTATAACTAGAGACTTCAGGCGAATGTGCATCTGAGCACGTGCACTGTGCTCCTCTCTCCCCTCGTCTCTCTTTCTGTATGACTCTCTTGAGCTTTATTCTATGTTTTCTTATGAGGTTTTTTTTGTTTGTTTTTTGTGGTTGGCAAACCAAAAAGCTTCTGCATTTTGATACAAGAGTAAAAAAAGAACGACTCCTGCGCCACCATGACTCGGCTCTTATCGTTTACGGTGAAGAGACTCATATCGTTCATGAACGTCACATCTCTACTAGCGAGGGATGTGACACTAAAGAAGGACAAAACATGGAATAAACCAGGACTAAACTAAACTGGTGCGCTTCCTAGCAAAGTCCGATTCGTTTGAGCAGCTGTGAACATGCAATCACAAAAGGTGCCACCAAAGAGGTAAACTCTGGTCCTCCTGAAATCAGAGGTCTCGGTGCGGTGTGCTTTGAGCCCTGGTGCGCTCTTGGTCTGGTCTTGGTCTGGTCTTGGTCTGGTCTTGGTCTGGTCTTGGTCTGGTCTTGGTCTGGTCCTGGTGAAGTGTGAATGCAAGGCGGACCAAACTACAGACTAACGCCAGGGAGAGGACTACAGCACTGTTTACAAAGGGCAGAAAAACACACGCTCATCTAACGTGACTATAAAAAAACAAAAAAAAATACAAATATACTGTAAGTAAATGTATATAAAAGGTTGCTAACATTAGCAAACAAATGTGAAAACTCTGCTGAAACAACACAGATTTCATATTACTCACAGACAGTCCACTCCTGTGTTCAGCCAAGATCGCTGCTCTAAACTTAACACTTCATTAAATATTAATTAAAGTGTGCCGTATGATATTATTGGAATATATTCAGCTGAAGAGGAGGACTTTTGACCAGTAGATGAGCAGGGTTTCTTCTTCGCCAGTTTCTTTCAGTAAATACTGCCGCACTGCCCCCTACAGGCGAGTTTTGTTACCGCTCGCTCAGTCAGTTCAGTTCATTTGACAGAGCTCAATGTGAACTGGAACCAGACCAATGGCATCATCAACACAGGCGCGGACTTTCGCCCCGAAGTGCACCGAGTCCTCTGGACCAGCAGTGAACACACCCTTAGACTAAACCAGGACTAAGCTGGGTCTAAACCAGGACTAAATCAGGAGGTACACAAAACCAAAAAGGTTGGGAACCACTGATCTAGACAGTAGAATATTTAGATGTTGTTTTTATCAGTTGTGACACTGAAATTCTAATATTTAAATCTATATTTATTAGTGAATATATTTGTCAAATATCATCACCCTGGCATAAAATAAAAGCAAATTATACATTTAAAAACTCTGAAAGGGAGCCAGAGAAGCCTGACAGATAATGGCTCTTTGTATGCGTTCTGTAATCCTCCTGAAGTTTGCACCTTTTACATAATTAAACATCTTAAATGATAATCCATCTGTATTACTGGTGCATTAATCTGCTTGACTCTTGTACTTCTTGTTTTGGTCTAGAGTAACTTTAGCGGCTCGTGGGCCTCATACATAAAACTGTTATCTGCAGAGGAAAAGCCTCGCTCCATCGCTCCTCTGTCTCAGAATATTTATTTGTGAAAAAGGAGGGTTTGCTATCAAGGTCAACCAGCTGTAGCTCCACACAGTCATTTAGCTCCCGAGGTGAAGAGAGCAGACACAGAAGCACCGAGGAACTTCCCGCAGCCGCGCTTTTTTCTGCTTTTATCTGTCCACATTATTCTGCGGAGAAGGACGAGTTCGAGCCAAAGTCAGCAGCTAAACTTTATCAAAAACAAAGGGAAACGTATCTGTGAGGGATGTTTCTGGACTGACTCATAAGTTTGAGTCGTGCAAACCGAGGGCGACCAGATTCTACGCCCAAAAAACTGGGACACTTTTTATTTGGTTCACTTTAAAAAAAAAAAAAAAAATCTGTAAATTTTACGGTAAAAAATTGGCAGCTGTTGTTGCTAGAATTCTACCGTAAAAATTACAAGAGGCCTGCATTTAATTTTACAGTATAATATTATCACAAATGTTGTTTCTACGGTTTTTGACTTGAGTTTTTATTATTATTTACTGAAAATTTTTAAATCTTTCCAAAAAATAGATTAACTGTATATTTTACAGTTTGCGACTTATGTTTTAATCAACATTTACTGTAAAATTTAAAGTTATCTTTTAAAAAGGTGTTAAACTGTAATAAACAAAGGACTCAATTATTTTAACAGTGCTATACTGTATAAATTACAAAAAATAGAACAAAAAAATACAATTTTGTTTTATTTTTAATATATATATACCATTAATTACCGTAAATAAAACAGTATTTTACAGATATATCAATTACGTTCTTTTACTGTTGAGATTTTACAGATTTTTACCATGAAATCTACAGATATTTTTTACAGTGTTTCTGTAAGATTTTTGGGTGTTACGAGCCTCTTACTAGCTGAGGATAGCCATAGCAGCTGAGACAAATGTTGCACAATGACAAGGAAAGCTGGAAATCTCATCAAAGCTCTTTAATTTATCCCACCCACAACCATGCCACAAACCTTCTTTAAATTGTCTGGCCTAAACCACTAAGACCCCAGATACAGGCAAATTGATTTAGCCCTGCTCCCAATAAATATTTACAATAAAAAACACCATTTACAAAAATAGATTTCTATAATTAAGAACAACAGTTTATATATTTCATCTGTCCACAATGTCCTTTTGTCCAGTTGTTCACATAACATAGAATAGCTCCCTTGCTAAACCTCCCCTCCCTCTGGGCCTCATGTTCTGGTCCAATCAGGCCAATCTGGTGCACACCTGATCTGCACTCTGCTCATGGGCGCGCCTCCATGACAGTGCCTCAACCAATGACCTCAAAGAAAGAGAAAGTGATGAGAAACAAGGAAACAAACCAAGGATTTCTATGGGTTAACTAACTAAATAGGATCCAATATTTAGCAGCAAACACAAAGAATAACTAACAAATAATGAATGGATTAATGTGATAAATGTGTAGAAGTATTATAATATAATGTCAATGTTGAATATTTACATAAGTATACAAATAGTGTTATATGAGAGTGGGTGGCATTCACCTGATCAGTGAGGGGGGGTGACTACAGCTCCCTCACAGTTTCTTTTCACAAATCATGGTGCATTTGAACTCACCAAGTCACCGGTCACACCAGGCCAATCGAACCGTGCCCAAGTCCGGAACGCCCCTAAAGCACGGCACAGTTTAGGGGCGTTCACAAATAATTTTGCGTGCACAAACGATGCACAAACGTGGACAACATACTCAGCAGTAAGCCATGCAGTGCGCCAACTGTTTTTGAGTCGGCGCCCACGGAGGACACCACAGTAACAGGTGAGTTGACGTTAGTGTTGCACCGTTGTCTAATGTTTGAATGCCAAGTTTCCCTAGATATTACAATATTTAAGGATATTACAGTCTACACAAACCCTAGAATCCACCTACAAAGGACGACACTAAACATATAACATGTAGCGACTCACCTGAGTATCTGTATACTCCGGTAAAATTCTTAAACTGCTTGTAAAGTTGTAAACAACCCACTCAGGAAAAGAACATAGTCCAGAGACTCCATCCAAAGCAGTAACTCCATGAAAAGCGCGAGTCTGCAGCTCTAAACTCTGAATTTTCTGCATCGTTGTCATGCGATGTATCATAGCTTTAGCTAGGTTGTTGTTATCAGACGCGCTTTGGTTTGATTGGCATATCACTTATCCATACGAGATTCATAGTAGCCAATGAGAGGCTGCAGTTCAAGGTCCGCCTGAGGATGTCTGTCTGATCGGAGCAGAGCTATGCGCTTAAAGCGGAGGGTTCATTTCACAAACGACACAGTAAACATGCAGAGAGTAACAGGCACAATAGGAGATGGGAAATAAAGGATTGTGGGCGATAATGTTCTCAAAATTCTCAGTATTGGGATGACTACAAGCCAAAATGTTGTAAACGTTTTGGCATTTTGTGTTCCATTATACACATCTTAGTGTTTTACAAACCTACACATTGATTATATACACTACTAACATTGCAGCAGAGGGCCTTTTGTCATTTTATACGATACGTTTTAACGATTTACTTGGTTTGTTTTCATAGACACCTCAGAGAGCATGGAAGAAGAAACACAGTGATGAGCCTTCCACAAGCTCATGTCAGAGCACCACAAGGCCATCTGTGGGGAAAAAAGAGGAAGAGGAAATCTGATGATGCTGGGGATATGATCAAGGCTTTCATTGATGAGCAAAGAAAACTACAAGACGAGTTCATGCAGGCTGAAGATCAGCGCCAGCAGGAGATGGAGATGTTAAACACATGGATGTCCACACACAGAGAGCTTGAGATGCATCGCCAGCAAGAAACTCAAGCAATGTTTCAACAGTTGCTGGCTTCAGTTTCACCCACCTTTAGGGCATCAAACCTGCCGAATGCCTCAGTTCCCCAGCTTTTCTCTTTCACATCTCAGGAGGACATGCTACAGCTTTGTGAGTACCACAACCTGTAATTTAAATGTGTTTGTGTTAATGTTTTTGCACTGTTACATTGTTTTTATTTGTGCATATTAAAACTTTGTAGAAAGCACTTTAATAAATTCTCAATTTACAATTAACTGAAGTCATTTAATATCAATTATGGGCAACATATAAACACAATACATACAAAAAAGACATGCAGTATGCATATGCAAAGGTAAAAGTGTAAACAATGTTTGCTTAACATTTGTAACGATTCTTTGTTTCCTGAATAGTTTTATAGTTTTTTAAACACAAATGAGGAAAAATATATTTACATTTTTAAACAAACTTTCTACCTTTCCATTGCAGTAGTATTAACAACAGCAGTTGTAGTACTAGTAGTAAAAATAGTCGTACTGGTGGATTTACATTTTAAATACTTTTTTTTTTTTTTTTTTTTTACCTTACCATTGTAATAGTAATAATATAAATAGTGGCAACAGTGGTAGTACTAGCAGTGAAAATAGCAGTACTGGTGGAACCAGCAGAACTAAACATTTTAGTTCTCAAGTAACAATAACAAAACATGAGAAAACATTCATCAAACTGACAGACAACTTTTAGGATGTCAGATTTTCAAAATAGGAACACAATGCATCTCTAATGGTATAGGAATGTAGTTTTGTGAAATATGAGAGTCGTTTGAAACGTTTTCCTCCTCATTGTAACAATCTTCATATTCCTCCCTATTTTCTTCACAAAAGTTGTGAAGCACACAGCACGCTGCAGTGACATTGTTGATGTTGCTAATGTGGCAGTCTTACCTCTTCATAAGGCATCGCCATCTCCCCTTAAGGCGTCCAGAGGCCCGCTCCACCGTCATCCGTGCCCTGCGGAGACGGTTGTTGAATACGGCTTGTGCAGGTGCAGTGTGCTGGTTCTCAGGGTATGGCTTCATCAGCCTGGGTACCAGAGGGTCTGCTGCATCCCCAAGTATCAGCGGAGGCACATCCACTTCTCCAAACCTCTCTGTCACACTGGGGAAAAGAACACCAGACTGGCCCCGCTCAAAAACAGATGAGTTGCCGAACACCCTAGCATCATGTACTTTTCCTGGCCATCCGACATTTATGCCCCAAAAACACAGCCGGTGGTCTACTACTCCTTGTAAAATGACAGAGTAAAACCCTTTCATATTGAAATAGTCCCCTGGGCTGTCAAATGGGGCTAAAATACCTATACGTGTGCCATCAATTGCCCCTGCACATTGTGGGAAACCCCACCCATCTCTGAAGCCCTGGATTATTATTTTGAGTTCTTGTTCAGATGGTGTTTTGATAAAGGTCTGCAGCATATATTCTACAATAATAATGGTGAAATGATTGACTACTGTGACGGCGGTAGACTGTCCGATGCCAAATAAATGTGAGATTGTACAGTACTCAGCATTTGTTGCCAATCTCCAAATACAAATAGCAACGCGCTGCTCCATGGGCAAAGGCTTTCTAAATCTTGTCTGCCGTTTTTGAAGATGTGGTCTGAGGATGTCACACAGTTTATGGAATGTGCCTTTTTTCATTCGAGAATTGATACTCCATTCTGAATCTGTCCAGCTGTTGGTGACATAAGTCCACCACATGCCACACCTTTCTTTCATCCAGATGGTCCTGCGCAACAAAGAACAAATTAATAACACTAATAATAACTTTACTTAAAAAGTCTTTGTCAACTAAAATTAAATTAAATTAAATTCTGACTTAATTGCAGCATAATCAATGGCCAGGTAAAACATATCAAAATACGAGTATTGTATAAAACCTTCCACAAGTGATGTTATTCAGATACAGTAAGTTGCGCACAGTTTGAAAACAAACGTAGCACTCTTTCCCATTCATTTATGTGAGAAAGCAAACAAACAACACAAAGTGAATTGGTTGTTGTTTATGTGTTTGTCGATAATGCCTTTGAATTTATATCACCAATGTAACTGAACTTCACCTCTTACTTATTTGTTATGTTTATACAATATCGTTTATCAATATGGTTTTCTAGCCAGGCTCTTATATTACTAACATATGTCAATAATTTGAAAATAATTGTTATTTATAGATCCATGTTAGCATGGAATACATTGCCTAGTTGCATTATTAATAGTAGTAAACATCAATTCAATCTCCTTTTTGAAGATACATCTTCTAATTGAACAGATCTCTGTGGCTGCTGCCCATTAACTAAGGCGATTTCCATTTTCATTTATCCATAATAACATGATTTGGTGTGTATTACTATAGTGGTAATAATGAACCACAATGACTTATGCTATCTCTCTATTTTTACTACATAAACAAGGTCCTATGTGTCTTGTTTTTTTGTTTTTGTATTGTTTGTTTATTAGTCTTCTGTTTTTTTGTGTTATGATTATTGTGTGAGTCTGGTGTGATAATGTATTGTGTGAGTAGCATGTTGTGATTGACTCCAGGAAGCGTAACTGTGCTTATGAAATTTAGTAATAGTTTGTGGCTAATGCTAAATATTCCATTATGGTTTGTTTAGTATATCGTACTTTGTTTACGCAAACTAACTGCCTATACGACGCTTAAAGTAATTAGACTTTGCTCTCACCTTTTTGAGGTATAGGAACTGTAGAAAGCCATTGATGTTACGAATGCCTCCCTCACAGTTTGCTGCCTTCGCAAAAATCTCCTTATGCGTCCGGCACGTACTCCAGAAAAGTGACATTGCGACGTGACTCAAAGCGACACAAGAGAAGAAATAAAATCAAAGCCGTTGAGTTCATGTTTGCCAAAGGTACTGTAAATGATTACACAACTCCACATATCCCCTGCAATGTTCTCGTGTACCCCTAGGGGTCCCCGTACCCCTGGTTGGGAAACACTGCACTATGGGACGTTCAGATTCTTTGGTTCACCTGCATGTTCGTGTCTTTGGGACGGTGGGAGGAAGAGGAAAGATCCCACAGCTACACGGGAAGGACATGGACACTCAGAGATCATAGGCGGCCTGAGGATCGAACCCACAACTCCTCGCTGAGACGCAGAAGTGCTAACCACTCTGCCACTGCGCACCCCATAGATTTAGCAAGCTATTCTAACTGAACAAACTCTATGACAGCCATTCCCAAAGTCAGGAGCGTCATGGCCCCCCTTAAATTTACCAAAATCCCACACAGACCCCAACAATACAACTTCCCTCAATCCCAAATTTTCTCCATATATTTCTATAAAAACATTACAAAAGACACTGACTATTGGCTAAAAAGTGTTTTAAAGTTATATTTTTAAACAAATACACTGTAAAAAAAAAAAATCAACAACTCAAGGCAAAGGATCCCTCAAGATTTTTGGGGCCAACTCAAAATCTCACACTTTCACTTAATTTGATGTTCATACGTCTAAAAACTTTTCTAATTTTTAAGTTTTTCTCTCTATCATTATTTTTTTACTCATCTTACAGCCAACTTACAGAGTTCAGAAAAAGTTATTCTTTTGTTAAATGTAGTATATTTAGTTTTTATTATTATCAATAATACTTTTTCTGAACAGTGGAGTCAGTTGGCGTAAGATGAGCTGGAAAAAATAAAGATAGTGAGGAAAACTTAAAATTTCAAGTTTTTGAACATTAAATTTGGTGACTAAAAAAATATTAGTTGTTGAAAACTTGAGATTTTGAGTTGATCACCAAAACTCAAAAATCTTGAGGGATCCTGTTGCCTTGAGTTTTTGCAGCATTGTTTTTTACAGTGCATTTCAAACTCAATTTCTTTTTACGTACTTAATATAGACAGCCTCTGGGGGCCCCGGACCCCACTTTGGGAACCGCTGCTCTATGACAAGTAAGGACAAACTTTTCTATTTGAGGTAAACTCCTCTTTGATAACATTGCTCGTCACCTCTCATTTACAGATAATACTGTAACATAAATCCCTGAACTAAGCGGTGAAGTTTTATCTCAGCAGCTGTGTAATGACTTTCTGTTGTACTTACTGTCAAACATGAATGATGAGTGCGATACACGCTGACACATCTCAAACTCTGAAGCTTGTTTAAGACACTGCATTAGACTTTAACCTGTGTCTCTGAAAGGATTAGCAGAAGGCGGAGCTGCTGTGGCGTATAGCTCTTTTGTTGTTTCTTGTTTTGTTTTTTCTGTAGTAATCTCATGTACTGTTGTTCCTGTCGTCCTTTAACATTTAAATGCTCTAACAAACGCAATGAGGCTTCACTTTTACTGTTTGTACACTTGTATCTTCACATTTACTGTGTTGAAGACTACAGAGAAAAGGTTGCGGAAATAACACTTTGCTATGAAAATGTAACCATTATTTTCCCATAATACAAAGCTATATGTACGGTGTCAATGCCATGCAATCAGTCAACAAATGTGTAATAGTCCTACACTGTATGGTAAATATAATGACGGCTGGTGGTGACTCTGGGCAGAGGCAGTGTTGCCTACTCCTCAATAAGAAAAGTCATTATTGGCTGTCCTAAAAGTCGCTAGACGTCACCACATGATGTCATTGCCTAATTTGCATAATTGGTCACATGGATCTAATTGAAAGTGAGGCCGATGACTCGTGGCTGCCTGGTGAGGCTGCTGGCATCAAATATCTCCAAATATTTCAAGAGATCTGCAGATATACTGTCGGCTTGCACTCTTAACAGGTAACTGCATATTATTTACATGCAAATTAGGGACATAATTGGCAAAAAATACTCTGTATTTTTATTATTATCGTTATAAATGTTTTATGTACTATTGAACAGTGCTGTAATGTCTGTAAAATATTGGTATTATGCTCAAATTTGTTGAATAAATAAATAAAAAAAGCTCCTGCTCTGAGTCGCCTGCAGCTGACAGGCCTGTGTGCTGATTGGTCAGTGGCAGAGGGAAAGAGGCGGAGCTAAGAGCACAACAGCAGCAGCTGCTGGCGGTGAGACGGAGGAGGAGGAGGAGCTCACGGCGACAGCAGGGAGCTCGAAGAGTAGAGCAGTGAGAAGTGCTTTCAGGTTTTTCATGAGTCGCCAAAGTCGCTACCAACACCAGAAAAAGTCGCTAGATTTGTCGCTTTTTTGAAAATAAGTCACTAGGGAGGTCTGAAAAGTCGCTCAATATAGCGACTAAGTTGGCAACACTGCTCTAAAGTGACCCACATGTGGAAAAAAAAAAAGCTTACGGAGCCTGGAGCGGTGGGACTGTGACGTGAGAGGCTTCAATGACACAGACTTTATCCATAATTTCAGGATATTGTGGAAGATGTTTGAACACATCTGTCAGCAACATTCCTCAATCCTAATTTCTTACTATTCCTCATCTCATTTCTCTTCACTTTTCTCCTCAGTACAGTTACAATTTGACCCCTCATTTATATTAAACTGAATTGTCACCTTAAATACAAATTGGGTTCAAAACCTCATTTTTTTTCAGCGTTGTCTGCCAGGCTTGTCAAAATGCCTCTTCCAATGCAGAATTGTGCCGTCTGATACATTTCTATGATGTAAAAGTCAGATGAAATGCGACTTGTCCATCAGAAAAATCAGATGAATGTTTGATTTAGGAGGATCACATATGAAAGTTGCGTGATTTGGTGGGAAAAGAAGGGACAGACTTGAGAAATAATATATAATAATAAAAAAAAAACTAACTTACCAACTTAGTGAAATTCAAGTTGCTTTAATTTAGAGCCTGTAAAATATGTGGTGATGCTGTTTTTGTCTGAAAACCATGTAAATGATGCCCACAAATATTTATTTATTATTTATTTATATTTATTTATTATTTCACACAACAAATAATGACCATACCTTGTTTTTTTTTTTTTAAACTTTAATCTCTCTTTTTGTAAAATCCACTGACCCCCCCCCCCCCAACAGAAAAAGGACATTATTGTAATAAGTGGGATGGAGGGACCCTTGCCTAAATGGCTGTGCAGTACAACCAAAAGTGGGACAGGTGGTCACGTTAGGTCACATATGGACAAAGAAGTCAGAATTGGGCCACTGCAGTGTGAACGTAGCCTAACTTACCCCTGTAACAGTAATAAGTGGAAGAAGATGAATGAATGAAGTCACACAAGATATTTTCAACAGCAAAACAATGGAGCAATTTAGAATGTAAATGACTGGAGTTAAGCTGGGGACACGCTACAGGATTTTCTCAGTGGTTACAGATTCTGAAAAGACCAGGAGCTCACACTAACGACTGGTTTCAGCAGATTTAGTTCTGACGACTGAAAGACTGCGCCTCACACACTACAAGATCTGTAACTGCAACTGACGCCAAACAAACGCAGCAAACTCTGGCGGGGAACTCGCGAGAACTAAATGGTAAACAAACATGGAGCTCCCTGGGTCGCTGTTGCCGTTGTGTGCGTAGCTCTCTGTTTGGAAAAAAACGAAAGAAAAAACGGCAATGTATCTAGTTTTGCTTGGGTAGCGCTCAACTTTCTTCGGTGTTTGCCATGATTGTTTGTTTTCTAATTCAAATTTCCGCTTATATTTTCCCGCCGCTTCCTGTTTCTTCGTCTGCGTCCTGACGCTATTTCCTGTGTCCCATCAACTGTTTTTCATCGGCCGCTGGACTCCATGAATTCCCAGTTGGATGTAAATGTCCCACACTACAGGAGTGCGTCCAGAGTCGATGTTTGATTGCTTGCGACTGACGTCAGGCCAGGTTTTTGCGGCGCACACACTTAACGACTCGAGTCTTTGAACATCACCCACTAACGGATTTCAGGGCCGACTGCTGATTACGATTCCCTGCAACTGTTGTTGACTGGTAAAGACTCGCTGCAACAGAGAATCGTTATAAAATCGGGCAAAAAAATCGTGTAGTGTGTCCCCAGCTTTAGTGTTAACACAAAAGTATAGTATGTGATAAATATTCACCAAGAGTGACAAAGCAATTAAATTTGTTTCAGGGCTTGTTTGTTTACTTTTTTACAGTGCTATTTCTAATGCAGCTATATTTTATATATATATATTTTTATATATATATATATATATATATATATATATATATATATATATATATATATATATATATATATATATATATTAATATTTAATATTTAATATCTTTAGCCTAACGATTTGCGCTTACTGACATGAAGAAAAAATGTCCGAATAAAAACTGTCAGAGGGTAAAGTCTTCTCTTTCCTCTTAAATAGCTGCATTTCCTAAGACATGCAGCTGCGTGATGGTGCTTCCCTCCACCACTTTGTGCCATAAACCTACAGGTGTTATGTATGAGATGCTCCAGGTGGGAACAGCAGAGAGGTGAGAGCGGCCGCTGATCACGGCCCTCACAGCTGTGAGGAGCCGCTGCTCTGTGTGCCGGGGATGGGAGGGGTGAGCGCAGACACGGCGGAGGGGACCGGCACAGCGCAGAGACACAAAACCAGAGTGAACTGTGAGGAAATAAACCCTTTCCCACACTTTTTCCTCATTGTGTAGAGATATTTTTGTGCCCGCGACACGTATAAAAATCAGCCCAAGAAAACCCGCAGCTCAAAAAAATTCCCCCGCACCAGCAGTTTCAAAATAGCCCAAATGTGTGGGAAAACCATGAACCTGGCAATTCTGAGCCTAACTTACCCCTATAACAGTAATAATTCGTTCATCTTCTTCCAGTTAAGTCCTACAGAGAACCTAGGGCTGGGCAATAAATCGATTTTTTTCGATTAATTCGAATTTGTAGGGCAGGTTGACTTGTTTAAATAAAAATCTATTAAAAAAAAACAAAAAACATCCACCACCGGCGCTCTGGGCTCCCGTAGTTCATAGTGGGTAGGCCTGCGCACTAGAGGTACACAAACAACATGGCAGTGAGCGGGGAAGAACTCATTCCTAAAGGCTGATTTATACTTCCGCGTCAAATCAATGGCATTGCCCCGCGGACTCCTTTGCGTCACCGCGAGCCCTCTCAAAACCTACGCCATAGCCCTGACGTGCACCTGGTCAAAAATGTAACTACGCGACGCAGACTGCAAGCACTGTGATTGGTTGCTTGGTCTCGCGGTGAACTGGCACTGCATGAAACAACGCAGAAGTATGAAGGGTTTTCAACGGCTGTAGTTTGGCGTCACGAAGACGTGGAAGTATAAATCAGCCTTAAGAAAGGCACGGTGCCGTCAGTTGTGTGGAATTGGTTCGAGTTTGCGGCGTCAGACGGAGCACAAACAGCGCCCCGCTGCAAAGTCTGTCCCTCCAGGATTTCGCGATGTTGCGATCGCAATTAACACAAAATCAAGCAAACCCCGCAAATTCAGCGCGACCCTGCAACTTTGTCCAAACTCTGCAACTCCCTCGGTAGCAGCGCACTGGTAGTGCGCGGTGGAGGTCGGGTTGAGCCACAGACAAAGCGGTGTGGAGGTGCGGAGGACGGAGGCGCGGTGCGGCAGACAAAGGCGCGCGGTGCGGCGGACGGAGGCGCGCGGCGCGGAGGACGGAGGCGCGCGGCGCGGAGGACGGAGGCGCGCGGCGCGGAGGACGGAGGCGCGCGGCGCGGAGGACGGAGGCGCGCGGCACGGAGGACGGAGGCGCGGAGGACGGAGGCAGAGGACAGAGGCGGAGGACGGAGGCGCGGAGGACAGAGGCGGAGGACAGAGGCGGAGGACGGAGAGGCGGAGGACAGAGGCGGAGGACAGAGGCGGAGGACAGAGGCGTGGCGCAGAGGCGGAGGACAGAGGCGCGGTGCGGAGCTATAGCACGGAGATCGAGCGCACATGAGGTCGCAGGTGCTCACCAGCAGCAGCGGTGTGGATGTGACTTTCTAGTTTTGTCTGGTGTCACTCTGAAAAGCTGTCTGCGTTGCCATGGTGATATAGTTGCATAAAAAGTTGAATGGGCAGCGTATTTACACAACAGTGAAGTTTGAGGTCATTGTTCTTTAAACGTTAATGTTGTAGGCTAAAAACCCTCCTAAAAACCTATAGCTCAGCAAACTTCTGTTTTTTAATGACTGGATGTTCTACAGCACACAACAGGAGTCACCAGAGAAGATCTGAGTGGACAAACTAACAGCCTAATAACACAGCAGTATCATTTTAAGGAGGTAAACTTGGCCTGTTCTAATACAGGTATTTTTAATTAGATTATTACCATCTCACATATGTTTAAAAACAGATTTTGTTAGACAAAAAAAAATAATAATGATTGCAACTTTTAGAGCAACTTTTAAGAAAATCCCCCATAAAATCACAGAGCCTTCTCTTCTATTTGACTTATCTGATTGCACTTTAACCTGAAGAGGAAATCAAGGCAATAAAGCTAAACTTGTTTTGGACAATTTCTCTGTTGTCTTCAGTTTGATTTTGAGTAAGTGGGGGAAAAAATCGTTTTTAAATCTTAAATCCAATTTTTTGAGTTTTTTTTTTTTTTTTTTTTTAGGCTAAATCGCCCAGCTCTAAGAGAACAGGATGAATGGGACACAAGATATTTTCAACAGCAAAACAATGGAGCAATTTAAAATGTAAAGGAGTGTGAACACAAAAGTATTTTGATACTTATGTGTATGATAAATATTCACCGAGAGTGACAAAGCAGTTTAAAAAGTTGTTTCTATTTCTATTTTTGTTTCTAATGCAACTCTATGGCAGTTCTCTGTCTGTGACCATTAACCTGGCAGATTCATCACTCAACGATTGTTTTATGACGTAGGTTCCCAATCTCTATATACTATTAACAGTTTTGCACAAATAAGTAAAAATACACTGAGCTTAGGAATTACTTTTACAAACGGGAAAGTGTGAAAGGTGGGACAGTCCCAGCTGTAGAATTTATTCTAAATGAGCTCAGATTTAATGAGTTATCCTTGTTCATCCAAACTTTTTAACAATGTTTTTCCAACTACAGCTCCACATTCCTACTTTCCATTCCGTGTTTCCTCATCATTAGCTTACCTTGAGCAGCATTAGCATACAGGAAGCAGCGAGTGTGGACCTGAAACGCAGCAGACTCCCGTGGAAGAGTAATAATAATAATCCAGCTGTGATTTTAGCTCAGTGTTGGCATGATCCCTGTGCTTTTTAATTCGACAACTCCCAAACTGTATCAGATTAGCTTCAGTGACATGCCACGCTCAGGTTTCTTTCAACAGTTCAAAAAAAAAAAGGACATGTGGTTTTGAATTTTTTTTTTTTTACTTCACCGGGAGAGGATTACAAGCAGGAGATGACAGCTTTGAACTTTTGCAAGGATTAGGAAATGACACGGAAATGTACTTTGGTGAAATGTAGGCCTACGTTTTCCTAGAAGCAGCTGGCAGGATTATAACACTGCAAGGTAATGTATAAGGTGCCAATATTTAGTTCATTTAGCTGTATATTTTTAATTAAACTTAGTGTTGAGGCAGTAACATATCAGCCCTGGTTCTTCTGGTTTACAACAGAGAAAACATTTTCAGGTAGCTTTTATCCAATCCAGAACAGAGAATAAATTATATTGTCTGTGTGCTGTTGGTGAAAACTAGGCAGCAGTTTTAGAGCTGGACGCCTCAAAAAATACTTTGTACATTCAGCAAATTCATTTCTGTGGTTCTCAAACTTTTCACACCTCAGAAGATTTTCTGGAATCTGGAAACATGCACACTAATTCAGAAACATAAAGACAAATTCAGAAACAAAAAGACAAATTCAGAAACATAAAGACAAATTCAGAAACATACAAATTCAGAAACATACAAATTCAGAAACATACAAATTCAAAAACATACAAATTCAGAAACATACAAATTCAAAAACATAGACAAATTCAAAAACATAGACAAATTCAGAAACATAGACAAATTCAGAAACATAGACAAATTCAGAAACATAGACAAATTCAGAAACATAGACAAATTCAGAAACAGACAAATTCAAAAACATACAGACAAATTCAGAAACATACAGACAAATTCAGAAACATACAGACAAATTCAGAAACATAGACAAATTCAGAAACATAGACAAATTCAGAAACATAGACAAATTCAAAAACATACAGATAAATTCAGAAACAGAAATTCAAAAACAGATAAATTCAGAAACATACAGATAAATTCTAAGCTCCATTCAATGTCAGCAATGGAGTAAGGCAAGGTGGGATTCTACCTCCTGTCCTCTTTAGCCTATACGTGGATGAATTGTCACAGCAGTGAAACACATGTAAAACTGTCTGTATGATTGGTTTTAATCTTGTAAATCATTTAATGTATGCAGATGACCTTGTTGTATTCAGCCCTAGTAGTGCAGGAACTGCTAAACATCTGCTCTGCATTTGGCATGGAGTATGATATCAAATATGATGCCAGTAAGAGTGTTATATAATGATCAGCAGAACAAAGAGTGATAAATGGTTAAATTTCCCCCTGTTTACTTTATGTGGGATGAAGTGAAGAGGACTCTCTTTAAGGCCTATACTGTACGCCATTATATGCTGCACACTTACAGTTGAATTATAAAAGAGCTAGCTTGCATAAACTTCATGTTGTATACAATGACTGTCTGAGAATCTTATTGAAAATGCCAAGACGGGAGAGTGCAAGTCAGTTGTTTGTCAGCAGGGATTAAAACCTTTCCTGTTTTAACCTGTTTTAATACATTTAATATATGCATTTATTTGTCGGCTCAACAAATGTAGTAATTGGATTATTCTGACCCTGACTTATATCAGGCTCAGTGCGACACGTTACCAGTCTGAGCTGTGGAGGCACTGGTACAGTTGTTTGCTGTAGTTTGTGCAGTAGCTTGTTTTTGTTTTTGTCTGTTTTTTATGTGTTGTGTGTTTTTTACTCTGGACTTTGTGTCTGCTAATAAAGTATGATGATGATGATGATGATGATGATGATGATGATGATGATGATGATGATGATGATATTCAGAAACACACAAATTCAAAAACATACAACTTCAGAAACACAGATTCAGAAACATACAAATTCAGAAATACACAAATTCAAAAACAGACAAATTCAAAAACAAATTCAGAAACACTTAAATTAAAAAATATACAAATTCAAAAACATACAAATTCAAACACAAATTCAGAAACACTTAAATTCAAAAATATACAAATTCAAAAACATACAAATTCAAAAACAAATTCAGAAACACTTAAATTCAAAAATATACAAATTCAAAAACATACAAATTCAAAAACATAAATTCAAAAACACATATACAAATTCAGAAACACAGACATAGAAACACCACAGCAAAAACTAAAACTAAAATTAGTGTACGTGTTTTTGAATTTGTTGGTGTGACCAGAATAAATTTGAACATTTTGGATGTAGTCTATCTTAATGCGTTGTTTTCCAGATCATGATAAATTATTCTTTACTAAATTTTGTGTTCATCAAACATGGCAAAGGAAAGTGAGGACCTCTAAAGTTAGGATGCAGGCATAAAATCCAAATGGCAACAGTGGCAATAAAACTAAGTGTTACAAGCCAAAATGGAAATCTACCAGCATTTGGGACTAAGGTATACTCTAAACCAGCCATTCCCAAAGTCAAGAGTGTCGCGGCCCCCTTAAACTTCTAAAAATCCCACACGGACCCCCACCTGTAAAACTTCCTTCTCTTCAAAAGACTAAGTCATGTTTTTCTCCATAGATTTCTATAAAAACCTCACAAAAAGCACTGACTGTTGGCTAAAAGTTGTTTTAAACTCTTATTTTTAAACAAGTATATAACTAATAAAGCAAGTCATTTATTTCAAACTCAATTTATTTTTATGTACTTAACTTAGACAGCTTCTGGGGGGCCCCCCTGCAGTACCTTTGCGGACCCCACTTTGGGAACCATTGCTCTAAACAAAGGCCACACACTGACAAAACCATTCACTCTCACATTCATTCTCTATGGGACATTTAGATTCTTCACTTCTCCTGTGCATACATGTGTTTGGACACTGGAAACAAGTCAAATATGAGCAAATACTGTTTATACTTGCAAGTATTTAGTCTATATCCTGTATGTGCCTCGGATTTAGAGCCTAGCTTACGCCGGTTTCACATTTTAAACATCAAAGTTCTATAAATAAACTTCACTCTATAAACATACTTGAGTTTTTCCTTCATGTCCCACTTATTTCCCCCTCTTTTCCCCAATTCAGAATCCTCCCGGCTTCATCTAAACCCTCTCCAACACGGCAGCCGCGTGATTGAGCGCAGAGTTAGCGTCTCTTTGATCCGCTGTCGATCAGAAAAACCTTGGTGTTGTCAGCGTAGCCCTGAAATCACAGCCGCTCCCCGCTCTGTCAAATATTCACCACCAAACACGTCAACAACAAAGGCGGCTCTCGTCGGAGGATTGCAGCAGGATTGCACCGAACTTTCTCTCCTCTGAAGATTTGACTTTCCTCTCTTCGGGTCGCTCCAGTATACGACCTCTACACCTCTGAATCTGCTCCCCATGTCCACAAATGTGCACCCCTGGATCAATTATTTAACAGGTAAAAGGCAGTTTCTCAGATCTCGCACCTGCTCAAATTGGTTTGAACTGAACATTTCGTGGAAAAAAAATATTTAAATGTCCCGTATTCTGCTTATTTCATGCTTTTTCTATTTCTAAAGTGAACTGATAAAAGTAGGATTTGTGGAGATTGATGAAATAAATCTGAGCATACAATGTCAAACTATTGTGGTCCAACACATTTGTTACTATTTGTCCTGCGTAACATTGAAATTAAGAAATGTAAATTTTGTAGCCTTTAGCTTATATGCTAATTATAGACGCTAATTGCTACATTAAATAATGGCTAAACGTTCACACTCTCACTAGTGTTATGAAACCAGGCTCTGATATTACTCGCATGTGGCAGAGTGGTTATCAGTTGCAAAACCTGTCTTGATTATTCTTAATTTGCAATGTTTGGTGCTGGCTAACGCTAATTGCTCCATTAAAAATGTTTTATTGTCTTTTTTAACTTCCAGTACCAGTCTTTGGAACACAAATATTCTGTTTACAAACAGTTTTGCACTGGTAGCCTTTTTCACATTTTATAACTTAAAACTGTTGGAGCTTTTACTTTGACTTTACAGAGAATTCTTGGATCTGTCGCCTTCTCAGTGTGCCAGCATAGCAATTTTGTCGCTATATTTAGTGACTTTTCAGACCCCTCTAGAAACTGATTTTCAAAAAAGCGACAAGTGACAAATCTAGCGACTTTTTCTGGTGTTGTTAGAGACTTTGGCAACTCATGAAAAACATGAAGGCACTTATTACTCTACTCTTCAAGCTAGCTATTCTTCAACTCAGAGCAGGACATGTTCTTTTTCTTTTTTTTCAACAAATTTGTGTATAATGCAAATATTTTACAAAGCACTGTTCAATAGTACTTAAAACCAGACATTTATAATAATAATAATAATAATAAAACAATATAGGGGCCTGCTAATTCAGGGGAGCACCAACCATCGACCTCACTTTCAATTAAATCCATGTGATCAATTATGCAAATTAGGTGATGGTACTTTTGGAGGAGTTGGCCCAAGCTTTGATAAATGGAGACGGCTGCATCAGGAAGAGCTTCCGGCATCAAACTAATGTGAGAGTAAATATGAATCACTGCCCTCTAGAAGACTATTTTGTAATAAAAAAGTACAGAAAAAAGAATTAGGACCACTGACTACCAACTAGCATTCACCGTAAATGATCAATTTTGAGTTAAATTGTCACAAATGCATATAAAACAGACACAGCTTTTATTTATTTTGCTGAAAATTTAAAATGTATAATCTGCCTCTAGCATTGCACTTTTTCAAACCTTTGAAAACCTTATCTAAAGAAACTTAAAAACACTAAAATAAACTTAAAAGAGAGGACTAAAATAAACACAAATGCAATATATCATTCAACTTTTTTATGAGGCCATTTTACTGAAAAATGTCTGAGAGGAATCAAACAGAGCTGTACACTTTTTTTTTTTTTTTTAAATGAATGAGAGCAGATTGGATGTAGAGGATTGTTGATTGGTCAGTTCTTCCTAGAGTGGGCAGGGCTTTGTGCAGCCGAGCGTTTTGACACCTCAGAACGGCCGTGCCAGAGGATTGAATAATAGAGGGTTATTTAAACATGCGTGACAGAAACAAAACACAACTCCAGGTCTGTTTTTGATGAGGGAAAGTCCATTTTGTAGAATAAAGCTGCTTTAAAGATTGCATACTGACAGTGCTTTTACATTCTTAACATCAGATGATTTCTTTGAGTTTTTCGTTCTTTTTTTTTTTTTTCTTAGCTTGATGTAAGTGAAAAGCCCATATCCTTCCTGACAGGCCAGGGCCTCAGAGGCAGCTGGCTCACTCAGGAACATGAATAAAACATACGAGTGTCAACAAGTCGAGCTGCATTCACCCACTCACAACAAACAACTGACTTCCTCTTTGTTCCTTTTACTTCGCCCTGACTTTACAAACCCTGACTTTAAAGAGCTCCACTCGCCTTTGTCCACTGCAACAACACAAGGTCAGAGACAAACAAAATAGCTGCCGATAACTTCTGACAACCCTAATTTACTTTTATTTCATTTTATTCCTCCTATATTTGACATGTTTCAGTCCAACTACACATTTTAAAGTTTTTTTTATCCATTGCATTCATTTTCTTGCTTTTATTTTAATATACAAAAAAACTTTACAAATTTACCATCACAATATACAGCTTTACATTTACATTTTTTTTATTTTGTTGTAAAATGGCATTTAAGGAAACAAACAGCTTTTTTACTTTGTTTATGTTCAAAAGATCATGAGAGTCATCTGCTGCTTCACCTGTTTCTTTATGACAATGGCAGTAGGAAAGTAATGCTTTTAAAGGGTGTGAAACATAAAACAATAAAGCAGAGTATTGCTCTAAATAAAAACTAAATGATGTTACTAAATAATGTTTATAAATGTTGAAGTAATGCTTTGTAAAGAATCTGTTACTATTTACAAATAAACCCTTCCAGGAATGACGTGTTTGAAAAAGTTACTCACGCAGCCTGGAACCAAGAATAATGTTCTCTCCCATTAATTTCTACGAGGGAGCAAAATAAAAACATGAATTTTGAAGTTTTTGGGCAGCTGGAAGGGATAGTTGTTGTTTATATATTTATTTAAAATTACTCTGAATTTCTATAACCCAGATCTGAATCAGTACCAGTTGCTAAAGTGAACTTATAAAAGTAGGATTTGTGGAGATTGATGAAATAAATCTGAGCATACAATGTCAAACTATTGTGGTCCAACACATTTGTTACTATTTGTCCTGCATAACATTGAAATTAAGAAATGTAAATTTTGTAGCCTTTAGCTTATATGCTAATTATAGACGCTAATTGCTATGTTAAATAAAATGGCTAAACGTTCACACTCTCACTAGTGTTATGAAACCAGGCTCTGATATTACTCACATGTGGCAGAGTGGTTATCAGTTGCAAAACCTGTCTTGATTATTCTTAATTTGCAATGTTTGGTGCTGGCTAACGCTAATCGCTCCATTAAAATTGTTTTATTGTCTTTTTTAACTTCCAGTACCAGTCTTTGGAACACAAATATTCTGTTTACAAGAAAAAAAAAAGGGTCTATACTTAACTAAAGCTTGTCAGTGTGAGTTATTCTAAAGTCAAACTATTCAGAAAACTATTTCACAATTGCTTTAAACATGTTAGGTCTTTTATATTTGATCCCTGCAACACATCTGTAACAAAAAATGGACAAAGGCAACAAAAGGCTAGAAAAGAAAAGTGGTACCAATAAAAAATGCCAGAAATAATTGTCTGTTATACTGTGAATAAAATATGCTTAATGAGATTTGTGAATCATTGCATTCTGTTTTTTATTCACATTTTTCACAGTATCCCACTTTTTTATTTTATTGGAGTTGCATTACTACATGATATTCAACATATTTTTAGACTTTTCCTTAGACATGTGCTAGACCTGCTGTATGTGGCCCTGGTTTTCATCCACAATAAACATCTCCCAACATTACCAACCGTTATTTGTATTGCATTTTCTTTCCCTTTTATCCATAATAGTTGTATTTTTGTCCTGATTCTCTGTGTGAGCAAACATGATTGCTGATTTAGTGGCAGCCATTAGTTCGGCGTTGACCAGGATTAAAGACCAAGTTATAATAGATAATAATAAAGTCTAAATAGCATATTAATTAAGGGCTTGATTCTCATTATAGTATATTGTTGGTTGGTTAAACAGCCTTTTTTAAATTTAATAAAAATGAAAATGTGCTGCAGTAAAACAACTGTTTAGTTCTCCTTATATTTAAAATCTCTACTGTGTTTGAACAATGCTCTGTTTTTTAATTAAATGTAATGGCCTCTTCACAGTGAGGTTATAAGATTCAGAAGGCCCCCAGGCTGATACTTATCTTTGTCTGTGGTAATGATACTGTTTTCAATATTTAGTTAAAGAGGTCACAAGTTCTTAATTTTGGAGAAGCAGAGAGGAGCGAGGCTGTAATCACTGCTAATGGGGCCAGCGGAAAGCCAAGGCTTCAGAAATTATACTGTCAGCTGCTAGTGTTTGGAAAATTGCTCATAACATTTGCAGGTGCATTGTGATTCTGTGAGCAGTGATGTGGGAGCAAAAACCAACATTATAAAGCATACAGTAGTTCAGATGACGTTAAGGCATTACAACATTACTTGATTTACTTGTAGCTGCCCTGGTTGGTGCACAAATCTGTTACTGCTAAATACTAACATGTCATTAAATGGATGTTTGTATTTGTACGTCTTGGCCCTTCAAGGGGTTTGTTTTGGCCCGCGAAGGGGTATCAACTTGGATTCTATAGTGCACCGAATAAACTATCAATGGTTGGCAGGGAGTGTATAACAAGTCTGTTTACCTAAATAATGTAATAATTAAAATAAATTTAGTCATAGATATGATCTCATTACATTTAAAAAGTTTTTGCATTTGACCCTTGGCCCGCTAATACATGAATGTTTTGGCCCTCAGAGAGAAAATGTTTGGGCACCCAGTTCTAGTTCAATTCAGATTCAATTCAGATTTATTTGTACAGCCCAGTATCACAACAAAAGTCGCCTCAAAGGCTTCACAACAGTTGAACAAACATAAACACACAATCAGACAACACAAACAATGACTACACTAAACAGATCCATGACACTCCTGTCCTTAGACCTTCTCAGTAAGGAAAAACTCCTAAAAAAAAAAAAAAACAGTTCTAGTGTTAAAGTTTATTTCAGCTGTGGACCAGTGAGTATCTCCACCTTGTTTAATATCAGCTCATGTCTTGCATTGGTAATATTTATCTACACAGAAAAGTCTTTCAATGAACCAACTTAATTGAATTCCTTCTATTGTTAACACCTAATTAAGTTACTTTTTTTTACTTTTTTCTCTCCAAAGTGAGTCTTTTCATCAGTTTTAATTGAAAAATGTATTTGATTCAAACTAAAAAGCTACTTACGTGCAACTTATTTTTTGTAAAAATCAACCTAACCATGACACTGGTGACCGATGCGACGCCGAATCTCATTTTTTTTACAGACAAAAAGGACTGTGTTTTAATGCACTCACTCCCATCATTAAATGGGTAGTGTCTGAAAACTTGACTTCTCTGAACAACACTTCAGTGAACATTAATAACTTGTTTATTGTGAGAAAAAAAAATCAGGTGTACTTAAACTACTGACAAGAAGCAGACAATTTTATTAGTAAAAATAAAATAGTATTCAGAGGAAATATTTCCAGTCACTGAGTGTCTGTTCCTCTGAGTCAGGGTAAACTGTGACTGAGGTTTACAGGACCATGTCATTTACTGAAGCTTAAGTACAGCAGACATGTTTTTTGTTTAATAAGTTTCTTCAAAAGACATTTGATTAAATTATTTTTATTAGCTTAGTATCTTCTCAACAATGCAATTTTTGCTAAAGCGATACTCAAGAAGTAACTGTTTCACCACTGCCCATTCATGGGACTGTTCTGAAATACATTTCCTTTTTTCCTTTAACACATCGGGTCGTGTGTGGCATTGTTCACCGGCATTAAGTTGATTTTTACAAAAAATTGTGTTGTACTAAAGTAGTTTATTAGTATAAAATTAATATTTCAATTAAATTTCATGAAAAAAGTCAATTTGATAAAACCTAATTCAATCAGATGTTAATTGAAGCAATTCAGTTCAACAAAACACTTTTCACTGTAGGTTAAAACACATAAATTGTTTTTTTTTTTTTTTTTTTTTTTTTTGTTTACTTAAAGACAATGGAAAAAATTGCATTGTATCAGCCACACCCAAGTTATTCTTTTTACAGTGCATGTTTCACTTTGCTGTTCCTTGTTTTATTCATGTTGCTGTATTTGCATCGTTTCTTTGTATAAACAGAACTTGCCAGAGCCAGGGGTGGTTCTAGACCATTTTTAACGGGGGGCCACACTGGGGCCAGCCTTTTTGCCGGGGTTCATGAGACATTTGGATGTAAACTAATTGGGACTTATTTTAAGAATAGATACCATTTTTGTAAACATGACGAACATATCTTCCCTTTTTATACAGTAATGCTAGAATAACCCTTGAAACTAATTTATAATGTGATGTGTGAGTTTCAAAAGACAATTAGGACACTAGGGGTGGCCACTAGGGGGCACAGAGCTGGCCAGAGCTCAAACACCTACTTTCTCCTGCAGCCATTAATTCAACAGCCAATGGGAGCGCTTTATTGGAGTGCACTAGTACTTATGTCTTAAGGGTTTGTTTTTCAAGGATGCTCCTTCTTACACATTTCTACTGGCTGATTAAACTTTTTATTATTATTATTATTATTTCAAATCTAGGAGGAGATGGAGAGGCTGAGGAGGCTGATGGTTCTGCTGCTGCGGTGGAGTCGAGCGTGTATGAATGTCTTGGGAGGTGATTGGCTGAGAGTAACAGATGATAGGGTGAAGAAGGTGAAGAAGGAGAAAAATAAATCACAGTCCTGGTTGAAAAAAATACAGCTGCATTAGTTAAAGTATTCTGCAGTTACATGGATGTTGTCAAAAGTTTACGTTACCTTCATGGAATAGTTTTACTTCGGGCAAACAGAGGGTCAACCTGATCAAAGCAGAGGCAAATTTTCACAGACAAAATTATTTAAATTTAATGATCTATTCAGCTACCACACTGCCATAATAATGTTCAAAGCTAAAAACAACTCATTACCAGCATGTAACCAAAAACAGTTCACTGAGCGGGAGGGGGGCTAAAATCTGAGGGGAAATATTAATTTTAAAACCAAGGTTGTGCGAACCACAAGGAGTTATTTTTTATTATTATTATTATTTGTCTGTTTGTGGTTAGATTACATGAAGAGGGCACTTGAACAATGTTCTAATGTTCACCAGAAAATGTTTAAAAACAGTTTTTGCTGGGTGCAGGGCTGAAGAGGGACTGTAAAAAAGTGAAAAGAAAAAACAAACAGCACAGGGATCCAAAGGGTGTTGAACTGATGTTTGTGTTTTGTTTATTCATTTATTGTTACTTACTTTTGTGTTATTGATTGATCAAACTATTGTATTTACTGGAAGCTGCATAATTTGGAAATCTTGAACTGAAAGGCGGGTGGGATTACATAAGGTTACACTTCAACCCACTCCTTTTCGAACATTTGTTTTGTATACTGGATGTACTTTTTATGTCTATTTCTTTATTGTTCAAAATAAACTGCACTGAATACTGAATACTGAAAAGATAAGATAAGCCTTTATTGTCTCTCAAAGGAGAAATTTGTCTTATACATCAAAAGGGCATAAAATATATATAAAAAAACAAAAACGGCCAAACATTACCATCAAAATTCATACGTAGCAGACAATCATTATAAAAGCACATACAATTCATCTAGACACCTGATGATCTGAGCGCTATTACACATATTCCAAAGAAACTACAAAGTATTTGCACAAGCTCATAGTATAATATATTGCACAAAAGAACAAATTAATATAATCTGAAATATTGCACTATTCCCTAGATGACCTTTAAGTGCAGTTGATATTGCACTGCCCCAAAGACCAAAAAATTGCACAGTTCCCTGGATGGCCTTAAAGTGCAATTAATATCGCACCTCCCCTAACACCCAGCAAGTGCACAGTTCCCTAAGTGGCCTTAAAGTGCAAGACAAAACACACACACACAAAATGTTTACAACACTTTGTTTTGATTTGCTGACTAATTTTGGAAGAGGCAGTCCCGTGTATGGTCCACAACACGTAAATATTTATATGACTTAACCTGCTCTATATTCTTCTCCTCTATCGTTAGAGGACTGTGATCTCCGACTCCTTTGGGGTCAAAGATCATTTCTTTTGTTTTTGTCACATTCAGGACAGGGTTGTGCTGTCCACACCACTCCCTGTCCAACCTCTGATTTATAGACGTCTGCAGCTGTGTCTTTTGTGAGTAGGCTAAGAATGACCATCATCTGAAAATTTGAAAACATTTGTTTGTCTGTCTGTGTTTATGACCTGTACATTAGAGAAAGTACAATTTATTTTTACTTGCTGTTGTCTTCCTGTTAAAAATGCACCAAACCATTTGATGATGTACTGATTAACATCCATCTGTAACAGTTTTTGCAACAGGATTTTAGGGGTTATTGTATTAAAAGAAATCCATGAATAAAATCCTTGCATATGATGAAGGGTTTTCCAAGTGCTTTAAAATTAAAGTGTGTTACTGTGATAAGAGCCTCATCAGTACATCTCCCGTCCCGGTAAACAAATTGGCGTGGGTCCAAGAGATGCTGAACTTCATTTTTTAAAAGCCCAACCATTATTCGCTCAAGGGATTTCATCACTGTTAACGTTAGGGCAACTGGTCGAAAGTCATTATTTTCTTTAGGACACAGTTTCTTTAGCACTGGAACAATCACTGATGGAATAACACCACTATCAAGTGAACTCCAAGCTGGTGTCAGTTTCTCAGTAAAAGTTTTTAGGAGCAGAGCCGAGATCCCGTCCGGCCCGCTCGTCTTCTTGGTGTTAAGTCCTTTAAAAACCTTAGTGACAGCGTTTGAATGAATGAGAGGCACATGGAGTAAGATCTGTAGGATGTGAAGAGTCTTGGGAATCAAAGCGTTTGTAAAAAGATCATTTGCTTTCTCCTGCTCATTCAGGACATGCACAGAGCTCTTATTAGATTTAAAATTTGTAATTTCTTTGACAACATCCCACAGCTTCTTAGAGTTGTTTGTAGAAAAAGCCCCCCTTATCTGTTGGTTGTATTGTTCTTTTGCTTGTCTTATTTTACCCCCGAGTTTCTTTTGGATTGATTTCAACTCCATTGTGATATTATTCTGAAAAGCTGCTTTTTTGCGTTTAATACAATTTTTAATTTCACGTGTGATCTAGTCTTTGTTATTGGGATAGATTTGTATCATCCCAATCCCAATATCACAGTTAAAGCTAATTTTCCCTGCCCAGTGGTTATTACTAGTTAAGATCCAACTGTTACTAAGCTTCAGGGACCATTTTTACCACAAAAAAAAAAAAAAAAAATCAATAAAAGAGAGTATTTCAATGAACTACATCAGATCGCATTGATTTGAATTTTTACTCAACGCTAAAGGTTAACTCAGTCGCCCTTTTGGAGATAAAACAACACAAAGAGTGAGAAAAAAAGCTTTGAGAGATCATGTTTTGACAGTGATGGACTCAGACAGATACGAACGCGGAGGGCACGGAACAGAGCAGAGGACAAAAGGGAGATGAATCCGGCGAGGCGGCTCTGATTTCAGGTAATAAATCCATACACGCAGCGTTTTGAATGGGGCTTTTATAAATTAAGGAACTAGAGGAGGGTTTTCTGTCAGCGCGAGAGTAAATGATGAGGTCTGTGTTTGGCTGATAGAGGCTGATTGATAGCGAAGCGTCGTCGAGATTTCCAGGTTTTCATATAAAGTCACTTACAGAATGAGGAAAACTGCACAGTTTAGTGTTTACCAATGAAATGTCTGCTCTATTAGGCCCAGATGGTAAAGCACAATAGGCTTAATGACCTTTAGAGTCAGCAGGTGCACATTATTCATCTTCTGCGTGGCTGGGGCCTTATTGACCTTAGGCTGGGTGCATCCTGGACAGTGGCCATTTAGTCGCAGGGCTTACACTGACCGACTCTCTCATTCATTCACTAGGGGACATTTAGAGTCACCAGTTCACCTGTTCATGGATGTAATTGGACTGTGAGAGGAGGAGGAAGAGGAGAGAACCCACAGTGACACGGGGAGGACATGAACACTCTGAACTCTGACTTTAAAAAGCTTCACTTGCCTTTGACCACTACAGCAACCCAAGTTTAAAGTCCGACAAAATGGAACAATTTTTAGCTGGAATTGTTGGCTCCACATCAAGCAATCAAATTTTATAAAAGAGAGAAACTGAAAAAAATATATAAATATAGGCCCTGATTTTTATGCCCTAAAATGCTAAGTAATGGAGAAAGTCCATTCAGTTTCAGGACAAGTCTTTTAATGGACAAGTTTTGTATGTATTTATTTATTTATTTTTCTTTTTACTTTGCTGTTATGACTTAATTTGTGACTGCAGGAACTATTATTATGTTAATTATTGTGTATTTAACCAGGAAAGTCCCACTGAGATTGAAAATCTCTTTCAGGAGAGTCCTGGCCCCATGGGTGACTTATTGTACATGTTTTTGGAGGAAACCTACACCAACACAGGGAGAACATGCAAACTCTCCCAGCCCGCGTCGGGCCTTGATGTGTAATCAAACCCGGGACCTTCTTGCTGTGAGGCAGGAGTGCTAACTACTCACTAAGCCACCGTGCAGCCTAATTTTGTACACAGAAAAATTATCACATAAATAAAAAATATATACAATCAGAATAAAATTAAAAAATGTTGTTGCAATATACATTTCCTAATATTATAAAACTGCAGAATTTCAGTGTATACAGAACAGAGATCGAGAACCTATGTCATGAAACAACCGTTGAGCGATGAATCTGCTTCGTGAGTGGTCACAGACAGCAAAATATTAAACAGTAGCATTAGTAACAGCGGCATGAAAAAGTAAACAAACAAGCCTTGAAACAACTCTTTTAGCTGCTTTGTCACTCTTGGTAAATATTTTTTCACACATTAGGCATCAGAATACTTTTGTGTGAATGCTAACTCCAGTAATTTACGTCTAAATTCTTCCATTGTTTTACTGTTGAAATTAGCTTGTGTGGCCACTAGGGTTGCAAAATTCTGTGAATTTTCAAATTAGGAAATCTTTCATGGGAATAAATTGGGAACTTACACAATTCAAAGCTGTCCCATGACAGGGCAATACTACAGCATAAAAAACACAAACACACTTCAATATCTGTGTTATTCCTCAGTCACATGTGGTACATGTAGTAACCTGTGGTACATGTAGTAACCTGCGGTACGTGTAGTAACCTGCGGTACGTGTAGTAACCTGCGGTACATGTAGTAACCTGCGGTACATGTAGTAACCTGCGGTACATGTAGTAACCTGTGGTACATGTAGTAACCTGCGGTACATGTAGTAACCTGTGGTACATGTAGTAACCTGCGGTACGTGTAGTAACCTGTGGTACGTGTAGTAACCTGTGGTACGTGTAGTAACCTGCGGTACGTGTAGTAACCTGTGGTACATGTAGTGTAGTAACCTGCGGTACATGTAGTAACCTGTGGTACGTGTAGTAACCTGCGGTACGTGTAGTAACCTGCGGTACGTGTAGTAACATGTGGTACGTGTAGTAACATGTGGTACGTGTAGTAACCTGCGGTACGTGTAGTAACCTGCGGTACGTGTAGTAACCTGCGGTACGTGTAGTAACATGCGGTACGTGTAGTAACATGTGGTACGTGTAGTAACATGTGGTACGTGTAGTAACATGTGGTACGTGTAGTAACATGTGGTACGTGTAGTAACCTGTGGTACGTGTAGTAACCTGTGGTACGTGTAGTAACATGTGGTACGTGTAGTAACATGTGGTACGTGTAGTAACATGTGGTACGTGTAGTAACCTGTGGTACGTGTAGTAACCCATCACATTCACAGCTGATCTCCACAACTCTACCAAACTCCAGACTGCAGACTCCATATTTGTGGTTAGCTCAGTTATTAGTGTTGTAAAAATGTGTTTTGTGGTATTTTGTGATATTTTGGGAGCACAATATTAAGCATCATAATTCTTTATAGATATCAATACATTTGTGACAACATCATGCATAATTAATGAGCTGCATCTGTTCTGGTGGCAGGACTAGCAACAATAGTTTGGCTGCAGTTCCCAGGCTGGCCACTGGGGGTGGTGCCGTTTTTGAGCAGATTAATGTAATGTGGTGTTTTTCCACTGATTAAACTGTGTCAGCTCAGCACATGTTCTCGCTTTTGAACAATTTACATTCAGGAGTTTTCATTTACTTTTTTGGCTTTGGGAAGTAATATTTTACTTAAATGTTTTATTGTTCAAAGACAAATCTGTTCTGTAAATGTTCAATAAAGTTGTTTAAATCTGTTGGGTTATAATGTTTTAATTTATTTGTTTATATATGGTTTACAAATTTGAAAATTCCCCAAATTTCCAAGCTTAACTTTCCATGGAAAGTTTCCAGAAATCCGGAAATTTACCGGAAATTTTCCACGCCTTTGCAAACCTAGTGACCACTGATGTGACGACATGATCCCGATCTGATTTGGGATTTGTTCTTCTAGAAGAACTTTTTCCCTGTCAAGAAAACATCGGTGAATGCTAAAAAAAAAAAAAAAAGAAGTCCTAAGTAAGGATTAAGTACAATTCTTTGCGTAAGAGAAGTTCATGAATGAGGCATTTTTCCAGGCGTTGGGCATCTCTGTGTTTACTGACAATGAGCACGACTCACTTTAACTCTTTTCTTCATCTGTCAGGGCAGGTCTGCTCTCAAACAACAAACTCAAATGTTAATCACATGCCTTTAATACGAGTGTTTCAGACGCACAGCCCGGCTGCCTCCAGGAGAAACCACCTCTGCTGAAACAGAACCGAGATTCTCCATCCAGGCAAATACTAACATTAATTAAATCTGGTTATCACAGACCCTTGCTACAATCACAATAGAGCTGCCATACGCTTTTAAAAACACAAAGAAGAGTGCCCAGCTATCAATTACAACGTCATTCAAACCCACATAATTATTGGGTTACTCAACTCAAAAAAAGTCTTGCTTAAAACTCTGAAAGTGATGTTTTTCAGAAATTAAAACAATAGACCCTTTATCTTCCCTTAGATTTGAGTTCTGGAGTCTGCACAGACCCCAGGACCTGTCTCTCGGCTCAGGTTTTTGGTGAGAATTTCATTTCGAGGCGTTCACTGTAAAACTCATCATCTCCAGCCGCTCTCTCCACACCTGCCTCTGGTCTCCTCACTCTCAGATATTATAGACTTACAGACTTACATCACCACATTCAGCCTGAGGACGCTCTGCTTCTGTTCTTACAAACCAGTACTGTATGTCTTTGATTTAACAATGACTTTAGCAAAATAGCCCCTAGGTACATATGAAGGTGTACAATATAAATATTCTATAAAGGTTGGGTCACGCATAAAGTGCAAAATTTCCAATTTATTGTTGAAAGGAATACCACATTGTAGAACGTTTACATTAAATGAGAAAAGATAAAGAAAAAAACTATTACAGTATATAGGCTCTGACTTTGGAGGAAGGGAAAGGGTTTTTTATGTTTTAGTAAATTTTAGTATGGCGTTTATTCCTCATATACCTGTAATTAATATCTGTTTAACAATTTATTTGTCATTAAACTCCATTTAGGCCTCAATTTAGCCTGGAAATCCAGACTTTGTTCCTATTCTGTACAAAGAGTCTCGTCCCTCATGGTTTGAGTTTAATTTCTATGGGTAGGATAATCACAGGCAGAGTAACCAGCAGAATGTCTAAATTTCTGAACGAAGCCAGTTGTACAAAGACTTGTGGAAAAAGTGGGTTTGTTTGAATGTGGTGGTTACGTGGGACGTCAGAGGGACTTTACTGTTGTTAAAATGGAAACAGGACGACGACAAAAATCCCACAGAGGACTGAACAACAAGGAGGACTTCAGCAGAACCAACAGGAGACGAAGGAAAGCACTAAACTGTCATGGTCGGGTGTGAGGCATAGTGGGAAAAGGACCCAAAAAAGGCAGGACCGTTTAAACTTTTAATAAACTAAATGAAAAAACTCCACAAGGAAAAAACACCAAAGTTGAAAAGTCAAATACCAAAAAGGTCAAAACTTGAGAAGAAACAAAAAGGCAAAAGAGGAATAACAAAAAAATCCAAAAATACAAACGAAAACTTGCAAAAAAACACTAAAGCCAGAAGAGACAGGGAATACTAGGGCAAGGCAGACTTGGACATGACACTAACGCTCACAGAAGACAATAACACAACAAAGCACTGGGGGAAACACATCAGGGCGGGGCAGGCAATCACACAGGCGGGAAACACAGGAGGCACGGCACGGATCATGACTTAAACGCCGTTAATCAGCTCAGAGAAGTTATTAAATTCACTCTGTATACGCCACAGCCATCTTGGTTATTGTTGATAGGAGATTATCTTCTGTATTTGTAAGACGTGCTGCAGATAAATGGCAATAAAAGGCCGGGTCCAAATTGACTGACTCTCCCTGGCTGAGGAACCAGAATCTACTGCTTTCAAAAATAAAGTAAGAGAGGGCTGGCCTCAACTGAGCTGAACACAAACCATTTTCTTGCTCAGTATCATTAGTAAATTTAATGTCAGATTAATGGCTGTAGTGTCCAGTTTGTTCTTCAACACGGACACTACTTGTTACCAGAAGTCTTGTCTGACGCGTTGTGATAAAGTCCATAAAAATATTTCAAACATTTATAAGCTTTAAAATGACACTTGCAACGTTAAAAAGGGGTTCAATATCCAACGTTCAAATACAGAATTAAAAACCATAAACGAGCCAGCAACTGTCCTGCACAACGCTCAAAAGATTGTAGCTTCCTTCCAGTAGCGTCACCGGAAGGAACTAGCTCACCTCCATTTATCCATTTATCCTCCCCACCAGGTACACATACCGCCCTCTAGTGACCAAACCTAATGTGCACATAAAAACACCACACAAGTTAACACCAATTTGGCTCTAACAATGGCAAGTAATCCAACCACAGGGGCTCACAAGCCAATATACTCTTTGTACTGGTCTCAAGCTGGGATAAAAAGAGAGTTATGTTAAAAACACACAACAAAGCAGATCATTGCATTGCATTTGGGGTCATCTCCTGTAAACATGCCAATACAGTAATGTAGTGTATCAAGACAGGATGTTCTTGACCCCTGTTTAAATGAATCCATACTGAACCAATCTATTCTGGAGTTATTCATATCTGTGTGACATGGGTTCGCTCTCTGTCTCTCAGGTCTAAGTGTACTCTGCTCTCAGACCTCAGCTGTTGTTAGGTTTGGGGGCCCAGGCGTCTGTCATTTTTGAGACCATTTCAAGTTTACTATATACCGTATTTTCTGGACGATAAGTCGCACTAGCCAAAAAATGCATAATGAAGAAAAAAACATACCATATTTTCCGCACTATAGGGCGCACTTAAAAGTCTTAAATCTTCCAAAAAACGACAGTGCGCCTTATAATCCAGAGCGCCTTATATATGAATTTATTTACAGCTACTGTAGTCAAGAGCATCACAGAGTAATACATACTGTGCTTCACCATAATATTGCCGTAATCGCCCAACTGTTTAACTCGGACATTGAAGATGAAGAATTTGAGGGATTTGTGGACGAGGAATGAACTGAAAAAGTGAGTGTATTGTGTTGTATTTTGTTATAACGTTAACTGAACAGTTATGAGTTATTGTGAATAAGCTATCGTTTGATTTAGCGGTCTCAGATTGTGTTTTTTATTCACGCGTTACACCTGAACAAGTTTGGGAGTTATGGTGAATGCGTTGAATAAAGTTTGACTGACTGACTTATCTGACTGTTTTTTAGTCTGGAGCGCTTTATATGTGAAAAATGCTCGAAAATAGACCATTCAATGACAGTGCGCCTTATAATCCGGAGTGTCCTATAGTGTGGAAAATACGGTATACAAGTCGCATTTTTTGGGGGGAAATTTATTTTACAAAATCCGACACCAAGAACAGACATTTCATCTTGAAAGGCAAGTTATAGTAATAATAGAATAGAGAACAACAGCTGAATAGGTGTGCGCTATGCTAACGTAACACATTGATGGTTATTCAGCTACATGAAGCATAAACAACGAACTAGGGATGTGTGAATCAATACCAAAAGTATCGATACCTTAGATTCCTGTGATTCTATTGCGGTATCGATACCAATTTGAAAGTATCGATACTTTAGTAGTAATGACAAACAATGTTATTAATGTAATACAAATTCCACTGGATTTTTCATGTGTGCTCTACAGTGACCGGTCCAACCCAATCCATTGTGTTCTGCTGCTCCAGTGGCATAGAGAAGCCATTACATGTGTATGCATATAGACTTTTATACTTTACATAATTCAATTATCATAGAAGAAAAAACAATGGTTGTGACTGTAAGTGGTGGTATCGGAATCGGTATTGGTATCGTCAACACCAGGATTGGTATCGAATTGAAGGTGAGAAAGCTGGTATTGCACATCACTACAACGAACTGAATAGGTGTCTCGTATGTTAACGTAATATATTAACAGTTATTCACATAACTACAGCATAAAGAACATAATATAACAAGTTCACCAAACTCACCATCTCACTCCTAATCGCTAAATCCTTTAAATTCTTCATCCTCGGTGTCGCTTCTGAACAACTCCGCCAACTCCGGAGGTAGACGAAGCGCCGCTTCCTCCTCTGCGTGGCTGTCGTCAGACTCAGCATCAGTTCCATTTCCAATTATTCCGCTCTTTCTCAGTTGTCTTTATAGCCTAAGTTGTTGTTGGTAATGTTTACATTTTAAATTGTCAGTGGTACAGGTGCAGCAGATGCTGGTACACAAGCCTAGAGCGCCCCCTAACCAACACCTGAAATATTTTAATATATAAGTCACACCTGAGTATACGTCGCACCCCTAGCCAGACGATGGAAAAAAGTGCGACTTATAGTCTGGAAAATACGGTAACATTTTAATTTAATTTTAATAAACTAAGTGACTGAGTTTTTCTAAGGGACAGACTTTAGCGTGGGGGGCTCATGTAAACAGGAATTAATATAAAGACTGCATTGGCCCCCACTTTCAGATAGACCATTAGCAAAAATGACCAGCGATTGCAAGCACAACACTACAACCAGAATATTTATCAAATTGAGTTGGCAAATTATTATTATTGCCAGATCTGGTCACAGTGAGGTGAGGAGATGGTCTTTACCCACCTCTGTTTTTGGATTTTTTCAGTAATTTTTAAAAATATATATGGTATTAAAACTGGCAGCAACACACACACCCACATAAATACTCTCTTTATGGTAGACCCCTGAACATTAACTGGAGCAAAAATCAGAGTACAGCTGATGAAATAAATGTGTGTAACGTTGAACATCTGTGGCTGGCCGCTGTAGTAGCCACTGGAGTGCTCTGTGTTCACTGAGCCAGCTCACATCTCCACCACACGACAGGAGGCAGGTGTTCACCGTTCTGGCCTCTGCACGAACCTGCTTAAAGACTTTATGTACGCACTAATTTTACAGCCAAGCTATTTTTAGATACACTCAACTTACAGCCAACTAACAGGACGCACGGCTGAATGAGTGGTAAAACCGTTCTAAAAACTAGTTAAGGTGGACCCCAACTTTGACTTTTACTGAATGTAAGGTGTCCAACCACAGTGGGTCAAAAGCTAGGGCGCTCCTTGTGCCATTTCCAAACCTGAATAAATAGAGAGGGTTGTGTCAGGAAGGGCATCCATTATAGAATATGTTTGTAAAAGGAAAAGCCAAAAGAAAAGAATAAAGTCGGAGCAAATCTATTATGCAAAATCAACTTTTTCTATCTTTAACCATATTATAATCTCGTCTCCTCCTCAAAAACAGACCTGGAGTAATATTCTGTTTGAGTAATCCTGTATGCTGAGGCGCTGCTCTTCTCAAGAGCTGAAAACGCTCTACGTAGAAACCAGTAAGTGCTCCTGCGCGTTTCTAAAGCCCAGACACCGTCACTGAACTTGTTCTGATCATTTCAGCCTTAAACCTCCGTCACTACGAAGCAGTCAGCTCAGAAATCTCTGTTTACATCATGTTGCTAATAGCTGTGCTAAATAGCCGTTTTATGCTCTGACTATTCCCCAGCATTGCCAGCAGGGGGCGAGTTTTCCATACAGTTACATTATTCTAAGTTATAAAATCTCAAATACTAATGCAGAGGAGTCCAAAATTATTTAAAAAAGCAGAATATCAAACTTTAATGATAACAATTATTAATACTGTATGCAAAAATCCAATCAATCACCTATGAAAAGAAAATACAAGTGCACCATGCAGCCATTTGGTGCAGATGGACTTTAGTCATTACCATATTAAGCAAATGTATACATAATTATAAATAAATGTGAGCTTGGCTGGTGTTGACTGCCTGAAGAAAGGACTTTTTAGTGGAAGAATAATTAATATGCTACTTTAAAACAATACTAATCTGGCCACAAAGCATCACAAGCCAGTGTATGTTTTGTGCCAGTCCAAAGTCTGGATAAATGGAGAGGGTTGCGTCAGGGAGGGCATCTGACGTAAAACTTTCACCAAACCAATATGGATATACTGAAGTAGAAATTTTTACTTATTACTTAGTTATTACATGAGAGCCCGACCGATATGGATTATTTTTGAGGCCAATGCTGATATCAGTATTAAGTAACAAAATAATATTGATATCCGATACATAGGCCAATACATTATACGTTAGGAGAAAGTATTTTAAAGCATTTTTCTTTCCGCTCTTGTTTACATGAATATGTTGTATACATCCCAGGCCACTTTATTAGACTAAACTACTTTTTAAAATGTTGTAGAAAGCTGCTTATTGTTCTTTATGCTGATTGTTATGTAGGCTGTAGTGGGCATTGGTGTGGGGAGTGTTATGTATTATATTTATTTATTTTTTTTAACTTTAACTAAATTTGTTTAACTTAAATTTAATGTAATCTTGTTGTGAGAGTAGAGCCTGGGGAGAACTATTTTGAATTTTTGTTCTATGAGGTTTTACGGCAAAGAGTAAAATATTTTTATTGCCTTTTTGAGCTTTTCAGGCCATGAGAAGGAGAGGAGATTTGGGGAGTTTCCTATGAATTGCAGAGTAAGAGCCAAACTGCTGGGAAATGCTCTGAGTTGGCGCCCTCTGCTGGATGAAGAGCAGTAGGCCATCATTTGCAAGTAAATAGGTCTTATTCCAGCACAGCAGTAAAAATAGTACGGTTTATATCGATGGATGTCAGCCAGATTTTGGCCGATAACCCATAATTTTCTTATGGGCTATATCGGCTGATAATATCGGCTGGCCAATATATCGGTCGAGCTCTAATTTACATGTGCAGCAAAATCTACTACTACTGTTTCTACAACCACAAACCTTTGCACAAAACCAGGACTTTTTGATTTTGAGGTGAGCTTTTTTACAGTGCCACAGACTTGAAAAACACAGCCATTTGGATATTTTACAGCCATACCTCGAAACTTTCAAACTACAAATGAATTTTCAGTGCACATTTATCAGCGGAGTCCCGTACTTCACTCTGAGCCGCTGTTTGTATGTTCTTCGGGGAGCGGCGGCTTGGTATTTGTCCAGACCAAACTCGCTGATCCCTGGCTTTACCTGGCTCTCTCCCCGGCTCTGGCTCTCTCACTATTGTCCAGAGTTTGTCCCCTGGGGCCAAACTGAGCCTTTTCTCACCTCCCTCCGCCTCAGGCCTCAACACAGACTGAAGATTCCCCCCAAAAAACAAAAATACTAAACACAAACAGAGACAGTCTCACATTCTCACCTGCTCGGGCTGCTCTGGGGCCATGGGGAGGAAAGTCATTCAAAGTTGCCGCAGAGTTGGTGGCCTATTTTTGCATTATTTATGTTCTCTGTTTGCTGCCACAGTCACAAAAGCCACAATGAGATTTATAGTATGTGAGGTTTGTTCCTGGTCTGCCTGTTGTGCTCACTGAGAAGCTCGGTGTTCTTTTTAAAAATGGCAAAATATCAATGGCCTGCTTCTTCTTTCCATAAAACAGGTGAGGGGCAGCAGTAGCTCAGGAGGTAGAGCACGTCGTCCACTAATTAGAAGGTTGATGGTTTGGTCCCTGCTCCCTCCAGGTCATTCTGCCGTTGCGTCCTTGAGCAAGACACTCTGCCACCTTGCCTATAGTGACAGTGGTTTTGTCCTGGTTTATTTCTGGTTTAGCTCAGGTTTAGACCTGGTTTATTTTTGGTTTTAGACCTATTTATTTCCTAATTGCGTTCTGATTTTTGTCCTGGTTTAGACTTGGTTTGTTGCTTGGTTTATTTCTGGTTTAGACCTGGTTTTAGTCCTGTTTAGTCCCTGTTTGATATTCTTTAGTGTCCCACCCCTTGCTATAGTCCTGAGTTAGTCCTGATTTAAGTTTATTTTAGTCTTTGAAAGCCAAATATGTAAACGTACTGTAAATGATCAAAGACAATGCAAGGCAATTTTATTTCTATAGCACAATAGCACAAAAAAGGCAAGGTAAAAGTTTTATTTATTTCTTTAACCTTGATTTAACCAGGTAAGTCAATTGAGAACCTATTCTCATTAACAATAACGACCTGGAGACCTGTACAAAGATAAGAATTACTATTAAAACAGTCAAATCAAATTTAAAAATTGTATTTAAGAATCCATTTAAAATTAAATTAAAAGAGAAGAGCGCAGCTCAAACACTTTCAGTTGACATATGCACAGCTAAAAAGACCAGTTTTAATTCTGGAAGACTCATCGTTCAGTTCAGTCCTGACTCTGGGACCAGCGGAGACCTGTCCCTGAGGTCCTCAGAGTCTGAGATGGTTCATATGGGACCAACAGGTCAGAGATGTAGTTTGGTGCTAAGCCATGGAGAGACTTGAACACAGCAGAGCTGTACTCTGTTCTCTAAGCGACAGGAAGCCAGTGCAGAGACCTGAGGACAGGACTAATATGGTCAGTACTTCCTGGTTTTGGTCAGGACCCAGCAGCAGCGTTCTGGACGTCCTGCAGCTGTCTCACAGCTGGTTTAGTGAGTCCAGTGAGCAGTGTTACAGGAGTCTGACCTGCTGGAGATGAACGCATGAATAAGTCTCTCTAGGTCTGGTTTAGACAGTAAACCTTTGATTCTGGCAATGTTTTTGAGATGGTAAAATGCTGATGATGTTATAGATTTAATGGGATGTTGAAGTTTAAGTCTGAGTCCAGGATTACCCCGAGATTTCTAACCTGACTGTAGGTTTTAGTGAAACTGGAGAGACTGGAGGTGACTACAGACACTTTCTCTTTGTTTCTGTGGCCAAAGATGATTATTTCAGTGTTGTCTGAGTTTAGCTGGAGAGAGCTGTTTCTCATCCACACATTGATCTGTTGGATGCAGTGACAGTGAATCCACAGGTCCATATTCACCTGCTGTCAGGTAACTCCATATACCCCCTGCACAATGCTCGTGTACCCCTAGGGGTCCCCGTACCCCTGGTTGGGAAACACTGTGTTAGGCTATGTTCAGACTGCAGGCAAAAGTGACTAAAATCTGACTTTTTTGTCCATATGTGACCTGTATCTGATTTTTTCATGATGGTGTGAACAGCACAAATCAAACTTTTTAAACCAACCTATGCCATTTTCATATGTGGTCATAAATCAAATACGTAACTGATCTCATAGTTCATCTGACTTTTATATCAACGTGGAAAAGGTGGGAACTGGCTCAAGAACAAATGATAGCAAGCCTGACAGACAGGGCTGATTGAGCTAGTCATAAAAAAAGTAAATTTTTAAACTTTATTTGTATTAAAGGCTGCGCGGTCATATTGTAACTGTTTTGAGAAATGAGAAGAAAAGGTGAGAAATATTGAGAAATTAGGATTGAGGAGTGTTGCTGACACATCTATTCAAACATCCTCCTTAACATCCTGAAATGAAATTATGACTAAACTGTCAGTGAAGCCTCTCTCACATCACAATCCCACCGCTCCAGGCTCCATCAGGTTTTTTTGTGTGCATGCGGCTCACTTCAGGGCCAGAAATGGTTCACACACGAAACTAATGGAGGTCACATTTATTTGAACAACCACGCAAAACAAAACACATTTCAGCAAAAAATCTGAATTGAACATTAAGTCCTGCAGTGTGAATGTAGCTTCAGTGTTCTTGCGTGTTTGGTAGTAGTCAGAGAGGCTGTTGAGGTGTGGCTACAGAAGTAATTATAATGCTTCAGTCTTTTTTAGTGCTTTTTTGTAGTCACTCAAACTCATTTTTCAGTTTGGTTCATTGTTCCTTCTCTCCTCAGTCACACTTGGTGGTGGCGAGCTGCTGCTGTAGCCACAGCTCTGACTGAAGTGTGGCTACCAAACACAATCACACTGACACATTCACGGTGGGTGAAGTGTCTTGCCCAAGGACACATCGACATTATAAAATGCCTGTAGAGGGTATCGAACTGCCAACCTTCAGGTTAGTGGGCAAACATCTCTACCAACACTGTGACTGAGGAGTGAATGAATGAAAGTGGGTATGAAGCCATTATTAAAGATGGGAATTTATCTCAAAAGTCAGATTCTCATTTGTTTAGACCACTTTTCTGTCTATGTTTTGGTGCTGTGTGCAAATACTTTTATGCAAATCCTAATACGTCAACATTGTTTTGTTGTTGCTAGCCATCTATTGTTTTTCTTCTCTGTCCATTTGAGTCAGATTCCAACAGACAGCCTGTCTAAACTGAACTCAATATCTCAGAATAGTTGCAATCTTTTAAAATGGCTCTCCCTACCGATTTTGAATGGGATCCAGAAATTTTGTTTGCTGTTACAGATAAAAAAGTAGTCTTATCCTTCATGACATCCTGAACAAACTAAACAAACAAAGCTCACAAGGACCCACCATTATCTACAACTCCATTAAGACACTTATGTTACTCAGTTTGTTTCCATTCAAAACTAGAAGTCCATAATATATATTCTTTCCAAGGGTTTTGCCATAATAATCCAGCTTCCTTGCAAGCAGTTAATTTGTATTGCACCAGATGCCTTTCTCTATTTATTCGAGCTTGGGACTGCCAGAAAAAAAAGGCAAGTGAGCCCCAGTGGTTGGATTAGTAATCTATATAACAAATTAGACATTAGGATTTTTATTGCAACAGGATATAAAAAATGTAGGCCTTTGTTTTGCACTCTCCTTATTAAATCAAGGTCATTGAGTTTTCCAGGTGGTAGGAAATAATTTAGCTTTCGGTCGGACAGCTTCATGCCTGGGGTAAAATTCAAAAGCAGCGTGTAAGAGAGTTATTTTTTGGCATATGATTTTTCTTGTGGCTTTGTTAGAAGATAAATAATCCATGGACTGAGGACGTCTTAGCACTGCTCTCGTATTATATCCAAGCGCTTTTTCTACTCTCTCCGCTGCGGCGCCACTCGTGTTCATCTTGTTCCTTTGACATGATTTCCATTCCTCCTATCACTGGTTCTTCTCTTCATAGATTTTCAGGCTGAGAGCAGATGAATGGTGCTGAGGGACGCCCTGATACAAGATTTTTTTTTTTTAAACACTGCCTGAAGCATTCACACTGTACGTCTTGGGAGAGAAAGACATGACCATAAAAAGAAATGGACTTGTGATCTTCATGATTAAATATTTAAATAGCATAAAACAAGAGAATTTTTGGATGCTGGAGAAAGTGAAAGAAGTGTGATGTTTAGTGAGAAGGTCATTCTTCCTAAAGGCTGGGACACACCAACCCAATCCCTGACCGGCATCAGAAGAGGCAGGACGACTGCTTTCTCTCCCTGCGTCTGCCCTGGTCGTCACAAAAAGTGGCTTCAGACACACCGAGGCGACTTACAGGTCATTTAGATGACAGCGCGTTTTCTGCAAAGGTTCGATTGCAGTTTAGCTGTTCATTGACTCGAGGATGGGGTTTCCGTTTTCCGAAGCCGCGATCTTTTGAAAACCAGTGTTGCCAACTTAGCGACTCTGTCGCTATATTTAGCGACTTTTCAGACCTCCCTAGCGACTTATTTTCAAAAAAGCGACAAGTGACAAATCTAGCGACTTTTTCTGGTGTTGCTAGCGACTTTGGCGACTCATGAAAAACGTGAAAGCACTTCTCACTGCTCTACTCTTCGAGCTCCCTGCTGTCGCCGTGAGCTCCTCCTCCTCCTCCGTCTCGCCGCCAGCAGCTGCTGCTGTTGTGCTCTTAGCTCCGCCTCTTTCCCTCTGCCACAGACCAATCAGCACACAGGTCTGTCAGCTGCAGCCAACTCAGAGCAGGAGCTTTTTTATTTATTTTTTTTTTTTTTAACGTTTATTCAACAAATTTGTGCATAATACCAATATTTTACAGACATTACAGCACTGTTCAATAGTACATAAAACATTTATAATGATAATAATAAAAATACTGTATTTTTTGCCAATTATGTCCCTAATTTGCATGTAAATAATATGAAGTTACCTGTTACCTCAATTAGATTAAGTACTTTTACTTAAGACTTTATGGGAAAACTGCAAGTAGTTGGGAAGTTGTAGACTGGAACTAAATTTCCTGTGTGGTGTAGAGCATTTGCAGGGCCCACAGTGCCATTTGCTGGACAAATGTGGGAACTACAGTTTACTTTTGTTTTCTTCACATCTCAGTGATTTTGTGTAAATGCGAATCGCGGGCAGCAGGACTTTTACAGGCCAGCGTTGTCATGTAAACAGGAAACTTAGATCAATGACAGATCAGCTTGTATGTTCTGCGCATGTGCGATATGTATTAACTATCCCTACCAGCAGGCGGCGCTAGTAGCTAAACTGATGATAATGGGCTTCTGTAAATAAACCTCCACAACACTCAAGCGTTTAACTAAGTATTTATCAGTGAATAATAATTATATGCGCCACATTAAACATGTCTGATCACATTAATGAATAAGCTACACAAGCTAAGGTAAGCTAACTGCAGCACATTAGCATCATAGATGATGGAAACAGAAGTTGTAAGAGTTGTTGGAATAAAATATTTTACTGTTTATCATGAGCTGTATGGCAAATTGTGAATGGAGCACACTCGCAATCAGAGCGCTGCTTTGGTGCCGATGCCAACGCCTGGCACCGATTCAACATGTTCCAGACGGATAATTATCAGCCTGGTGTCTCCCAGCCTTAACCCTGTAGCACCCTCTGTTGCAAATATGCAGCATATAATTCAAAGGTCATGGCAAAAAAGAGTCTTTTTTTTTTAATGTATTAACGAATTCATGAATGCTGCTTACCAAAAATATTGACAAATTTTTGTTCTTACCCATCCCCTTGGACTAAAATTTAGCACGGACTAATTTTTTTCCAACAAATATTTCTATCTCTGGGTTCTACGGGGTTAAACATAGTCATCTTCAAAGTTAAATTTGATATATTTGCATTTTCAGTGGAAAATCTACCAGGTTTTACATTTTCTTCTTTATTTTTAAATAGGGACAAAACACATTAATGAACATATACAAGATAAGTAAATATGTTATCAGATTGTAGCCCAAGGCTAATTTCCATCTGCTGTCCCTAGACAGGTTGATGCAATCATAAAACTAATACACACAGTAAAAACAATACACCTACACAGACAATACAATAGTACAGAGTGACATAAAGAAATGGTCAGTCGCAAGATCACAGACTCAGCCCAACTAAAGGGAGTTGGATTATTTCATCAAAATTGCACGCTGCCCTGTTTAGTTAAGGTGCCAGTGTATAGTATTGCACCCAGCCCATTGCTAAAATTATTATAGAACATTGCACAAGCCTAAAAAGATAAGGTGCAAGGTGAAATTGCTAAATAACCCGGCTTATAAAGTGCTATTCTACAATGTATTGCATGTGCCCTCAAAGGTAATATTCACTTCATTTTACTTAAATAAAAGCAGGAAGGGTAGCTCTTACCTTGCACAGCAGCTGGACTGTCGTAAAATTTGTGAGTTCACAAATTCACAAAATCCATCTGATCTGTTAGTGTTCGAGCAGGTGGCGGACGGGCCAATGGCGTGGCAGTATTGCCATGAGTGGGCAGGTTTTAGGTTTGTCGACAACAGCAAGCTCTTTTAGCGATACTTGTTAACAACATGGTGACTCGGAAAAACTTAAGGTATGCTGCTCTACATTTACAAAAACAGCTAAACTCTTCTAACAGCGTCTTTGTGTTGTTTTGCTGTCGTAGCAGTTTGTTATTTAGCTACAAAGCTGGGGCTTTATCCAGTCACATCCAAGTTTTCTACTGAATGTCCTGCCCCTTTACAAATGTTTTCAACGGGAGCCATGTCAGACTGATATAAAGTTAGCAAAGAGTTGCTAACGTTATATCAGTCTGGCTTTTCCCAGGTTAGGGCAGCTAAGCAAGGGCTTGGAAATGCTAGGTCATCAATTTCAGCTGAGATTTTTCTAATTAAAATTTAAGAATAACAATTTACCAGAGGAAAAAACAAACAAACAAACAAATCTGATAATTTGTGACATATGAATGCCTTAAGTCAGTGGTTCCCAACTTTTTTGTCTTGTGTACCTCCTGAGCTTTTTGTGATATCACGAGCCCTTTTCATAAGCTCATAGGTGCTGTCTTAATTAGCGCAAAGACTTATTATACTTCAATGTAAATACAAATTCTCCTGCATTTTTTAATAATTTGTTAATTTTTATTTTCAGATATAAAAATAATAATGCTTCTGATTTTACATAAAAAATATAACACATGCTCCTATGACATTTAATTGCGTTAAAAATGTGTCTGTGAAGACTCCAACTCATCCAGGTTCTGGACTTTCAAGTTATTTTTATTTCTTTTAAAACCTTTTGTTGTGATGTGCTAAAAAATAAACTTCAAAAGGACAATAATGATTAAATTTACTCCCCTTTGACACAAGCTTTTAAACCTAAAATATTTGATAAAGTATATGTAAAATTATAATTATCAGTTTCACATACACAGTGTCTCATGCGTCAATGAGACACTGGAACTTGTCTTTTATTAGTTTCAATAGTTGAATATGAAAAGATCTCAAATATTTCTTTATCGTCTTGGAAAGTACCCCCTGCAAAGTGCTCAGGAGCAGAGGGCGACCACAGTGCGGTGCTCAGGGACCTTTCCTCCAGATTTTAGCCAGGATCTTAGTCAGACGTACCTTTGCTGGAGGATTAACCTGATAACTCCTGCAGATTTATGTATCAAGTATTAATCTGTAATGCTGTTGTTTTTAAAATTGCACCTTACTAGAATACGCCCCTCCTGTCTCGTGAGTGGATTTGATTCGGTGAAGTGTGTCCCTTCAGTCCATCTCCGCCGTTTCCTTATCTCCAGCAGCAGTATCTCACACTGAAGGTAAAGTCTGGAGTATGTGTAAGAAACTGTACACAACCCTACTGTAAAAAGCTCATCTAAATACAGACTGGAGCTGAATTTACATTTTGATTCCTTGCGATTTTTCACGCCGGAGCCCGTTCTTCACACGGCTCAGGACAATTTCACGCCGTGGGTTCACTCGGAGCTGTGTGGTCGCCCGGACGTCACTTCGGCTTCGGCTCAACTCAACGTGAAGAGAACTGAGGAGGTTTATCCCAGCGTAAGGGTGGTGCTGTAACTGAGAGTGTGTTTTATAGACGATACTGAAACAAATCATGTTCACTTAAAGGTACAGTTAACTTATTTTTTGTCTGTCCTAGTGCCAATCCCACCACAAACAACAGCAAGGATACTCTGTCTTGTCTTTGTATTTTATTAAGAAGTAAAACTGCAGCAAATTGCCACAAAATTCTTAATACATAATAACAAAACTCTGGTTCAGAGCCTAATTTGTAATAATCTCAGTCTTATTAAACATGACGTCAATGCATTCCCAGTATTTAGCCATGTTTTGCTCCCCTTTTCTATTTCTGTTTATCATTTTGTGGCAGTATTATGTGTACGCAGATGTAGCCAGCGCTGGAACAGACACTTTTCTGGTATAATTTTTTGACAGTCAAGAGTCAAAGAGTTATTCCAAGTGGAGCCAAGTCCAAAGTGTTGTAAAAATGACACTGGCTTCCTGATATGGGCTACACATTCTCATCAAATAAAAAAATACATTTTTCAATTTTTACCTGTCATGGTATTTTTGGTTAATAATCAGTTTCCCACTGATTATGTGAATAATAAACATGTGCCTTTACCCTGGATTTCCACTCCATGCATATCTTCTGTTGCCTGGAAATTCCAGGTTGCCATAGAATCAATTCGATTTCTAGCGCGGAGCAAACGGGCAGCGGAGTTAGCCAATCAGAAAATGGCGGACGTGACGTTAACAAAGCGACAAAAAAGTAAGCAACGCGAAAACGTTTTTTTTTTTTTTAAATAAAGGCTTCTAGTGCTGCAAGCTGCTGTGGTTTTAATGACTCGATATGTTTGTGGTCATTTAAAACGGAATTTACCGCTGAATGAAACAAACTCGGCTCCTCAGTGCGCCACCTTGATTGTTGTTGTTGCGGACGCTGCTCGCGAAGAACACGTAGACTTAAATAAGCGAATCAAAATGCACGGTACGTTTGGGATTTGAGGAAACCACTGCGGACGGCGATGACCAGACTGAGATTTCTCTGTAGAATAATACAGAGACATATCAGTCTGGATTTTCCAGGCAATATCTTCTGCACTCAGTGTTGCCAGATTGGGCTACTTTTGTGGTCTCTCGGTGGACAAAAATAGCATTGGGTGGGTGTATAATATTTGGGCTATTTTTAGACTTATGGGGCATTTTGAAAATGTAAAACTTAAATTCCCTGATCAATAGTTGCATATATTTCCTGGTTATTGACGAATAAAATTGATTTGTAAAAAAAATATCAGTGTCATTAGTTGTCAGTCACATGTCTAATTATGGACCTCTGATTGGTTGAAAAAAGTAAACACTCTGCAGCGTGGACGGGCCAACAGTGTTTCCTCTCAAGCTTGGAGTTTTAGCATTTAGCAACACGCTGAAATGGGGGGAATACAAGAAATCGTACAGGAAGGAGACTGACCCAGAGCTAAAAATGTGGATCGCCCCTGTCCCTGAGGAGTGCAAGCACGTGAGAGAGCTATTTGTTTTTCTGATTACACTCATTGTGGAGACTGTTTATTACTTTTTCCATTGGCAGTTGTTAAGTTCTGTGTGCTCAAAATCTGTTCTTTCATATGTATTACAGTTTAAAACATTAAGATTGTAGAATGGTTGTGATTTGGGCGGGTTTTTTATTGCATTGGGCGGGTTTTACGTTATATTTGTGCTGGAAACTGTCAGTCAGACCTGGCAACCCTGTCTGTACTGCGGGCCAACGACTACAACGACCCTCGCCTGCTGGATAAGTCTCCAAAACAATTCTTAATTCAGAAACAGAAGGACAGAAAACAACAGCTTGGTGGTTTGATCCCCACTACTGGAGCTGCATACGGACGCTGTGTCTTTGGGTGAGGCACAGTGTCCAGGATACTGTGCCTCAAAGTAATTTTTGAGACCATTTAAATTTTACTGTACAAGAAGTAGCTCACCACCATCGAGTGACTGAGCAGTAAAGGAAGAATACACCACATGTACCTGTCTGCATTACCCCCAGTTTCCACCACAAGCGTGAGCACTGTGCTTTAAATACACTCCGTTTATGGTTCGTTCTTTGGTTTTTCTGTTTCAAAATAAAATGCAAAAAAACAATAAACTGTGGTGTTTTTTTGTTTTTTCAGTTTTTAAAGCCTAAATGTAAAAATATGATAAGAAAAAAACAAATTGTTGGATCTGTGCTTTAGTCTTTTAAACCAAAATACAAAATACGGCTATGTTGCTTTCATTTATTTTGGAAAGCCCACTTCTCCCCAAGCTATGCATCAGTTGGACCGGACTGATATAAGCATCCTCCAGTCGGACGTTTCTGGCGCTGTTGGCTGGGACATGTCGTTAACATGTTGTTCTGTTTATAAATGTTTATTTCAATAAATTGAAAGGGAGCGGGATCTCTTAGCGTTAGCATCACAGCCGGCTTTGCCAAATCTCGGTTGGGAAAATAAAGCGAGGGTATGTTAGCATTAGCATCATCGTTGTTTCACAGATCTATGATTGTTTAACTTCTTTCATCGACACTACCTCTGTAAACAAGATTGTTAATAATCCAAAAAGAATAAAGAGTAAAGGAGTGGTGAAAACATATTTGATTACTGAACATTTGTATAAATGTACTGTATGTGGTATATATTGTAGTTTGTCCTATGCCAGTTGCCGTTGTTAGCTGTGTTAGTTCGCGCAAATCAAATTTCGGGCCAAATTGGGTCGGTATCCAAATCGGGTAACTACAAAGCCCCCTGAATTCTATGCCAAGGATAAAGCTTAATTTGTTTAAACCTTATAATTGATAAATACAGATCTTTTTATATTTTTAAATTTTATTTTAAAACAAAAAACAGATTATTTGTTTTTTCTCATTTTATTTTCAAATGAAAAAAACAAAGAACAAACCATAAACGGATTAAATACACTGCCTCTTTAGTGAATGAGACCGTTTACTGCCAGCGCTGCAGTTCTGGCTCGAAAGTGTGCGGCGCTTCTAGGAAATATGCCACAGTTCTATTTTCCTGTGACGGTGTAAGTACCAAAAGTGTCCGGGCTGCGAGCGCTGTCCGGGGTCCTGCGCGCTCTGATGTACCGCGTTGTGATTGGTCCTTTGACGTAGTGGGTTTTCTTTGGCTGAATCCGTCATTCAAAAATAGTATAAACTCTAGGTAATATGCCAAAAAACCAGAAAGAATTACATACAGCTATGGATGTGGACATGACGGCTAACTTCATTAAAAATTACCATTACATTAAAGTTACACTGTGTAACTTTTCTACTAAATATGTGGGGCATACTGACTTGTTTTTGTGATTTTTTTTTTTTGAGCGATTATAAGGCCTGAGGTGCGATCTGTTGCTCCGAGCGGGGCTTCTGTTCTGAGAAACCGCCCTCGCAACTTGGCCGGGAGCGCTCCGCTGTTCAGGAAGAGTCACGTGACAGGGAACGACTCGAGGCGCAGTATAACCATGAAGCTACTTTTAGCGTTGTTATTTTCGCCAGTTCGTCAGGGCCGAAGGACACAAGAAGATGAAGATGATGTCGGACGAGGCAAGAAAAAGAAAATGTGAAAGGGACCGCACCAGATCGCAGACAAGAGTCAACATAGGACAGACTTTTGCTCGCTGGCGTCAGATGAGAGACAGAGAAGGCTGCAAATCGGATCACGTTTTTGTTTCTTTATTGTTGGGCAGGTAAATTAGCCTCTTTATTTTTTCTTTAGAACGTGCTTTTTCATACAGTTATTAGTTGTTTTTACTGTGACCATTGCGCGATATTTGTTGATAAGCTAACGCTAGCGCTAACTCTATAGAAGATCCAGTCCAAACTTCCAAAGGTAGCAGCAGCTCAACTAAAGTTGAAACAATGATGGAAATAGACGCACGCTCGCACAGTTTCAGAAGGAGGAGGAGTCCTAGTGTTTACGTTTTGCGACAGTGCAGTGGCACCTGTGGCCTCTAGAGGCGCAAGACCGGGAATCTTACACAGTGTACAGTTTAAATATGATGTTTATCACACCAATACCACCAATTATCTATATATCTATGTCTACCTGTGTGTCTATTTGTCTATCTATCTGTCTCGGTATTTATTCATCATTTAATTTATCGACGTTGCGTAGCCGTAGACAAATCCTGTTGTGACGTCATCAGAGCGCGCAGGACCCTGGACAGCTCTCGTAGCCCGGACACTTTTGGTACTTTGGTACTTTTGGTACCGGCGCTTCCAGTTCTCGACAATCTACGCAGGTAAGATCGCACCAAACCGGCGACTAAACTAGTGCAACATCTGGATTTTCAAAGTAGAAACCAAAACTGTACACATGGTATTTCATTTTTATAATAATAGACTATATATTCGCATACAGGTTTGTTTAAATATGTTATCCATGCATATTTCTCATCAAAATGTTTTATATACACACGCAATTCGACTCTGAAAAAACAAAACTTTTTCAAACTCCATGAACTCACCCTTTTGTAGAAGAAAAGTCCATGAAGTGACGCCAATGACAGCAACAACAACAAAGCAATCTCATGTTACAATGTTGTTTTCTGTCCTTCCTCTTGTGAGTAAAGATTGTTTTGGTCTCTCCTGTCTTTACTGATGGCTTTTATCGCAAGATCAAGTTTAAAAATTCTCATTATATAACAAAATAATACAAAAAATTCCTTGCTCAGAAGATATGACAGACAAAACAACGTCAACAAGACTACCAAACAGGATAATGGTTAACAAAAATGAGGTTATTATGAAATGGTTTCTCGTGCTGGGTGTTGGTGGTCCGGTCTGGTGGTCGCGGGTCTCTCAGGAGCAGTTCCCCTCTCTGCGGCGCTCTGTTGTGGAGAGTACATTTCCTTTTTCTGCGGCTCCATCACTCGCTGGGACAGTGGGGGACCGGGATGATTGAACATAATGACGTGTGAAACCATTAAGCGGCTAATCAGAAACGGCGATGAGGCCTGAGAGAGGCTTCCCACTGTCTGCAGCCAACCGTCCCAATCACAAACAGAGCGCCGAGCCACACGGGGCGAGAAATAACGGCAGACGTTTTATTATGTGGTGAAGGCAAGTGGTTCAGAAGGGCAGTTAATAAAAGTGTTTGTTTAATAGAGTGGATATTACTTAGTGCTGGAGGAAGAACTCTTATGTCCTGCAATTAATAATAAAGCAATACCGCTCTGCTTTATAATTTTGAGTATCGTTATTTCCAATTAAGTAAAAGTACTCGTAATAGTACTTGTAAAGGAATCAAGGACAAATGTTTTTTTTTTTTTTTCATTGAAAGCTCCATAGAACCCAGTGAAGTTGCTCCCAGCGATGGAAGAAGTACTCAATTTCTTTGCTTAAAGTTACACTGTATAAGATTCCCGGTCTTGCGCCTCTAGAGGCCACAGGTGCCACTGCACCATCGCAAAACGTAAACACTAGGGCCCCTCCTCCTTCTGAAACTGTGCGAGCGTGCGTCTATTTCCATCATTGTTTCAACTTTAGTTGACCTGCTGCTACCTTTGGAAGTTTGGACTGGATCTTCTATAGAGTTAGCGCTAGCGTTAGCTTATCAACAAATATCGCGCAATGGTCGCAGTAAAAACAACTAATAACTGTATGAAAAAGCACGTTCTAAAGAAAAAATAAAGAGGCTAATTTACCTGCCCAACAATAAAGAAGCAAAAACGTGATCCGATTTGCAGCCTTCTCTGTCTCTCATCTGACGCCAGCGAGCAAAAGTCTGTCCGATGTTGACTCTTGTCTGTGATCTGGTGCGGTCCCTTTCACATTTTCTTTTTCTTGCCTCGTCCGACATTGTCTTCATCTTCTTGTGTCCTTTGGCCCTGACGAACTGGCGAAAATAACAACGCTAAAAGTAGCTTCCTGGTTATACTGCGCCTCAAGTCGTTCCCTGTCACGTGACTCTTCCTGAACAGCGGAGCGCTCCCGGCCAAGTTGCGAGGGCGGTTTCTCAGTACAGAAGCCCCGCTCGGAGCAACAGATCGCGCCTCAGGCCTTATAATCGCTCAAAAAATCACAAAAACAAGTCAGTATGCCCCACATATTTAGGAGAAAAGTTACACAGTGTAACTTTAACTAAAAGTACAGATAAAGGAGCAAAAATTTACCCAAGCAAAAGTATAGAAGTACTCACTTTTAAATGCATTTGCAAGTAAAAACGTAAAAGTATTTGGCACAGACTCAGCTCATGAATGTATTAAATGTGAGGGATTTTGCTGATTCCAGATGAAATGAACAAACTGCTGCAGTAGAAGAGACTGAATCTGTCGCTGAGCTCTTCTGTCTTTATTATTCTGATGTTTCTAAAGGAGTACTACTTTACTGCATCTGTTATATTTAAGTACTGTGTGTCTACAATGAGGGTACAACAAAAACTAATTATTTTAAACGAAATCTCAAAATACTTTGTACTTCAAACCAACTCAGAAATGGAGAGTAAAAAGTACAGATATTTGCTCTAAAATGTAGTGAAGTAGAAGTAAACGTACCCCTTGTAAAATGTACTCAAGTAAAGTACAGATACATGAAAACTGAAAAAGTAAAGTAACTAAGTACTTATACTTTGTTACATTCCACCACTGCTGGCTCCTGCAGATGCTCAAATTTCAGGATACCTTGGATGTAACTGATAACTAAGTTCTTTACTTTACTTTCTAAAATATTTGTTCAAAGGCAACAACACAAGAAAATGAATGTAATCAGCAACTGTTTGTCCCTGTCTTGTAATGGTAAACACTGGTAAATCCATGTCCAAGCCACAACCCTTGACTGACCTTTTCTGAAAAGGTTTTAAAATATGACCATTATGTTTTGAGTTATCTTACGAACTGACAAACAAACAAAACAAAAACAAAAAACAAAGGAATCAGCCCTATGTTCCCATGGTGCATTGTTTCCAGAGGTCTAAGATTTGGGGTTAAACCATTAATCTTCTAAATGTGGGATCATAGACACGCTACCAAAACATAAGCTCTTTGGCTGAGGTAACAATTATCCAGAAATGAAATGATAGAAGGACCACGAAAAATCTACAATGTGCTGGAAAGGGTTTACATTTTGAACATAAAACTCAACAGACTTTAGATACAAAGGGGGATACGTCATCAACGCTTCGCTAAGTGCTGTTCCAGATGGTTAAAGTTCCCACCTCTTCTGCTTGTCGAGCCGCCTCCTACTTTCTTCTCAAAGGCAGGACAGTCTGGATCCTCAGCCATAGAGCGCAGTTTCCAACCGTCTCTCTGGATACCGACCTATCACAGCCGTTTATCTGTGGTGTGTCTTACAAATACAAAAGATAATCTCCTATCAAAAATAACCAAGATGGCGCCGGCTTTTTGCTGGGTTTCAGATGATGTCACAAAAGGGGGGCAGGCAAAATCTGTATAATTACTATTCTGATTTTTCGGTGTGTCGGAACATATAGCAAGATTATGGACCTTATCGGTAATATAAATGATCAGGTTCAACATTTCGGAATGTTGCTTTTGGATACTTCTTATGAAAATACCATATAACTTTTATAGGAAAACTGTCTCTTGTGCCCCATCTGAAAGTGTGACATCATAACAATACAATCTAGAATCTGAAAACAACCAATACAGAGCTAATGTAATAACTTCTCTGAGCTGATTAAGAGTGTTTAGGTCTTTCCGTCATCACCTGTTGGTTCTGCTGAAGTCCTTGTTGTTGTTCAGTCCTCTGTGGGATTTTTGTCTTCGTCCTGTTTCCATTTTAACAACAGTAAAGTCCCTCTGACTTCCCATGTAACCACCACATTCAAACAAACCATCTTTTTCCACAAGTCTCTGGTCAGAAATAAGGACAGAGCTGCTCATAATACTCCATATTCTGGTGTTTTATGGTAAAACCAGCAAGAATCCTTTGAAAGTACCAGGTTTGTTTTGGTCAGTGGTGCACGTATGTCCCATCCTTCGTGTCTCTGATCAGGAACTGTGATTGTTCCACCGATAGAAATGAAACTGAAACCAAGAGGTACCAGACTAACCTCTTAGGATAAGAGGGAGTCTGGCTGGACAGGCTAACGCTTCTGTCCTCTGTGTGGCTAAATCACAAAGGATTCTCCTGTGCATACTCCGCGGCCTTGTCTTGCTACAGTTTGCCCATAATGCACTGCAACCATTTTCCACTTGAGAAGGAGCTGCAATGACGCAACACGGATAATACCAAGCACGTTCCAAAAACACCTTCAGGGAGCCTCTAGAGCAGTGGTTCCCAACGTTTTAGGTCTTTTGTAGCCCCTAGACTCTTTTGTCATATCATGAGAACTCCCTCAGTCAGGCAGGTTGATGATTCTTTAAAAAGTGATTATTAAAAAAAACCTTTGTCTCAGTTACATGACATTTTATCGTAAATACAAATTCGCCTGCAATCTCTGTCACAAATTCAAAATTAATATTACTTTTTTCCAATATATTTTATGTTAAAGGAGCTATGAGCAGTATATATTTTTTTTAGATATTTCATTAAAATCATCGTTTAAACCAAATATTAGTTTTACTGAGAACAATAAAAAATATATATTTTGCATAATGGCCAAGCTTTGTATGTTTATATTTTTAGTTTTGGCATCGCTGATCGTCCATCAGAAAAGAGAACATTGTTGTGATTTACACTGCAGTACTGTTTTCAAACCAGTAGGAGTGCATGTTGCTTACATTAACTTTAAAATAAACTTAAACAAAAAATCTTAAACTCATAATAAAGTTACTACTAATAAAAATTAAAGTCATTTGAATTAATTTCCCCTTTGAACCACAACATATGTAACAAAATATAACATTCTAACAATATTTTTGTTAGTCTCACCTTCTTTTCATCAGCCAATGAGACACTTGAGCTTGTCTTTCATAAGTTTAGTTTGTTCATGTAAAATAATTGCAATTTTTTTTTTTTAATCTTGGAAATAAATTATGAAATAACTCTAAGTACCCCCTGCAAGATGCTCGTGTACACCTGGGGGTAGCCCGGTTGGGAAACACTGCTCTAGAGGACGGATCCTTGCACCTGACAATGTGTTGCCCAACTCTAGGCTCAATAGTGATTTAGAGCTGGTGCTTTGACCCTCTGAGGCTACCATAGTTTGTGAATAATTCATGTTATACACTGTGTCAAATGAGAAATTTAACAGAGCCAGAGAATTATGACCAAAAAATCCTGTCCTGAACTTTTAGGTAAGTGAATTCTCAATAACACTGGGAGTCCTATCTTCTTGGTTCACTCCAGTCCCAGCTTAGACTTGGTTCTGAGTTAGTTCCACCTCGACTCCGGCAGTGCAGTGACGGGAGGTGACAGTGAGCGTGAACTGTGTGCCTCTTGTTAACGTCTATTTTAGGAAAAGAGCCTGGAAGCTCCTCTGGGCCTTCACTACACCTCCCCAGTTTGAATGGAAGTGAGGGCTCATCTGTGCAAAAGCCTCTGCAATAAGAGTCGAGTGTGTAAATGTTCTTTTAAATTAATCTAAATGATTCCCAGGTGCATCGTTATCTGTTTGTAAAATGCTCCGCGGTTTTGAGGCTGATATCTTTGTTTCGCTTCTGTATCTCTGCAAAGTTTCACATTAATTAATTGGAAGGAAGTTTATGACGAGATCACTAATGTCATGGGAGTTTTCTCATTTGTCTGCTCAGAAGAATTTGTCAGGTTTTTATTTGCACGTGAAGTAATTAAATTAACACACAATAATCAAAGGTAATATTAGCAATTAAGTTATATTAAGCTGTGTCGCAGAGATGAAGATGTTCTCTTTGTTTGTGACGAGGATGGATAGAATCAGGAACGAGTCCAGTGAGATGTTTTGGAGATTTTCCAGACTCAGATGGTTTGGAAAGTGAATATAAAGGGAAAAGGATCAGGCTCAGTTTAGAGCTGGAGGCCTCGAGAAAGAGCAGAGAGGAAATTTATGGTTGTAGTAAAAGAAGACACGAAGGTAGTTGGTGTGGGAGAAGAGGATGCAGAGGAAAGGCTCAGATGGAGGCTACTGTAACAAACCAGAGGAGAAGATTAGATTATTATGCAGCTCCATGTGCAAAAAACTGCAATCCCCTGTGTATTCTGACACCTTTCTATCAAAACTTAACTTCAACTTCTGACAGATCCTGACCACTGCAGACCTGGAACACTCCACAGGAGCTGCAGTTCTGGAGACGCTCTGACCCCCAGGCATTTTTTCCTCAGGGTGGACGTGTTTTAGCGGGAGGCCCCTGGTGCATGTCCACGACTCATGAAGCAGTTTAACGATAAATATGAGTTTATTTGTCAAACTGGTTAAGGTTTGGGTTAGATAAAGGGTTATTTTATGTTATTAATATAAGTATGTGGCAGTGAAATATTGTTTGTCACATGTTTTCCTTTTGATTCTGTGCTGACAACACAACAATAAACCAACCCAAGCCTTATCCCTTACATCAGAGCTGCTACATCTATTGAGAATTTCAAATCGCTCCTAAAAACGTTGCACTGGCTTTTAACACAAGCTGAGCTGGACATTTTATTACCGTTTAGTATATATATTTTTTTATTCTAGTTGTTTTTGTATGATTTCTGGTTTTAGTGTTTTAGTCATAAATTAGGTTTTTAGTATTGTTTTATTGTCTATTTGTTGTGCTTTTATTTCTACACTGTTTCACCGAACCTGTACAGCACTTTGGGACAGCAGTGGCTGTTTTTAAATGTGCTTTTAGATAAACTTTGACCTTGACCTGACCTGTTTATTGTTTTTTTTTATCCAAAAAAGCTTGACTTTAATGGTCACCAACCATGTGTGACATCAGACGTTAAGCCCCGCCCCCAGGCAAAATGCCTGGTTTTTAGTTATTCCCATAGTCTATCGCCATCACAGTTTGGTCCTTGTTTATTTCACTCAAATCCTTACCTATTTGCTCCCAGTGCTCCCACTAAAGCTGTGGACATGCTACACGATTTTTTGCATGATTTGTCAGTCAACACTAGTTGCAGGGAATCACAATCAGCAGTCGGCCCTGAAATCCGTTAGTGTGTGATGTTCAAAGACTCGAATCGGCGCAAAAACCCGGCCTGACGTCAGTCGTAAGCAATCAAACACCGACTCTGGACCACACTCCTGTAGTGTGGGACGTTTACATCCAACTGGGAATTCATGGAGTCCAGCGGCCGATGAAAAACAGTTGATGGGAAACAGAAAATAGCGTCAGAGAACGAAGACGACACAACAGGAAGCAGCAGGAAAATATAAGCGGAAATTTGAAGAAGAAAACATAAACAACCATGGCAAACACTAAAGAAAGTTGAGCGCTACCCAAGCAAAACTGGATACATAGACGTAAATTTCTTTCTCCTTTTTTCCGAACAGACAGCTGCCACACAACGCCAACAGCGACCCAGGTAGTGTCCATGTTTGTTGTTTGTTGTTTACCATTTAGTTCTCGCCAGTTCACCGCCAGAGTTTGCTGCGTTTGGTTGGCGTCAGTCGCGGCCTCAGCAGATCTTGTAGTGTGTGAGGAGCAGTCTTTCATTCGTCGGAACTAAATCTGCTGAAACCAGTCGTTAGTGTGTGCTCCTAGTCTTTTCAGAATCTGAGAAAATCATGTAGTGTGTCCCCAGCTTAACAGGAGCCATGATAATCTGTTATTCACTTCACCTGTCAGTGGTCATAATGTTTTGCCTGAACAGTATTAACGTCACACATTTTCTTCGCATCTCAACAAAGTGACCCTAAACTTCTTCCCTCCTTTTCTTCTCACAGATTTACAGCCAGCGTCCGCCGTTGCCAGCTAAAGTGTATGTTTGGAGCTAATTACAAACTTTTACAGCGCTCGGTGACACTCCTGATTAGAGTTTTATGTTTCAGCGGCTCTAATATAATGAGTTACAATCAGGCTGGGATCGTAATTTCACACAACACTGTTAAATGAGACTCCGAGCGCCTGCATGCTCTGAAAGCACCACATGCTGATTTTCTCCAGTTACATTAGAAAAACGGACGCCCACAAACTTTAATTAACTTAATGTCAGCGTTAATAATTATACAGCGTCATATTTCAGGAGGTTTAGGATTAAAAATTCAAGAACCATCTTCACTTTACTGTTGGGAATAAAAGATTCTGCGTCTTTCATCTGGCAACAAAAGTGTCTTTGGACGATGGACATTTAGAGACGCACTTCACCTGTGGACATTTAGAGACAATCTTCGCCTGTGGACATTTAGAGACACTCTTTGCTTGTGGACATTTAGAGACAATCTTCACTTGTGGACATTTAGAGACACTCTTCGCTTGTGGACATTTAGAGACACTCTTCGCTTGTGGACATTTAGAGACACTCTTCGTTTGTGGACATTTAGAGACACTCTTCACTTGTGGACATTTAGAGACACTCTTCACTTGTGGACATTTAGAGACAATCTTCGTTTGTGGACATTTAGAGACACTCTTCACTTGTGGACATTTAGAGACACTCTTCGTTTGTGGACATTTAGAGACACTCTTCACTTGTGGACATTTAGAGACACTCTTCGTTTGTGGACATTTAGAGACACTCTTCACTTGTGGACATTTAGAGACACTCTTCACCTGTGGACATTTAGAGACACTCTTCACTTGTGGACATTTAGAGACACTCTTCACTTGTGGACATTTAGAGACAATCTTTGCTTGTGGACATTTAGAGACACTCTTCACTTGTGGACATTTAGAGACACTCTTCACTTGTGAACATTTAGAGACAATCTTCGCCTGTGGACATTTAGAGACAATCTTCGCCTGTGGACATTTAGAGACACTCTTCGCTTGTGGACATTTAGAGACAATCTTCGCTTGTGGACATTTAGAGACACTCTTCGCTTGTGGACATTTAGAGACACTCTTCGCTTGTGGACATTTAGAGACACTCTTCGTTTGTGGACATTTAGAGACACTCTTCACTTGTGGACATTTAGAGACACTCTTCGTTTGTGGACATTTAGAGACACTCTTCGTTTGTGGACATTTAGAAACAATCTTCGTTTGTGGACATTTAGAGACACTCTTCACTTGTGGACATTTAGAGACACTCTTCACTTGTGGACATTTAGAGACACTCTTTACCTGCGTCTTGTCTGTGTTTTTTGCAGAATAGAATCCCAAGCTGGTGTACTCTGTGCTGGTCCCAAGCCTGGATAAAAGGTGAGGGTCAGGAAGGGCATCCGACCAAAAACCTATGCACACGTTTCTGCAAATCCCTGTGCCCCAGGACACAGACTCCTGAAGAGAAAAAAACAACATCTGTGTTGTGCAGCTCTCCAAAACAACACGAGTCTTGGAGTCTGTCTGAAAATCTCAGTAAATCTTTGAGGATCAGATGTGACGTTGGAGTAAACAAACATGGCGGATCATGGAAGTCTGGGTTTTTCACTGAGCACGGAAACAGAAACGGCTACAGTTTAGGACAATGTCTCCTCAAATACCACCGAAAAATCCTAAATTTATTTACATGACCACATTATCTAAGAAAACATTTGTCCCTGATGATTTTGTCATGTTACTGTCAGAAAGAAAAGATTTTTATTTGTAATTAATATTGAAAAAATCTTATATCTTTTACACGTCACAATATCTTTTTAACATGCATTAAAAAAAATAGTCATAGTAATAAATCAAGAACCATTAGTTAAGCCTAGATAACTTATTACAAACAGCTTAATGCCAACACAGTCAAAGTTTGGAGAAGCAGACAGGAGCGTTTTCACATGCATTCCGTTGCTAAAATGAGTAAATTCCGGCAACTGTCTATTAAAATTTTGCACACATGCTCCTGGTGATAAACACATTAACCACAGCAAGTCTGAAGAAATTCCAAGTGTTGATTTTACATGGAATGACCCTGTTTTCCCAAAAAACCTAGAATATGACTTAGGCAATTAGGCTATGAGGCTAACGATTTTATGGCATTTTGTTCATCTATATGTTAAATTTTTAAATACAAATGATTAACATAATCCTTGTCCAGCCTTTTTTGCAGGCAAATTACAAAATATTTTCTTTGTTCATTCACTCTTACATCATTCAAGTCTGCTATAGCTGATTTTATCTTTATGCAGGATGTGTTATTAGGTCAGAACCTTGAACTAAGTAATGTTTTTTACTTTAAATAACAATTTCTGTGTGATGGTTTACTAATAAAATAACGTTGTTTTTTTTTTTACTGTTTCCTGAAACCATCTTGCGACCCCCGCCTCTGTGTCCTGACTCTCACTTTGGGAACCCCTGGTACAAACTGTAACTTATGGTACAACGCATACAAAACTCACCTATCCCTCTGATAAACTTTCCATTATTAGAGTTATTTATTGTTAAATTACAGATTCTAAAGTGCCCTTACATGAATATAAGTCTTAAATGCCTAAAGAAATAACTTTTAGAAAAAAAAGTTGAACAAAAATGCATTTTTCTCAGCTTTTTGTCTAAAAATATCAGACTCCCTTCTTTCTTTTTGCATTTAAACTTTAAATACAACTATATAACATTTTTGTGGGACAGCAAAGATTGATGAAAATGACCAAAAATGCTGGCACTAGCAACTTTTTGAGAAAATGCTGGCAGGTAAAGACTTAAATAAACACGTTTTGTTATAAAAATGAGTTGGCGGGATCCATTTCCTAGTGGACAGTGGTGGTATTACACTTCTAACTCTCCCCTCTGCTGTTTCCTTTCCGTACAAAAGCCTTTATCCTTTTGCTGATGTCTGTGTGTTTCTGTTTCTCGGCCTAATATCTTTCTCATGTCTTTATGTTCTTGGCTGCTCGTACGATGGATAAACTCAGAACTGCACATCTTCAGTACATAAAAAAAAAAAAAAAAAGTCTAAATTACGCATGTGTATAATGTTATTCTTTGGCTCGGCTGCTGCTGGCGGTGAAGCGTTGTGAGTGGGAGACGGCAGACGCTGAGAGTCTTATACGTCCTGCTTATGTTCCAAATGAAGCAGATCTGCAGAAACAAAGGCAGGACTAAAGACATTATCATACGAGACGAGGCGAGTAATCACACGCGGTCATTTACACTTTAAAGCAGCTCTTATCTCCACGACTTGGCTTTCATCTTGGTGTTGGTTAAAGACATTAGCAAGACAAATTATTGTTTTGTACCTTTTTCATATTTTTAGCTCCGTGTTTTTGGATCATTGCCCGTTAAAAGGTGACATTACTTTGGAAAATGATTGGCGTAAAATCATCTAATTTTAGTTTTTTTAAGGTTCCTTCTTCTTTTCTTTCAGCTTTTCCCTTTTGAGATCGCCACAGCAAATTATCTGTTTTCTATACTGCAACCCTTTCTATTTATCCAGGCTTTGGACTGGCCTAAAGAGTAACCTGGCTTGGGGATTCCTGTGGCTGTATTGTTTTTTAGGACTTCTATAGGCTTTGTTAAAATACTGCAGGTGTATTGTAGTGGGTTTGTTATTGACCACTCTGTCCCTGTAAATATAGGACAGAGGTTGGGGTGGGGGATGGGACATAAAATCTAGGACTTTGCCTGAGAATGGAGCTTATGTTTTTAAATGTGTTTCAATAAAGAGTGGATTAAAAAATGCCGCTAACTAAACAGAGCCAGCTTTAGGGCACTGTCAGTAGTCGTAACATTTATTTTAACACCTTAGCATTTGGCAAATTATAATTCTGCAAATTCCTTCATTAAAATAGTTGTGAACGTCTTACTCAAATATGTGTGAAACATTTAGTTTGAATTAAATTAAGTTAAAAGACTTGTGGACATTGTTCTATAAAAGAAAACAAAAAAGATTTTATGTGAAAGAAGAGACTTTAAAAAACAATTTGATTATGGGATTGTTATACAGGATTTGATAGCGTTTTTGAAAAAACCTAAAGCATCTGTTATTTATATTTTGTCCTAATTTAATAAAATTTTAAGTTTATTGGCTGATTCTAACCTGTTAAAGTCAGAATGGCTCCTGTTGAAAACATTTGGGAAGAGGCGGGACTTTCAGTAGAAGATGTTGTACAGGATTTTTTACAGTTAACTTAAAGTTACACTGTGTAACTTTTCTCCTAAATATGTGGGGCATACTGACTTGTTTTTGTGATTTTTTGAGCGATTATAAGGCCTGAGGCGCGATCTGTTGCTCCGAGCGGGGCTTCTGTTCTGAGAAACCGCCCTCGCAACTTGGCCGGGAGCGCTCCGCTGTTCAGGAAAAGTCACGTGACAGGGAACGACTTGAGGCGCAGTATAACCAGGAAGCTACTTTTAGCGTTGTTATTTTCGCCAGTTCGTCAGGGCCGAAGGACACAAGAAGATGAAGACGATGTCGGACGAGGCAAGAAAAAGAAAATGTGAAAGGGACCGCACCAGATCGCAGACAAGAGTCAACATCGGACAGACTTTTGCTCGCTGGCGTCAGATGAGAGACAGAGAAGGCTGCAAATCAGATCACGTTTTTGTTTCTTTATTGTTGGGCAGGTAAATTAGCCTCTTTATTTTTTCTTTAGAACGTGCTTTTTCATACAGTTTAGTTGTTTTAATGCGACCATTGCGCGATAAGCTAACGCTAGCGCTAACTCTATAGAAGATCTAATCTGCGGCCACACAAGTGGTTACAGAAGTTTATACAGTAAATATGAATGCAGTCTCTAGTCCCATTGTTAGTTTGACGTAACGCACGCTCGCACAGTTTCAGAAGGAGGAGGGGCCCTAGTGTTTACGTTTTGCGACAGTGCAGTGGCACCTGTGGCCTCTAGAGGCGCAAGACCGGGAATCTTACACAGTGTAACTTTAAAGACAAGACCAAGACCAAAAAGTACCACAGAGCTACTGCAGTGTGGCCTGTGTTCTCAGAGTGATTAAGTCCAAATAAAGGACTCTGTAAAGATCCGGTCTGAGATCATTAGTTTCTCTATAAAAACACATTCTTCTCAGTGTTCCTGGTCTGAGCTGCACATGTAATTATAGAGACATGCTTCCTTAAACACACACATCGATACTAAAGTCTGCTGATTATCTCGTGTGCATTTGTCCACGGAGTTACTGCCTGTGGCTCAGAGAACGGGTCGTTATCTGTGACCTTTTACAGGTAATGTGAGCAAACTGCGCTGTTCCACGTGTGCAATATCTGTTGGGACAATATTTTTATCGTCATGTTATCACCTTTCACTGATGATGCTAATTACAGAGTCTTAAATGCCATACAAGTTTTGTTGTGTGTACTTATAACCCAAGAGTTTACTTTACACATCTAAAATATGAAAATGAGGCCGCTTTTCCTTTAACAGTGCTCACTTTGTGCTGGCTGGGAAGTTGTAAACACAGCCAGTTTAACCACCATATATACACCAAGAAGTGATTCAACTTCTGCAACAGCATTCAAGCCAAGAAGCACAAAAAATAGCATAGTTTAAGTCAGGTAGTGATAGGAATTTTGGCTCATTTTAACTGGATCATTTTGCTCGGTTCAACAAAAAGAGACGGCTCTTTTGGCTCCCTAATGGCTCCTCATTTTACCGCCTGGGTCTTTTATATTTCAGTCAAATTTAGCACAGTTTTGACTAATGAGTTGTATTGTGTACTCATATAAAACTCATACATGGATTGTAAATTGTAAAGTATTCAAAAGTTCTGATGCTTTGAAACTGGCCAATGAACTCACTTGCTTACAGAACCTGACTACTACACGTCGCATATACCGTATTTTCTGGACTATAAGTGGCTCCGTGGTATAAGTCACAATAGTCAAAAAAATGCATAATAATGACGACAAAAACGTATATAAGTTGCACTGGACTATAAGTCGCATTTTTGGGGGGAAATTTATTTTACAAAATCCGACACCAAGAACAGACATTTCATGTTGAAAGACAAGTTATAGTAATAATAGACTAGAGAACAACAGCTGAATAGGTGTGCGCTATGCTAACGTAACACATTGATGGTTATTCAGCTACATGAAGCATAAACAACGAACTGAATAGGTGTCTCGTATGTTAACGTAATATATTAACAGTTATTCACATAACTATAGCATAAAGAACATAATATAACAAGTTCACCAAACTCACCATCTCACTCCTAATCGCTAAATCCTTTAAATTCTTCATCCTCGGTGTCGCTTCTGAACAACTCCGCCAACTCCGGAGGTAGACGAAGCGCCGCTTCCTCCTCTGCGTGGCTGTCGTCAGACTCAGCATCAGTTCCATTTCCAATTATTCCGCTCTTTCTCAGTTGTCTTTATAGCCTAAGTTGTTAGTGGTAATGTTTACATTTTAAATTGTCAGTGGTACAGGTGCAGCAGATGCTGGTACACAAGCCTAGAGCGCCCTCTAACCAACACCTGAAATATTTTAATATATAAGTCACACCTGAGTATACGTCACACCTCTGCCAGACGATGGAAAAAGTGCGACTTATAGTGCAGAAAATACAGTAAACACACCTATAATTAGGCAGAAAAAGAAAAAAAAAAAGGACAGATGTTGGCTTTTTATTTAAACACACACCTCTAACAAAAAGTAGGGCTACAGCTGACCTCAAAACTCAAAAAACTTAATCTTAAATATTTAACCTAATACTCAATACAATGTGCACTGCGCAAAACAACAGCACCCAACAGTTGCTTGAAGAGTCAGCAGCGCTATGAGATTGACTACAGTAGTTTTAGATTAGGAGTTTGGTTTCACAAATGTAAACGAAATGGTCAACCAATTATATTTGTTTAATTTAAAATGTGAGTTGTGGACAGCAGCATCTTGTAAATGTTGATGAATAAATCAATGTTACAAAGCTTAAGTAGCTCTCAGGGGGAAAAGGTTGGAGACCCCTGCTTTAAATAACAACGTCTATTGTATAATCCATGTACATACGGCAAAAATAATGGAGTTGACCTCACTGTTTCAATATTTTTTTCGAGGTCAGTGTAGTATATGTTGGATTCTTTCACCAACAACTTCCACCAAAATCCTCCATGACAGATCATAAATGCTTATCAAAAATGAGGCCTATGTTATTTTATTTTAGTTTGATGCTTCTCTGATTGGTTTGTCCTCTCTTCACCGCTTTGGAGAATAACTCAAATCCATCCGGAACATTGTGTCAAGAGTTTATGCGGCAACCACAAGGCAAGTTTTTTTCAAAGTGCAAGAAAGCAGGGGCGGATCTAGAGGAGTGGTAAACACCTCTAAAAGAACCCTTGCCACCCCACCCGGAGACAGAATACATGGAAGCCCAAAGTTTGTGATGAAAACTTACATTTCTGACTATCTTCAAATATTAAAGACGTTAAACATAAACAACAGACAAGAAAAGTACTTGACTGAGAATAAACAACAAAAACACCGCTTCAGCCCTGAGCTCCTCTACAGCAGAGTTTGGCTTTAAATATTGAATAATATTAAATGCACTAAAGCTTTGGACCTGGACGTGTGTGTGATGTATGTGAGGCGTTTTGCTGAAACAGCATATTAATCATTCAGCTGCAATGGACAAAATTTGCCATTGAAGACACAGTAACCTTTTTTTTAACACTGTGGAAATATGCTCAGTTGTCTTAAAAGCAATAAAATGTTTTCCTAATTGCTTTTACAGCCCAGTTAACCTGTTTTTTCATGCACACCGAAATCTTTTTCTCTATATCTAGACATCTAGTCAGTGTAAATTTTGGGTACACAGATTTAGCTGGGATTGTCCCGGTTAAAAGCATTGGCAGTAGACTTTTAGTAGAATATTTGGAGGTGATTGGAAGAAGCACCAGCTCGTGACCATGATTTGTTTGTCAATCACAGCAATGACTCTTATGAAGTAGCCAAAAAAAACAAATAAACACTACAATAGTAAAGCAATATAACAGGAATTGTACAGCAGCCGTTATTTTTGGCACAAGACGACTGTCAAACCGTTGGGTCAGCCTTCAGCTCTGTGGCTTCTTGTACTGAACAGATGGATTTTTGTGAGCTTGTGAACTGATGACTCTAGTGAGAATCCAGAGTGACTGAGATGTTTTGTTGTTCATACAAACATCATGAGTTGGAAGGAGACAGGACAGGACATAAATGTCACTGAATACTCAGAGGAGGATCATGTGATCAATCATTATCTGACCTGCCAGGTGAAAATGGCCGCCGCTGACTGTGACCAGATGGTGTTCATCAGCTCCTCTTTAATCTCAGAAACAACCTGCATCACACAAACAGCAAAGCATGCTCTAAAGCCTTTGTTTTTTCAGCTTTTTGTGACTCTAAATATGGAGAAGTAAATAAACTGGAATATCTGACTGTTCAGGGCTGCACTTCTGCCTCACAACATTGAGATAATGTTCAAAGGGTTTGGTGAATGAGTGATTGGTTGTTTGTCTGCCAGTGCGTATCTCCAGCTGACCAACAAACCACTGTACACCTCAAGCCCAAAGTAGCTTAGATTGACAATTACAGATTAATGACATTTAGTTTTAAGTAGGGCTGGAGGTCAAATTGAATTAATTTGATTATTTTGCATTTCTAATTTTGGATGATGTCAAAAATAGCCACAATGTAACAGAAATTAGCATCGTCCAAGCGCCACACTGTTTCCTGTGTTGTGGCTAATGCTGCTGCTAGCTCCAGAGCAGGGTAAATACTGACTGTGGAGGCTCCGCAGACGCTAAAAACCCTGATAATTCCTCATTTATATCAACAAACAGTTTGATGAAAATAAAAACCGTAGTGTGAGGTGCAGCAGTAGCGGTAACTTGTTTATCTATGCTAATTAGCCTCATGCTCTGGAGTTAGCTTCTTTTCGCAGGCCTCCTATGGTGGATAAATTATAGTAAACCTGGTCTTTAGAAGCAGAGGGGGCTAAAACTAAAACACATTTATGTCACTTTTTTTTTTTTTTTGTACAGACATTTAGAACAGCCATTCCCAAAGTCAAGACTGTCGTGGCCCCCTTAAATTCCCGAAAATCCCTCGCGGACCCCCAATGATAAAACTTCCCTCTATGCAAAAGACTGTGCCATGTTTTTCTTCATATGTTTTTTTTATTTATAAAAACATTACAAAAACACAGATTATTGACTAAAAGTTCTTTTAAAGTAATATTTTAAAACAAGTATACAACTGTAATTAATTTCAAATGTTTTTTACATACTTAATGTTTTTAGGTACTAAATATTTTCATTGACTTATATTTTTGTATGTTTTATTTGTTTTTATGAACCAAAAACGTGTCTGAAATAATAATAATTAAAAAAGAAAAATTGAAATTGAAATATAGACAGCCTCTGGGGGCCCCCTGTAGTACCTTCATGGACCCCCAGGGGCCCCGGACCCCACTTTGGGAATGATTTAGAATATATAACTAAAAAAACACTGCAATAATCTCAATAAAAATAATAAACCTACATTTAAATACCTTTTTATGGCAACAAGAGAAAAAACAAATCAGCTGAGAAATGCCTTAAGCTTCAGTTAAACTACACAACATGGCTGCCACCATCTCTGCCTAACTTCGGCCTCACTTTTCCACAGCAGCAATGTTTCTTCACATAATTGTTCTTGTCCTTACTTCCCCTTTACGCCACTAACTGCCTTTATAGATCATATCTTCAGTCACACTATCACATTAAACATCTCATTGCATTACGTTGACATAAGCTAAGGGGGCATGTAAGGACGCACATATGCCACTCAATAAACTACATTTAAAGACTTGCCAAGTGCTAAATGTGAGCGATAAAAGTGAATTACTGACTGCTTTACAGACAAGAATAGCTCGGCGGATTAAAGCAAACAATGCAGAATATATATCCACATTAAAGAAGGCCTGAATAAGACGGATAAAAGGCCAGGAGTGACGCGTGCAGTGTTAAATGTGTGTCTGAAGCGGAGCCAAAGCCCTAAAGTGTCCGTGTGTTCGGTTTAAGTGTGTGCGAGCGTGCGTCTTTAAATATTCTAATCGATGTTTACGAGGGCTGGCGAGGGGAGCGCTGTGATCCGGCCAGCTCCTCTGCAGATGGGGACTCGGCCTGGGCTTTAGATTACCTCGTACTCGCCGTTTCTCTCTCTCTGTGTTTGTGCACGCGGTCTTTTAGCAGCTGTCACAGGTTTCTTTAACCTCTAACCACCGCCGCCGCCCGCCCTCGGCTGCACCGCTGCTCTCCTGTTCTCTGCCCTACAGCCCTAAGACAGTTTTTGATGTTTTGCACCTGTTTTTTGTGGATGACTTTTGCTGTGATGAATTTCACATTTCAGGATTTTTTACTTACCGTATTTTTCGGACTATAAGTCGCTCCGGAGTATAAGTCGCACCAGCCAAAAAATGCATAATTAAGAAGAAAAAAACATATATAAGTTGCATTTTGGGGGAAATTTATTTGATAAAATCCAACACCAAAAACATACATGTCATCTTTATTTATTTATTTTAAAATAAAAATAAAATAGAGAACAACAGGCTGAATAAGTGTATGGAATACTAACGTTACATGACAGACGTGCCTGGTAATGTCAGTAACCACGTAACATATTAAGAGTTATTCAGAGAACTCTAGCATAAAGAACATGCTAACAAGTTTACCAAACTATCAGTTTCACTCCAAATCACTAAATCCAATGAAATCTTCATCCTCGGTGTCACTTTTAAACAACTCCCCCAACTCGGGAGGTAGACGATGCACCACTTCCTCTTCTACGTCGCTTACGTCAGACTCATCGTCAAATGATATAATTATCAACACAGGCCTATGGCGCCATCTTGCGGTTTTAGTGTGAAAATTACATGTGAAATGATATAATAATATCATTTCACATGTAATTTTTCACACATAAGTCGCTCCGGATTATAAGTCACACCCATGGCCAAACTATGAAAAAAAACAGCGACTTATAGTCCGAAAAATACGGTATTTATTTTTTAAACTCTCTTAAAAAGTGTCCAAAAAATAGCCACACCTTTACCCCTAAGCTATTTTTGTGCCATTGTCTCCCATTAAAACATTTTTATTCTACACTGTCACTGCAATATAATTTCACATTTTTATCAAGTATTTCATGGATTCATACGGAAGCGTATTGCGTTCACCTGAAAAAAAAAAGTTTGTTTTAATGAGCAAAGTTAGTTCTGTTTTTATGAGAAAAGTTCTGTTTTTATGAGAAAAGTTTTGATTTTATGAGTAAAGTTAGTTCTGTTTTTATGAGAGAAAAAATCCTATTTTTACGAGTAAAATAATGTTCTGTTTTTACGAGAAAAGTTCTGTTTTTACGAGTAAAATAATTGTATGTTTTTGTGTGGATTATGGTCCTTATTATCTTGTTCCACTTTTGGGGGGAGAGGAATTCAAAGTCAATGGCAAAGACCTGAGATGTCTGCGCAGAGTCGACAAACTAATGATTATACGTCAATATTACTTAACGAAAGCAGAATCTCCAGTGTCTCAAGCCTAGAGTAAAATAAAACCGTATTAAACGAAGTAGTTGGGACATTTACGCCCTTTCTTTAGCTACAACTCTTCAATACGAGCTAAACATTTACTGGTTGTGATAGACATGAATTTACTTTTGTCATAAAAACCCGTTATTTATACTCATAAAAACAGAACTTTTCTCATAAAAACAGAACTAACTTAACTCATTAAAACAGTGTTTTTTTTAGGTGAACGCAATATGCTTCCGTAGATTCATGATAGTGAGGGATTGGAATTTTAGTTTTTATTGTTTTTCACTAGGTGGCGCCATTTCCCCATATATGGTAGACAGAGGTATAAATGTGGAGATGGCCACATTAGTGTTTGTATAAATGATCAAGCCTACAAGGCAAATAAAACACATTTTTTGAACTAAAATGATTTGGGTGTGTTTTTGTCATAAATTGGTGTGAAAGTGTTTGTTGAGAAATGAGTTTGTTTGTGTTTGCGTGAGCACAAATCCAAAATGTAGTTCTTACAGAGATGTGCACATCAGGGCAAAGTAGAAAAAGGTCCCAGACTGAGCAGAGGCAGAGGTTTGTGCTGGATGTGTCTGCACCACACAAACTGGAATTTAAGGCTTAACTTTCATAAACAGAATGAATTTATGCTGTGTGTGATGAGGACTGAAGTTAATCATTGTAACCATGAAAAAAAAAGGAATTACTGACCATTAGATAATTTTTCTATGGCAGTCTTTATTGGTGCATTTTTTTGTGCTTAGGGCGAAAGGTGAGACTAAAAAGTTAGGGGCTGTAAGAGGGTTAATGCCATGTGCTAGAGCCATGTCTTTTTATTATTAGTAAAGACAAGACATGGTATAATAATAACAATGGATAGGATTTATATTAGGGCTGAACGATTAAAAAAAAAAAAAACCTAATTGCGATTTTTCTGACAGATATTGCAGGATTCAGTAAATTTGCAATATATTTAGTAAAATCAATGTTAAGTTCACAGACACTTTAGAGAGGACTAAAATATTCACTAGAAGAAGGAGTCACAGCCTTTAGATCGGGTCTATAGAGGTCTAAACCCCAGCTGTAGCAGGATTTATACAGATTATGAACCAGTAGGAACAGGATATTTTGTTCTCTGCAGAAGACATCATATTTCCTGTAACTGCAGCCTTTGCGATTTGCTAATTGCGACAGTTCAAATTGCAGTTTTGATTACATTTTGATTAATTGTTCAGCTCTAATTTATACAGTGCCTTTCAAACCAAATCAGGGTTGCAAAGTTTGCTGTTTTCCCGTGGAATTGGGCAGCTTTCTAAGTTTTTAAGTGTTCCTCGGGTGAGAAAAAATTGTCCTTGTCTTGGGCAGAGCTATTTTGCGTGCAGATTTTGTAAATGATAGACTATTTCTAAATGAAGAGCTACAGATATTTTGAATAATGAATCTTTAAATCTCTAAAAACGATCACAGTGAAGCCAAATTAGCACATCTCTGGTTGAATTCGAAAACCCCCAATTGTCAAGCTCTAACCTAAATGTACGTCATCACCCGCCATGATAAGAACTTTCCGATTTGTATTCCGTAAGGAAGGAGGCAGGGAAAGGAGCTTCAGTGCGTCCTTAAATAGCTCCTATAGCCTAGGAAGCTCCACAGGTTCCTTATCAACCAGCGAGGAGCTATCCCACAATCCACTGCGCCATCTCTCGAGTGTTACCAAACACGGCTGAGTGAGTAACGTTAAAAATCTCAGTAAAACACTTTGCATGTTTAAATAGTAAATAATTCATGTTTTATTTACAAATATGTATGAATTATGTAAACAAAAACTGCATTTAGGGGTTAAAAATATGAAAATGAATGCACTTTTGCTCTCTGTGATGAGGTCAGGGGTTAATGAACAACAAAATAACATTTTTTTTCTAAATGTTTTATATTTTTAAATGTGACCCAGTGACCTTAAAGGGCTTTAAAAGGGAAAACTAGATTTTTTTTAAAGGAGTGCCTGAGGGTTAACCAATCCGATTAGTGCATTCTTCAAATTACACCAGTGCTGCAGCTGCAAATGTCGGTACTGCCCCTGTATTTACTGGTTGTATGTCCAATTAGCCTGCCTGTCCATTAACGTACAGTACACGTCTCTGGAGAGCCCCCCCTCTGTCACGTGTGTTCACTTACTGTACGCTGCGAGGATTTGTGTTCAGAGATGTCAGGAGGTGGTTTTACTGTGAGCAGAGAGATCCCAATGGCTCTCACTTAATGACCATGGCCAGTTATTATTGCACAACAACACCCGCGGACAAATGGCGGCAGATAATGCACTTGTATTAATAAAACATGTCTTTGAACAAACATAATAAATCTGAAGACCCAAGACACCTATATATCTTAACTATATACGAGCTGTGGAAAACTTGAAGCCTTTACGATCCGTGCCTTGCAGTGAGATCTTTATCGGCTCAGAGGATCTGGACTCTTGTGCTCTGCTGCCCTGTAGGAGGATCCTTGGGGGAGAAATTAATTGGATTGTGTTCACACATGCAGCCGTGTAGTGAAAGTGTGAAAGGGCTTTGGAGGAAGTTATCACCTTCTGACAGAACATTTCTTGGAACACACCGCAAGACACCAAGAATCCTTTAGTATTTAAAAAATGTTGAGGCTAGAAATGTGGCTAAACTGCAAAATTTAGATTTAAAGGCCGTATGTTTTGTATTTTTTAATAGTTATGAAGAATTTTGCATTAGTATTTCAGGTTTTATAACTTAAAATAATGTAAATGCATAGGAAACTTATTTTGGGGGGTGAGCTGTTATTTTTAATTGAACGCTCAGATTCGGTGTCTGTCGCCCCCTGCTGGCAACGGTGGGGAATGCACAGAACATATAGTGGCTAATTAGTATGACTATTAGCAACATGATGCTAACAGAGCTGATTGCTTCGAAGTGACGTCAATTTAAAGCCGATCTCAGTAACTTAACTCGTTTTTTTTCTTGTTTTGCATCATTTTCCTCTACAGAGCTCCCCCTACAGTTCAGAGTAAAGCACTGTCGTAAATATTCCCAAGCCCAGTTGACTCCTGTGTGATCCCTCGCTCGTCTTTACTTTTGTTTTTTCTGCCACTTGGCCGAAAATAGAGAAATAAAGCCATCGCTAACCTTTTGTTTTGCTAAACATGATGTGCTGCTTTCTTACGAAACTAGAAACTTCCGTGGCACTGGGTCAGGCTTGAAGCGCCATTTTCAGCCCAGAGACACCAGGGGGCGCTGCAGGATGCTTCATTTACCCCACATCTACTCATTAAACCATCACACAGACTCCTAGACAGTTTATAGAAGGTAAAAAAGTTATGTTTAAGCCCTGAAATGATCAGAATGAGTCTGTTGAAGGTGTATGGGCGTTTCCAGGTCTTGAGAAGGTTGAGATTACTTAAATAAGCATAAGTGAAGCAAAATACTACTCTTAAAAGCTCAAAAATGTTGATTTAGCAGAATAGGGGACAGTCGTTTTACTAAATCCTCCCACCATCCAAAGACATGCATGTGTAAGGTGAACTGGTCAATGTGTACTTTTAAATATCTGCCCTGCAACTTTACTAATGATTTGCACAATATCGAAATTATAAAGACATTGGAGGTTATTATCTAAGGTCGAGGAAGCTTTAAGTGGTTAAAATTTGTATAAATTGTTTAGAAATGCCTCAAGTCTTCACCAAACTAAATTTACACCAAGGTTTTATTCATTTTATTCTAAAGTAAACCCTTGAGAGCAGTGATTTTTTGCAACATTCAGTACATCCCATTATCTCTGTTACTTGTTCAGGTCCAGTTCGCTCTAATGCTTATTTCCAATGCTGCTCCCTCTGCTGCTGCTGCTGCTGCTGCTGCATGGAAAACTCCACCTCCCGGAGCTGAGCGCGGCTAATGTAGTCACTGACAGCGCGGCCGTCCCTCTCCTCTCTCTCTCTCCTCTCATATCAGTCTCCGGCTTTGCACTCGCGCTCGCCGCCTCCTATTCGTCGACTCGCTCCGCTCTGTCCGCCTCTTTATCAAGCACTCAGCGCATGCATGCACACTCACACTGTTATCCTCTTTCTCTCTCTCCCTTTCCCGGTTCCAGTCTGACTTCTGGAGGACATGCCGTTTCTTTGCCGTTCCTCTCGGACGTCTAGTTTTTCACGCTTCTTTTAGGTAAATTACAGAGCGATGTGGATGCAACAGCCTACAGTCTACCTTCTGCGTAGCTGCGTTGTTGCCTCTTGCCACCAATCAACCCATTTTGGGGGGATCTGAACCTCTCCAAAAAAAAAAAAAAAAAAAAAAAAGCGTCAGAGTCCTGGCTGCAATTCAACTGCATTGGATATTCTCATTCTTGTCTTATCATCTCTTAAAGGATGCTCAAATCTTTCCCCAAACAGGAATACAACTACTACCCTTCCATATTCTCTCTCTATACATCTTCTATCCACTTCTTGGGCACATTGCAGTCTGAGGTTTCCAATTATCCCAATCAGCAGGCATGTCGTTGGGAATAATTCTTGTTCAAGTGGACTCCAGCCTCTAAAAAACAAGACTTTTGATCAATTGAAATACAAAAAAAGGGCACAGAAGAATCAGTGGATTGTATGTACTTGGAGAATTTGCCTCCTCTGCAGCCCCTTAAGCTTTATTGGCTTACGAGTTTGGGATTTTGGCATCTCTCGAAAAGGTAAGACAGACTTATGTTGACTTATATGTTGCATGCTTTTGCTGGTGGCAGATTTTTTTCTTTTTCTTTTTGCAGAAGTCCTTACAGCAGGTTACAGTACAGTATATTGTTCCTGGTATCCCTGTCTTGCTTGGCATTATTAGTCATGACGGGCAGCGCTCCGTCCTGCTTGCTATGCATCAGCCCCTGTCTGTAGCAATGCCCTCTTGATTTACTGAGTCCACGGATCTCTCGCTCGCTGCCGCTGCCACTGCCAAATGACTGGGACGAGATGCACGAGCATGAGGTGTTGACAGGGGTTAAGTGGGTTTTTTTCGATGCTCCCAGCCTGGTTTGTTGATTTAACTCTATACCAAAGACGTGAGACTTGAACTGCAGCTAGTTATATAATGCATTCTGGAAGGAAGAGTCACAGCAGGTTCCTCTAATAAATCAAGAAATGTCATTTTAACTGGTTTGTCCACCTCTTCAACATTATTTTTGCTGCTTTGAAATGTTCCTTTCCCAAACAATTCATCAAAACTGGTAGTTTTTTGCAGCCTTGTCTGTCTTTTTGTATTCAACCTTCTACTTGGGCTACAGTGTTGGCTTGAAGTGCAGCTAGTTACACTTTGCATTATAAAACTAAGCAACTCCTTTCTATTACTGCTTATTACTGTACATCTGGGCTCTATACAGTATGGACATCATCAGGACTTGACATTAAAACTAGCTAACCTGCCAAATGCTGGTAGATTTTCCATTTTGGAGCCACTTTGTTGTTGTCCGCTTCTTTCAGGTTCTCAAATCCTGTTTATGTTTGAGTCCCCTTTAGTACATAGTAATCAAGATCACATGTGGCCTATTTAATCTGCCTACTATATTTTCCGATTATTTAACAAATTCCTGTCTATATATTAAACATATATTTATAAAACTATACCTAAAACCAAGTTCTACATTCTTTAAGCCTATTGCATGCTGTAAAATAAATACAAAAACATTTGAACTAATAAATTGTTGCTAGTGAACACACTTTTTGGCCAGTAATGTCGGAAAAAGACTTGCCAGTGACCAAAAAAGTTAATGTCAAGCCCTGGATATTATCACTGCAGCTGTTCTGTTGAATTGTATCACTTTGGTTTAATCTCAGAGACTTTCTGTATCTGTTTTTCTGTATACACCTAGATTTGTGTCCAAGGTTGTAGGCTTAAACTGCAGCTAGTTGTTTGTTGCATTACAGAAAAGGAATAATGATAAGTTGTTTAAAATCTAATCAAACAGCTTTGTCATGAAGCTGTATCAACTTTCAAATACCAAATGTAAGTGTGCACCTTTTTAATCTTGCTTTTTTTTGTCTGAGTCTTGGACAGCTGTTTCTCATACACATCATTTTCCATGGGGGACACGGTGGCAGAGGAGTTAGCGCGAGGTTGTGGGTTCGATTCTCCACGTGTTATTGTGGGTTCTTCAGAGACATGCATGTGTTAGGTGACAACGGTTGGGTACCATTCAGATTTTTTCAGATACCTGGTTTTCCATATCAGTACCTGAGCGATACTTTTTCTGATACCTATCACAATCATAAAACACATAAATATTCAATAAAAGACAAATTTTTGGAGCAAACTTTTCAGCTGTAAGTTTAAAGCAGTAGTTTGTATGACATATTCTTGGCTATTTTGTTGATTCATGCAAAGGAACATTAAAGGTATTGACACTTGCCATTGAAGTAGTCGTATTGTAACTTTTTATTTTCTGTCTGTGTCTCATTGTCAGCTCTAAGTGGCCACTGTCCAGAGTGTACCCCGCCTAAGGCCCAAAGTTACTGCAGTACTCGCAAACCCTAACGATAATAAGCAGAAGATGAATGAAAGAATAATTTTACATACGCCAGGATGTAGGCTTCATATTTTTATTTAACTTTAAAGATGAACATGGCCTTTAGCTGTCCCAAGCTTTCCATGTAGAAAAGGAAGTCATTATTTGCATTGATTTACAGAGATTTCCCTTTTAATTTGAATAGATTCTATAAAACTCCTGCTTATGGGCCTTTGCTCAGGTCCATTTTATGTTGATTAGAAAATGACCGGTGCTGGTGCAGTTGTCCTAAACTACTCATTCATCATCCAGATCTGCCTCTCTGTATACGTCCAACTACTTCAGCTGCAGCTCGTTAGATGTTTAAAATAGAATCTATACAGTATATTGCTTTGTGCACCTTGTCACAATCGTACCTACCATTTCATCAATTTAATGGCGCTGTGAAAATCCTTTTTGTCAATTTGGAAAGGCTCGTGTGTTTGTTGCATTGCACTGACAGTCTCTGACAATCTATATTTTTCTTCTTGTCCCTTTTAGACATGCCAAGAGGCGTTTTGTCAATTAAATCTTGCTTTTAGTGAGAGTCTTGAAGAACGGTTGTCATCCATCTACACGTGGAAGAATATAGGCTTTGACTGCAGCTTTTAATATATTCCATTCTACAAAGACGACTCATGGCAAGTACTTTCAGGAGATATAGTAAGCCCTGCTTCTTGAACCTTATTGAGATCATATCGTGTTCATTTTATGTTGCATTGAATATAGATATTGTCAATATATGTGCCAAGCTTTTCATGTTATATATTCTAAGGTGAGTTAACTGCATAGCCTTGGAGATCTGTCCTTTTTCACCCAGCTTCCTGTGAGCTTGAACTGCAGTGAGTTATTCTGTACGTTATAGTTTGGAAATAAGAGCAGCGGCAATCCAATTTTATCCTTGATTGTTTGTGACCCACTTTTTACAAAACCAAAGATACAACCTTGATGGCACAGAAGCGTGTATGTTCCCACGTTTCTAAGATTTTTTGTCCAGTAAATGATGAATGTTTAATCCTAGCCTTAAATCTTAGTAGTGCTGTAGTCAAGACCGTACTCATCGAGACCAAGACCAGTCCGAGTCAAATACATTAATGATTAATTCAGTGATTTAATGCCACAGACTCCACAAACAGAGGCAGATCATGTTCCAGGGTCTTCTGATGCTGCAAACTAATGACACCAAAATGATTAAGAATAGCATTTTCTTTTAATGTTTGTTAAATAAAATCTCTTGAGTTCTCAAGACTGAGACCAGGACCGTTTAAAACTGCAGACAAGACAAGATCAAGGCCATAAAAAACTGATATTGTGACCTTACCTGATTGGTCTCGGGCGCTACAACACTCTTGCTGTGGCCAGTGGTGGTTTGTAGCTACATACTTTTACTCAAGTAGTCTACTTAAGTACTGTATTTTCCGGACTGTAAGCTGTTCTGGAGTATAAGTCGCACCAGCCAAAAAATGCATAATGAAGAAGAAAAAAACATGTAAGTCACACTGGACTATAAGTCGCATTTTTTGGGGGAAATTTATTTTACAAAATCCGACACCAAGAACAGACATTTCATGTTGAAAGGCAAGTTATAGTAATAATAGAATAGAGAACAACAGCTGAATAGGTGTGCGCTATGCTAACGTAACACATTGATGGTTATTCAGCTACATGAAGCATAAACAACGAACTGAACAGGTGTCTCGTATGTTAACGTAATATATTAACAGTTATTCACATAACTATAGCATAAAGAACATAATATAACAAGTTCACCAAACTCACCATCTCACTCCTAATCGCTAAATCCTTTAAATTCTTCATCCTCGGTGTCGCTTCTGAACAACTCCGCCAACTCCGGAGGTAGACGAAGCGCCGCTTCCTCCTCTGCGTGGCTGTCGTCAGACTCAGCATCAGTTCCATTTCCAATTATTCCGCTCTTTCTCAGTTGTCTTTATAGCCTAAGTTGTTAGTGGTAATGTTTACATTTTAAATTGTCAGTGGTACAGGTGCAGCAGATGCTGGTACACAAGCCTAGAGCGCCCTCTAACCAACACCTGAAATATTTTAATATATAAGTCACACCTGAGAATACGTCACACCTGAGCCAGACGATGGAAAAAAGTCTGGAAAATACGATACATTTTTTGAAGAAGTACTTTCTGAGTACATTTTGTAGAACATACTTTTACTTGAGATGTTTTTTGTACTTTAACTTGAGTAAAAGTTGAAATTGTTGAGTTAAAAGTAGTTTTTGTGCTTTGTGGCGTAGTGGGTAGCACATCTGACTTGCAAGGTTCTGAGCTCAAAGTAAGAAGAAGGAAGAAACTTTTGCAACAACATTCAAATGTATGCTCTACTGAAGTAAAAGTAAGATTTTTGTTAGGTACTTTTACTTCTACTTGAGTTTTGAAATCAGTTTCGCCGTTTTATGTCATTAAAACAACATTTAAGCGTCACATAGCTCAGCACTGAAGCTATATCCAACCTCTGTGTGACCCACTTTTGTGTCCCTAACCCACCAGTTGGGAATCACCGGTTTATTGCATTGCCTTGGCAGAGACTTTGAGATCTGTCTTTCCATATTACAGTGTATACATCCATCCGTGCGCGCCAGCAATCTCCTGCCAAATCCAATAAGTGCGGTGCATTTTGTGGCTCCATATGTGAAGTAATTGCATCCACTCTCGGCCCGTTCCATGTCAGAGATTACGCCGAGCGCGCGTCCGAAATGAAGCCGTGTTACAGTAAATGAGGCGGAGAGTTCAAGTCCCGCTCGCCTCGGGACGCCGCCGCCTGCCCCAGTTCATCTCCGGGCTTAACCAGGTCTTGTTCTAAAAGAATGGGATCAAATGCATTTTACGGTCTACAGTAATTTCTGCATCGGCGTCTTTTGCATTTGTGGAGAAATTAGGTGTGAAAGGTGATTTTAATGAAGTAAAAAAGAAAAAGTCATGCTTTTCAGAGCGGCTAAGAGGAATTCCCAAGTGTTCAAGTGGAAATAATTCTGTATTTAGTGTGCAGATTTATTTTAACATGCTTTTATTTTAGCTTTTTAAGAACTTTGCTGTGCATTTAGTTTAAACTTAACTATGTATGGATAATGCAAGTCCTTCTGTATACTCAATTAAAGTCAAAAGTTTGCTTTTGTCCCTCTGAGGCCGCTGTAGTTTGAGTTTTGACCCTCTGAGGCAGCTGTAGTTTGAGATCTGTTCCTCTGAGGCCACTGTAGTTTGAGTTTTGACCCTCTGAGGCCGCTGTAGTTTGAGTTCTGACCCTCTGAGGCTGCTGTAGTTTGAGTTCTGACCCTCTGAGGCTGCTGTAGTTTGAGTTCTGACCCTCTGAGGCCGCTGTAGTTTGAGTTTTGACTCTCTGAGGCTGCTGTAGTTTGAGTTTTGACCCTCTGAGGCTGCTGTAGTTTGAGTTTTGACCTTCTGAGGCAGCTGTAGTTTGAGTTTTGACCCTCCTGAGGCAGCTATAGTTTGAGTTCTGACCCTCTGAGGCTGCTGTAGTTTGAGTTTTGACCCTCTGAGGCTCCTGTAGTTTGAGTTTTGACCCTCTGAGGCTGCTGTAGTTTGAGTTTTGACCCTCTGAGGCTGCTGTAGTTTGAGTTTTGACCCTCTGAGGCTGCTGTAGTTTGAGTTCTGACCCTCTGAGGCCACTGTAGTTTGAGTTTTGACCCTCTGTGGCTGCTGTAGTTTGAGTTCTGACCCTCTGAGGCCGCTGTAGTTTGAGATCTGTTCCTCTGAGGCTGCTGTAGTTTGAGTTTTGACCTTCTGAGGCTGCTGTAGTTTGAGTTCTGACCCTCTGAGGCTGCTGTAGTTTGAGTTTTGACCCTCTGAGGCAGCTGTAGTTTGAGTTTTGACCCTCTGAGGCTGCTGTAGTTTGAGATCTGTTCCTCTGAGGCTGCTGTAGTTTGAGTTTTGACCTTCTGAGGCTGCTGTAGTTTGAGTTCTGACCCTCTGAGGCTGCTGTAGTTTGAGTTTTGACCCTCTGAGGCAGCTGTAGTTTGAGTTTTGACCCTCTGAGGCTGCTGTAGTTTGAGTTTTGACCCTCTGAGGCTCCTGTAGTTTGAGTTTTGACCCTCTGAGGCTCCTGTAGTTTGAGTTTTGACCCTCTGAGGCTCCTGTAGTTTGAGTTTTGACCCTCTGAGGCTGCTGTAGTTTGAGTTTTGACCCTCTGTGGCTGCTGTAGTTTGAGTTTTAACCCTCTGTGGCTGCTGTAGTTTGAGTTTTGACCCTCTGAGGCCACTGTAGTTTGAGTTTTGACTCTCTGAGGCTGCTGTAGTTTGAGTTCTGACCCTCTGAGGCTGCTGTAGTTTGAGTTTTGACCCTCTGAGGCTGCTGTAGTTTGAGTTCTGACCCTCTGAGGCCACTGTAGTTTGAGTTTTGACCCTCTGAGGCTCCTGTAGTTTGAGTTCTGACCCTCTGAGGCTGCTGTAGTTTGAGTTCTGACCCTCTGAGGCAGCTGTAGTTTGAGTTCTGACCCTCTGAGGCAGCTGTAGTTTGAGTTTTGACCCTCTGAGGCTGCTGTAGTTTGAGTTTTGACCCTCTGTGGCTGCTGTAGTTTGAGTTTTGACCCTCTGAGGCTGCTGTAGTTTGAGTTCTGACCCTCTGAGGCCACTGTAGTTTGAGTTCTGACCCTCTGAGGCTGCTGTAGTTTGAGTTCTGACCCTCTGAGGCAGCTGTAGTTTGAGTTTTGACCCTCTGAGGCTGCTGTAGTTTGAGTTTTGACCCTCTGTGGCTGCTGTAGTTTGAGTTTTGACCCTCTGAGGCTGCTGTAGTTTGAGTTTTGACCCTCTGTGGCTGCTGTAGTTTGAGTTCTGACCCTCTGAGGCCGCTGTAGTTTGAGATCTGTTCCTCTGAGGCTGCTGTAGTTTGAGTTTTGACCTTCTGAGGCTGCTGTAGTTTGAGTTCTGACCCTCTGAGGCTGCTGTAGTTTGAGTTTTGACCCTCTGAGGCAGCTGTAGTTTGAGTTTTGACCCTCTGAGGCTGCTGTAGTTTGAGTTCTGACCCTCTGAGGCCACTGTAGTTTGAGTTTTGACCCTCTGAGGCTGCTGTAGTTTGAGATCTGTTCCTCTGAGGCTGCTGTAGTTTGAGTTTTGACCTTCTGAGGCTGCTGTAGTTTGAGTTCTGACACTCTGAGGCTGCTGTAGTTTGAGTTTTGACCCTCTGAGGCAGCTGTAGTTTGAGTTTTGACCCTCTGAGGCTGCTGTAGTTTGAGTTTTGACCCTCTGAGGCTCCTGTAGTTTGAGTTTTGACCCTCTGAGGCTCCTGTAGTTTGAGTTTTGACCCTCTGAGGCTCCTGTAGTTTGAGTTTTGACCCTCTGAGGCTGCTGTAGTTTGAGTTTTGACCCTCTGTGGCTGCTGTAGTTTGAGTTTTGACCCTCTGAGGCTGCTGTAGTTTGAGTTCTGACCCTCTGAGGCCACTGTAGTTTGAGTTTTGACTCTCTGAGGCTGCTGTAGTTTGAGTTCTGACCCTCTGAGGCTGCTGTAGTTTGAGTTTTGACCCTCTGAGGCTGCTGTAGTTTGAGTTCTGACCCTCTGAGGCCACTGTAGTTTGAGTTTTGACCCTCTGAGGCTCCTGTAGTTTGAGTTCTGACCCTCTGAGGCTGCTGTAGTTTGAGTTCTGACCCTCTGAGGCAGCTGTAGTTTGAGTTCTGACCCTCTGAGGCAGCTGTAGTTTGAGTTTTGACCCTCTGAGGCAGCTGTAGTTTGAGTTTTGACCCTCTGAGGCAGCTGTAGTTTGAGTTTTGACCCTCTGTGGCTGCTGTAGTTTGAGTTTTGACCCTCTGAGGCTGCTGTAGTTTGAGTTCTGACCCTCTGAGGCCACTGTAGTTTGAGTTCTGACCCTCTGAGGCAGCTGTAGTTTGAGTTTTGACCCTCTGAGGCTGCTGTAGTTTGAGTTTTGACCCTCTGTGGCTGCTGTAGTTTGAGTTTTGACCCTCTGAGGCTGCTGTAGTTTGAGTTTTGACCCTCTGTGGCTGCTGTAGTTTGAGTTCTGACCCTCTGAGGCAGCTGTAGTTTGAGTTTTGACCCTCTGAGGCAGCTGTAGTTTGGGTTTTGACCCTCTGAGGCAGCTGTAGTTTGGGTTTTGACCCTCTGAGGCAGCTGTAGTTTGAGTTTTGACCCTCTGAGGCTGCTGTAGTTTGAGTTTTGACCCTCTGAGGCTGCTGTAGTTTGATATTTGTCCCTCTGAGGCTGCTGTAGTTTGAGTTTTGACCCTCTAAAGCTGTAATAATAACTTTAAAATACAAAGGCTTCCAATATTGTAGTGAGGGCAGAATCAGTGCTAAAATCTAAAACTCTTTATTCTGCAGCAGCATCTGTTTTGCAGACGGTTGATCTACCTGCATCAAAGACATTGTGTGGAGAATGAAAATGGATGTTTGGAGTTTACCGCTGTGGACAGGAAAACATAAGAGAAAAGTCTGACTCAGCGTCTGAGATAAAAGAAAGTTAGACGTCGACATAAACTTTGTGTTGTCTTTGAAGAGTTTTCTGAAGAGTTCTTGAAACAACAACAACAAAGTCTAAGACGAGTTAAAATGAAGGCAAAGGACCACACGGTAGAATTTCCGTGTTTGAAAGCTGAGTTAAAGCACTTGGAGGTCCTGTATTGTGCTTTTTTCAGGCTTTTTGAAATAATTGTGGACACCTTTGTATTAGTATTTTACATTTTATAAGCTAATACTTTGACTTTGCAGAACGGTGGGGAATAGACAGAGCATAAAATGGCTATTTAGCACAGCTATTAGCAACATGATGCTAACAAATAGATTAATGAGCTGACTGCTTTGTAGTAACGGCTGTTTAAGCACTGAAATGATCAGAATGAGTCCGGTGACGGTGTATGAGCTTTAGAAACAAGCCGTGAGACCGAGCGTTTTCAGCTCTTGAGAAGGGCAGCGCCTCAGCATACAGGATTACTCAAACAGAATACTGCTGCAGGTCTGTTTTTGAGGAGGAGACAACATTATAACAAGGTTCAACGTTCACAAAAGTCAATTTAACAGAATAGGGGACCTATAAATGTTGTTTAAATGCTTGGAAATTTTACTGGATCTATTTTATCGATAGCAGAGCGAAAAATAAAATCCTAAATGACTTGAATACTTTTTTATTATTTGAGTAATGGTGTAAAATAGGTGTTTTCAAGCTTCTTCTCCATGAAATCAATTTTTATGTCTTAGTAAAGTGGGTCTTATTCATCCTCACACAAATAAAACAATGATTAGACTTTAAGTGCCACTTTATTTAATTATTATTATTATTATTATTATGATTATTATTATTTATTTTTTTAGATTTTTTTTTTTTAGTTTAGGGATCTGTTGAAAGAAACAGTTATGAAATGGAGAGTTTATTGACCATTTTTATATCAGTAGGAAAGTTAATTTGTCTTTGTGTGCTGGCTAGAAATCCTGACCTCAGTAATTCCTGTATATTAGTATTGTATATAGTATATAGTTTTTAGTCTATGGGGGACATTTTTATAACCATTTCGGATCCAGCAAGATGTGATTTTTTTTAATGTATTTATTTATAATTTTTTCCCATTTTATATTTCTTATCATATTTAGCCACTCTAAAACATTTTATTCATATTTTGCATTCTTTATTAATTTGCTTTTACTATAATGGTAATGTCAAAAATATTCCACTATTTTTACATATTTTTTTATTTATTTAGATAATTTTATTATTTTTTGTGTATCATCACTATCAGTATATAATTCATGTATTTAAAGGGAAAAAAGTCAGCTTTAGACTAAGAGGGACACAATTAGACTGATTGCTGTAATTTTCTGTTTTAATGGGAAGCAGCTTCCATTACACGCAAAGTCTAGCGCAATATAATATTTTTGTTCTTAAATTTAAGCCACGAGATTGATCTGCATGGGAGATGTCAGGCGTGCGTCATTAAAAGCAGCGTTTAAGATTTTAAATTGTTGTTCACGGTGTTCTCTCCTTGATCCCAGCTGGTGTTTTGTGCTTCAGTAATGAATGCTTTGTCCCCGAGGAAGAGTCATAATAACCACTGAGGGCCCCGTCACTTCGCTGTGAACTAACGCCGCTCTGTTCAGGCTGACGGAGACGCACAGATGTTGTTTTCTTTTGGAAAGACAAAAGTGCACACTTCAAAAAGAAAGACTCACCAAAATAAAGACTGTTATTTGGGAAATTACAATTTATCCTGGGACTGAAGTGCCCTCGGGTTTTCTTTGCATAAAACTGTTAAAAATCAAGGTTTCTGCTCAAAAACAAATATTAAAATGTGGGCCATTTAGCAGTTTGCATTTCGTACATTTAACAATTAACCCAACCTACTGAGCTAACACCTCCATATGTCTACTGTAAAGTCAGCTCTACCTACTGAGCTAACACACCTCCATATGTCTACTGTAGAGTCAGTTTCTTTTCTTTAGTTGCACATTGAATTTCTATCCAACCCAAATTCATATAAAATCTCTTGATTAAAGAATAATCTGTCATTTTTCTACATAAAATACAAATGTGACTTTTTCTTCTTTAATGTCACGCTCCCAGTTTCTTGTGCAGCAGCCTAAATAATCCTTCTTTTGTTAAACTTAAATCAAACGTCAGCTTTTTGAGGTGAGAGAAAAGAGTCGCTTGTTATTTACATCAAAGAACAATCATGTTTCCATGGCGTCTGCTGCTGAGAATTGTCCCATATTTTGTTTTTTGGACCTTGTGCTGGGGAGCGCTCAGTTCTGGAGTTGTATAAATAAGGAACTGAATAAAAATCATTTAGTTGTCAACATAAATGACTGTAAAACTGTCAAAGGAAGCCACACTTGCACTGAGAGACCTGAACTATGATCCTACCGATGATTAGAGGATTACTCTTTGTCCAAAATTAACCAAAATCCCAGATAAATGTGGCCGTCCCAATACCCACACTACGCACTTTGGTGAAGTGCGCATTTTCTGAAAGTGCATGAAGTGTGTGAGTGCCCAAGGGTAAGTCCACACTTCTTGGACACTCATGCTATGAAAGGCACAAGGTGAAAACATTTAATAGAATAAACAGCTCTGTCTTTTAGCGGTGTGTTTTCTAAAGCTGGGGACACACTACACGATTTTTTGTCCAATTTTATAACGATTCCCAGTTGCGCTGAATCTGTACGAGTCAACAACAGCTGCAGGGAATCGTAATCAGCAGTCGTCTCTGAAATCCGTTAGTGTGTGATGTTCAAAGACTCAAATCGGCGCAAAAACCCGGCCTGACGTCAGTCGCAAGCAATCAAACACCGACTCTGGACCACACTCCTGTAGTGTGGGACGTTTACATCCAACTGGGAATTCATGGAGTCCAGCGGCCGATGAAAAACAGTTGATGGGAAACAGGAAATAGCGTCAGGACGCAGACGAAGAAACAGGAAGCAGCGGGAAAATATAAGCAGAAATTTGAAGAAGAAGAAAACATAAAAAACCATGGCAAACACCGAAGAAAGTTGAGCGCTACCCAAAGCGAAACTGGATACATAGACGTTTTTTCTTTTTCCTTTTTTCCAAACAGATAACTGCGCACACAACGGCAACAGCGACCCAGGTAGCTCCATGTTTGTTTACCATTTAGTTCCCCGCCAGAGTTTGCTGCGTTTGTTTGGCGTCAGTTGCAGTTACAGATCTTGTAGTGTGTGAGGCGCAGTCTTTCAGTCGTCAGAACTAAATCTGGTGAAACCAGTCGTTAGTGTGAGCTCCCGGTCTTTTCAGAATCTGTAACCACTGAGAACATCGTGTAGCGCGTCCCCAGCTTAAACTGCTGCTGGATTGAAGTTAATAAAAGTTGATGAGTGGATCATTTTGTCACAGAAACTTCAGACGTGTCTAACATTTTAACAGAGTTGTTACCTGGACAACTTTCATTAAACATTTCCATCTGTTGAGCTGTTAATGCATTGCTTTTCATTTTTGCCAGTTAGCGCTCACTGCTAAGTTGCTAAGAAACAAATGCAACGTCGTTCGAAAACATCACAATGAAATGCATTATGGGTAATATACTTGACTGAAGTCCGCACTGACTGGAAGTGAAGTCTGTGATGAAGTGTGGTTCCAAATGTTGAAGATATTTGGGACACACTACGCACTTGCACCCCTCAGCATGAACTCGCATTTGAAGGGCTGCTTCTGTAGGCAGTAGAGATGGGAATGAATGAATGAATGAATGAATGAATGAATGAATTTATTATTGTGTCTTGCATTCAAACATGCCCAGCCCTTTACTTGGGACTACTTGCCAGACAGTAGGCACAATATTTATACACAAAAATATACGATCCAAACAATTTCATCTAAATCAGGGGTGTCCAAACCTTTCCCCAAAAGGGCCAGATTTGAAGATGTGCAAATGTTCAAGGGCCAACAGTCCCTCCTTTCTAGTAACTGAACTCACGTACAATATGAATTATTTTTGAAGCATTTTTGTTTTCAAAAGCCCAACAATTACAAATTATATAGCAAAATCTAAAACGGGTCCAAACAAAATGACATCTTTGAACATAAACAATCCAACTACAATTATTTCTCAACCAACTTTTTAAAAAGCTTATTAGAAAAGTAGATACGATGCACAAATGTACACACAAACCTATAGAAACACTGGAGGGCCATAAGTAATGCATTTTCTTTTAGAAGCCAAGGGCCATATGAAATCTCGACCCGTGCCACAAATGGCCGTGCCTGATCTAAGTTAACACGACTGCCGTTTTCTCCAGGCGTTACAAAAAATGTACTCAATTTATACACATAAAAATTAAACAACCATTTCATCTTCTCATCATCAGAGCTCCAGAACATCTCAGGTTTTTGGACGAACATCCCATTTAACAAAGGGTTCTAAATTCATCATAAAAAGGACAATACAAAACAAAATGAATGGAAAGTTTGATTCTTTTTACTGACTCATTTGATTCATTGAGTCAGTCTATTCATTTTCTTTTTTTTTTATAAACCTATAATGAGGGAAATGCTGGTATATAGTAGTGAGTCACACACTCGAGTCATTTATCTTCAGAATAAATAGTAATAGAAGTGGAACTGGCTAAACTTTATGTATTACATGGTGTACAGTGAATTGTGCTGGCCTGAAGTAAACTGAGTGATTCGTTTCAGCTGTGAGCTCTGAGTGATTCAATCTTTTACAGCTCATTTCAACAGGAAGCTAGGAGAAGGATGAGTTAAAACAGAGCTAATACAGCATTTACCTTCACGTATACAAACATTTAAAAGCAGTCACACTTTAGTGGCATGTTCTCTGCTGTAGAGCCAGCCGCCTTTCTTCTTTCGGTTGTTAAGTCGGCTACAAATAATTTTAGCGTCTATGTAGGTTCACGGTTACACATCCAGGCTGACAAATACACAACAAAATTTCTCTAAATCTACTGGACATCAAGCTTGTTCTTCCTCTAAGACGTCAGTTTGAATTTACAGGAGACAGGAACTCCTCAGAGTAGAGGAGGAACACCTGTATAAGCTGATAAATACCATCTTATCTGGCAACAAACACAGTCAATGACGGCTATTGTGTTGAAATGGCTTGTGCTGACGTGACACTGCCATTTTAGCATGGCATGGCACACACTGACTGATCATGTGACCTTCAGCTGTGTATTTAAAGCCAGTGACTTCCTGTGTTCTGTAAATTCAAACTGATAAATGTGTTTGGGTGAAACTGAAACGTCTTTGAGGAAAAACAAACTTGATGTCCAGTAGATTTACCCCCAGTTCACACCAAAGCAGCAGCAGTGTCACTTCAGACGCGAGTGAACTGCTTTCTGTTTTAATCAATCTGACAGTTCACACCGGGGACGTCTTACAAACAACTTGCTGCAACGCTACGCTCAAATTAGGTTGGAGTTCTATTTTTCGAGCGTCTACACGGCGATCTGCAGAGTTACAGCCGGGAAACAAACGTAAACACTAGGGCCCCTCCTCCTTCTGAAACTGTGCGAGCGTGCGTCTATTTCCATCATTGTTTCAACTTTAGTTGACCTGCTGCTACCTTTGAAGTTTGGACTGGATCTTCTATAGAGTTAGCGCTAGCGTTAGCTTATCAACAAATATCGCGCAATGGTCACAGTAAAAACAACTAATAACTGTATGAAAAAGCACGTTCTAAAGAAAAAATAAAGAAGCTAATTTACCTGCCCAACAATAAAGAAACAAAAACGTGATCCGATTTGCAGCCTTCTCTGTCTCTCATCTGACGCCAGCGAGCAAAAGTCTGTCCGATGTTGACTCTTGTCTGTGATCTGGTGCAGTCCCTTTCACATTTTCTTTTTCTTGCCTCGTCCGACATTGTCTTCATCTTCTTGTGTCCTTCGGCCCTGACGAACTGGCGAAAATAACAACGCTAAAAGTAGCTTCCTGGTTATACTGCGCCTCAAGTCGTTCCCTGTCACGTGACTCTTCCTGAACAGCGGAGCGCTCCCGGCCAAGTTGCGAGGGCGGTTTCTCAGAACAGAAGCCCCGCTCGGAGCAACAGATCACGCCTCAGGCCTTATAATCGCTCAAAAAATCACAAAAACAAGTCATGCCCCACATATTTAGGAGAAAAGTTACACAGTGTAACTTTAAAGCAGCAGCTCTGACGCCATCGCTGTGACGCTTTTAAACAGTACGCGCCTAAAACAACCTCCTGCTGCGACGCTCTCGTGACGTTTTCGTGTGAATTCAGGGTTAGAGAAATTTTGTTGTGTACGTGTCCAATTATACTGTTTATTATGGCAACAGTGCACTGTTACCGTAAAGAGTGGTGTAAAAGTCCTCTTAATGTAGAGGAAGCTAACGTGACAACAGAAAAGTGAACAACAGCTGTCAGGACCAAGCGATAACAGAGATGAGTCAGTGAACGAGTGAACAGAGGCGAGGACTCCTGACTCAGTAACGTGACTCTCGAGAACAATCAGTTCACGAATCACACATCACTGGTAGGCAGCAGTAGTGAAAAGAAAACTCAAATCATTCTGTACCCAAGTAAAAGTTCTGTTACTTCAAAATACAAATACTAAAGTAAAAGTCAAATTATTTAACCTGAGTTTTACTCTTGCTACGACTGCGCTGGTGAACCTTAATGAAACCTTGTATTAAAAACTTTTTTGGAGTCAGTTAATGTCTATTTAATCTTTAGGCAGTCTTTTTTAGTACAGTATAGTTATTTTTATATTTGTTGATGAAAATATAAAAAGCCCTGTCATACAAACTCATTGTCCAGATTGTTTTTAGACTGTGGGGGAGAAAATTTGAATATGGTGGGCCACCATAGTCTTCTCAATTAATGGAAAACTCTGCTACTACTACTACTACGACTACTACTACTACTACTACTAGAATTACTACCATAACTGCAGTCTGCTACTACAAGGTTGCCTTGTATCTGCTACTACTACAGTTACTACTGTGACTACCAGGACAAGACACTTAACTTGGGTGAACAAATTTTTTTTTTTTCTCAAAATTTACATTTCAGTTTCAAAGTATGTCCAGGGGTGTAACAACAGGCAGTGCAGCCGCTGCAACTGCACTGGGGCCCAGGAAGTTTAGGGGCCCATAAGAGTGGGCCCTTGTGTATGTGTTTAAAATTGTCACAATAAATAGGAACAGCACATACCTTTAACAAAGTTTTTAACATAAATTCAATTTTAAATCGCGTTAAATACATAAACACATAAAAAAAAGTAAAAAAAATTCTGAAGATAAATACATTTTTATAAAAACAAAACAAAAAACAAATATATTTTCACAAAATTGCCCCTAAATATGAATAGATAAGCAGCTGTGTTTTGTATCAAACTCCAGTAAAACAGCAACATTTGATAAATTAAAAAGCTTAATGTATGAGCCTGTAGTGCTGAATGTGCTTCATAAGTTTAAGGCCCATTCTTAAATCCTGCACTGGGGCCCTATATTACCAAGTTATGCCACTGAGTATGTAATATATTTAACTTTTTACCTTACTGTAACGTTTTATCTTTTACTGTAGGAAATAAGATACCATTACTATGCATCTTACAGTATCTACTTTTTACAAAACACTGTCCTGTCCCTTTAAAACAGGCTGAGGGCACTGTCACCTTTAATCAAATTGAATAAGTGCTCAGAGAACAGAGCACAAGGACAGCTAAAGGACGGCGTGTCACCAAAACACGTGCGCTGTCACCACCAGCCGACGCCCGCGCAAGACAAAAACATGAATAATTAATCAGTTCTGCACAAAATATGAAAAAAGGCACACCTACAAATTACACCTTATCACCTCGGCCGTCCTCAGTCACGAACGCACACGAGCTGTAAACGCATTAGCTTCACCTGGAAGTTGATCTGGAGCCAGCGGCCGCACTGTCTTTCAGAAAACCCTAAACGCCGGGGCTCGTTTTAGTGCCTTGTCCTTGAGAGCCCCGCTTTAACGAGACAGATGGATAAATAATCAGGTTTTACGAGGAAGTCTGTGCAAAACAAAGCACTTTTTATGGTTTTAAAATGGGACTCACTCAGCGCACATTTGCCAGAAGCATTGTTCTCCCTTTGTTGGTGAAAAGTTGATGTTTTTGATAAATTTGGCTGCAATGCACATCTTATTTTTCAAACAATTAAACAGGGAATAAATAGTATTAGTAATGAAACTGTTGTTTTATGGTCTCTTCTTTTTTAACGACACGCTTTTCATTTTGTGAGGATATTGGTTTTGCTGATGAATAGTAATGTTTGCACAGAGACAGTGTTTATGACTGTTTTCTTAAACAAATGTGTTCTTTTATTTTATTACCGTTCATATAATCTCTGTTGCTGTGAGTTGTTGGGAGCTGGAGCCAACCCCAGCTTCTTAAGCGGCGCATAAACACTGCACAGTTTCATCCGGCGCAGATGAAAGATTCCTAATCGTACAAAATATTGTTCGCTGTAGCTCCTTCACAACAGCAAATTTGTTCTTCAGGCCCAGGATTTTTGGCATTCATCATTTTTTTCTTAAAGGTACAATAAGCAGCATGCACTCTAACGTATGTGTGTCCTGAGTCGCTCACCTTTTGCTATTTTTCAGTCTTCTAACAGACGCTCGCAAAGACGTTAACTGGCTAACGGTAGATAAACAAAAACTCCACATATTGCTCTACCTCTGTGGTCATTTTTGTGTATTTATGCTAAGTGTTTATAAAATAATCATGATATGAAAATAATTTTGATCGGGAAATGCGCAGGGAACGCTCAGGTCACACTCGGGCGACGTTCTTTCAGTGATCTTTGTGTTTTTGTAGCTAACTTTGTCCGTCTTATTATTTTCTGATTAACGTTAGCTTAGCCCACAATCTTACTTTGAAAGACGGAAACAAGGCACCAGGTGTGAAAATTTGTTAACGTAAATATCCCAGCCTTAAATTAGAGCCGAAAAATCCAACAAATAAGGCTGAAAAAGCCAGAAAGGTGAGCGTGTCCGATATTGGAACTTCCCTGTGTCCGACTCAGGGCCATAGCACTGCCGAGCTTAAACCTCGGACAAAAGCGCTCTTTCATATGACCACAATAAAATTTTGTAAAAGAAACTATCCAACCAATATATCGTTATAAACGTAAGAAAATGTTCTTTTATTTTATACAATTTGCATTAATGAAGATAATAAATGAGCGACTTTATGACTTGTTGAAGATAAAAAAGTAATAGAATTTTAGCAGAAAGTGTCGGACTCAGGACACACATACGTTATCTGGTTTGAAAACAGTACTGCAGTGTAAATAAAAACAATGGTCCCTTTTCTGATTGGACGATCGGTGATGCAGCTTTAGAACCAAAACAAACAATTTAAACAAAAACAACTTGGCTATTATGTAAAATTTCTTTTTAATTGTTAAGAACTCAGCTGTGCCATTGTTATCATTGTTATAAAACTAATATTTGATTTAAACATGTTATACATCATATCTTGGCACATGTGGGTCATTTTTTATGAAATATAAAATATATACTGCTCCCATATGGCGCCTTTAACAGAAAATGTTCTGGAAAAACAAATTATGAACTGAAATTATGCACTTTTATAATTTTATCAAACTCAAAATGGAACAAAAAAAATATTATTTCAGTTTGAATGTAGATTACATATTTTTAAAAATTATTTCTTAAAATAATAATTCCAATAAATAGAATAGCTGTCATGATCCGTGTCTATGTCCAGTTTTCTGTGTTTTGTTTCCCTTGTGTTTTATTTTGTAGTCTGGTTAGTCCTTGTGTTTTTCTGGTTTACTTCCTGCCTCTTGTGTTTCCTGCTGTGTGACCTGCCCCGCCCTGATGTGTTCCACCTGTGTATTCCTAGTTTATTTCGTCCCTGTGTTTTTGCCAGTTCTTTGTCAGGTCATTGTCTTATCAATGTCTCTGTCTCCTGCTTTCCCTGTAAGTCTGATTTTGTATTTTAGTATTAGCTCTGCTTTTGGTTTTCTGTTGCTACTTTTGGATTGTGTATTTTGGGATTCCTCGTTTAGTTTTGGTTCTTGGATTTGGGGTTTTTGATTAAACATTCAGCTCACAGTCCTGCTTTGGGTTCTTTTTTCCCTTTGCCTCCCCAGCCCACATGACAATAACAATGATCAGTGGTGGTAGAGTCCAGGTATAAGCTTAAAACACACTTTATGTTTACTGCTATGGTGCTTTCTCAGCAGTGACCCGTCCTTCCCCCATCCCCTCTGTAAAGACAAACACATTACCTGGACGCACTCATCCACGTGCACACCCCCTTTTTTTCCATTATTTGCAAAATACGCGACAAAAAGATCAAATCCCCTGTTGACTCCAGTGAATTTGTGACTGATGCTTCCACTGAATATGTTTAGAGTTTTTTACCTACATTTTTAATCACTGCTGATGCTGTAAAACTGCTGTAGCTGTCGTTCCCCAGAGACAAAGCCGCTCTGCCTCTCCTGTCTCAGGTCTATATACAGAGTTTAGAGGGTGTTTCTCATCTTTATAATATCATCGTCAATTCCATTTTATAGCCACGTTAATGAGGAGTGCTAGTCTCTAGAGTTACGTGCTCAGATGAGAAGAATGTGGCTGCTTGAGAATGGATCATGAATCTGACGAAGAGTTTTCTTGAAGATGTACTTACCGTATTTTCCAGACTATAAGTTGCACTTTTTTCATCGTCTGACTAGGGTTGCGACGTATACTCAGATGCGACTTGTATATTAAAATACTTCACGTGTTCGTTATTTTCACACAGAGAGCCGCGAGAGGGCGCTCTAGGCTTGTGTGCCACTGACAATTTAAAATGTAAACATTACCACTAACAACTTAGGCTATAAAGACAACTGAGAAAGAGCGGAATAATTGGAAATGGAACTGATGCTGAGTCTGACGACAGCCACGCAGAGGAGGAAGCGGCGCTTCGTCTACCTCCGGAGTTGGCGGAGTTGTTCAGAAGCGACACCGAGGATGAAGAATTTAAAGGATTTAGTGATTAGGAGTGAGATGGTGAGTTTGGTGAACTTGTTATATTATGTTCTTTATGCTATAGTTATGTGAATAACTGTTAATATATTACGTTAACATACGAGACACCTATTCAGTTCGTTGTTTATGCTTCATGTCGCTGAATAACCATCAATGTGTTACGTTAGCATAGCGCACACCTATTCAGCTGTTGTTCTCTATTCTATTATTACTATAACTTGCCTTCAACATGAAATGTCTGTTCTTGGTGTCGGATTTTGTAAAATAAATTTCCCCAAAAAATGCGACTTATAGTCCAGTGCGACTTATATACGTTTTTTTCTTCTTCATTATGCATTTTTTGGCTAGTGCGACTTATACTCCGGAGCGACTTATAGTCTGGAAAACACGGTAAGTCACTTTTACAGACAGAGTCATATTACAACCAAAGACGAGCTGCAGCAGATATCAGGCAATGTCTGATGTTTTGGAAGATTTCTGGCAATGTCTGATTAAATTAATGAATGCAGATTTTACTGTATCAACATAATTACTCACATTTTATTGTTTGTTAACTCTCTGTCCACTCTGATCCAACAAGCCATTACATTATCGCTGCATTTCTTTTCCAAGCATCGACAGAGCGATGGCACTAACCGCACCTCTCAGTCTCAGTCCCTGTTTATCTGTAGACTTTGCCCGACTCCTCTCTCCGTCTTTCTCTCGGGGGCCCGCGGTGTTGCACTTTCACTTCTTTTCCCCACTAATTACCCGCCAACAGTCCCCGCTAATTGTCAGAGCGCATTTCCATTTGAAGTCTATAAATATCCAGGAAAGGCGAAGGAGGGAAAGGCCAGCGTGAAGCGGGTCACAGGGAGCTTTTGAAGTCGAGTTTAACCTGGAGCAAGCTCTCTCCTCCGAGAGCCCAGCGCGGTCGTTAAAAGCAAGAAACACACCAAAGACTTTAATGAGTTTATACATAGCATCAGTATAGGGACTAATGCAATGTCTACAGCCTCTATGAATGTTATTTTTAAGTAAAATTGGACAGGATTTTGACTGTAAGAGTGTGGGCAAGAGCTGACAGATGGTAAAATAAAGGAAAAAAAGGGAAGAAATGATGTGGTTTTAAAATGCAAATCGCAAAAGGGCAGAATTTAAATCAGACCGGAGCATGTTCATTGTGTTCAGTGATATTTTGTCCAGGTCATAAAACAATAAAAGGTTATGAAGAAGGGTCCTTGATGCTTAAGACCTTTTATAGATGTGCACTGTCCTCTTCAACACAAGCCCTGCTCTGCTCGTACTTCGCACAACGGCTTCACGTTGTCCAGAGCCCTCCAACGCCTCCCACAGAGCTGTGAAGAAGACACGGTCAGCTGTTGATGTGTATGTTGTGCAGTTTTAGAGGCAGGTGGAGTGTGCACCCTGCTAAAGTCAATAACATTCTGATGATACTAGTACAGCGGACATTATAGAGCAGGGGTCATCAATTAAAATTCAAGATCCGGAACATCACAAGATTATATGTTGCCTTGAAAAAGCATTGAAGTTACATCAACATCTGTGTCGACTACATTTGTCCGAGGACCAGAATTTTTCTCGGCAGACACTACGTGGGCCAGATGCTCTCATAAAGGCAAGGCATCAAGACAATCTCAATCAAACTTGCTGTGCAGGTAGAGCTTGAGAAGAGCTACAAAATGCATTTGAATTTTTTGTTCTACAAGGTTCTATGCCAGAGAAATTAGCAAAACATTTTTAGGCTGACATAAAGTGTTTTTGGATGTTTCCTATGAACTGCAGAGTAAGAGCCTAGACTGATAAAAGATGGTTGGGGACGCACTGAGCTGTCCTCTCAGGACTTCCAAAAGTATCTTAACCTCTTAAACCCGAACAGAGCCCGACGGGGCTCCGCCCCCTTGCGTCCGCTTGTTGGGACCATAGCGGGGAGATCCAGCGGCTGACACACACATGTTTGACATCCTCGTGTTCGGACAATTCATGGCAACAAAACTATCTACTTCAATTTCTATTCAACAGTTGGATTCTGCCTGGATTTTTTAAAAATAAAACATGTATATCTTTCCATTACTTTGTTTATTTGGCACAAATTTTGCTGCAGTAGACCAAGATATGTGACATTTTCAATTTATGTTATTTGCTTCACTACAGGAAGGAAAAAGGCTTTTTTGGAGGCAAATATGTGTTTTTTTTCAGGCAGAAATTAGAATAATCCATTTCAACCTCAATTTATTTGTCAAACCATATAATTTTTTTATTAATATTATTTCTCTTCCACAGTAATTCCCAAAGTCCACCAATTAATTTGCTACCAAGGTTAGCTATGTACACCTAGTAAATGCTAAGTAAAACCTTAATAAATGTAGATATAGAATTTTCGGGACAATGGCCTCAGAGCTTAACAGGTTAAGGTTAAATCTCACAGATCTGTAGCAGCGCTGCTAAAATGGCCTTTAATAAATTGACAGTGAGAACAGTTAAAGATTTGTTTTTTTTTTTTTGTTTGTTTTTTGACAAAATAAATAAAGCAGTCTCAATCAAACTTACTGGGCAGGTAGAGCTTGTGGAGAGCTACAAAATGCTTTTTAAATTTTTGTTCTACAAGGTTGTATGCCAGAGAAATTAGCAAATTTTTATTGCTGTTTTGAGCTTTTCAGGCCGAGTTAAAGCGTTTTTGGCTATTTTCTATGAACTTCAGAGTAAGAGCCTGAACTACTTGGAAACACTCTTAGTTGGACTCTGAGTTCATGGGGATGTTCTGGGGACCGGATGAAAAGCTCTGGCGGGCCGGATGTGGCCCACGTTCCGCCTATTGACTACCCCTGCTATAGAGACTGATCCCACCCATGTGTACACCTTTTTTTTTCTGAAAGTATTGGGAAGGGAAGTGAGTGTCCAGGGGAGTGGAAGCTGTTGTTCTTGTACAGCGAAAAAATGTTGCTATGCAGTTCTTGTTATTTATGGCTCTTGTTTTTGTGCAAAATAATGTAGAGACTCAAATACCACTTGTTTTATTTGTGAACTTCCACATTGGTGACCCTGACGCTGGAACATGTCGTTGGAAGACTAGGGTGACCAAACATCCCTATTTAACCGGGACACTTCCAGTTTTAGCCTCCTTGTCCCATGTCCCAACACATATCTGTAAAAACACTCATTTGTCCCAGTTTTCAACAAACCGTGTCCCAGTTGTCCCCATTTTAAGCAATAGAGAAGCACAGGAAACTAGAAACCCATTTGTGTAAAGACTTTTGTCACTAAAATTATTATCAATATCAATTAAATCATTATTTTCTAGTAATAAATTGCAATAAAAATCCAAAACTTAAGCCCTCGCGCCATGTACTTTACTTAAAGGACAGAAAATTTTATAGATTTTGGAAGCTTTTTTTTTTTTTGTCCCTTGGTGAGTTCAAATGCATCGTTATTAGTGGGGAAAAAAAAAAGGGGCCCAGTTTTTGGGTCTAGAAATCTGGTCACCCTATGGAAGACGCCTCTACTGCCGCGGTCGCCGTTTTTCCCGCTGTTTTTGCGGCTACCGTTAGCTTCCCGGACTTACGGCGGCAGTCTGGAGCCGTGGTTCCTGCTGCGTGTGGGTGTTCATTTTAGAAACTTAAAGATCTTTCATAATGCAGTTCACGCATCTTCTTCCATCTAGGTTTGTTAGGGGTCGCTGGTGACTGGAGCCGTTGCGTGTCCCGTACGACTCCCGCAAAAAATAGACGCAATGCAAGTCGAAGCGTGAGTTCACAGCGGCTGTGTTGCAGTACGTCTCCGTGTCCGGTGCTTCATCAGAAATACGTAGCAAGTCTGTTTTTGCCGGATGCCGGATCCGTCAGGTATAAAGTTGAACAGAGCAGAGCCAGACAGGAAGTCAGACCCAGGTCCAGTGAAGAGGATCTGGTAAATTTCAAAATAAAAACCCTTGTGCAGCCTCTCGCTCACATCGTTGTAAACATTAACTGAGGACACAGGTCACAGACGACATCGGACAGCATTAAACCTGAGTAAAATTAAAGTATTTATATAAGTAATGTCCTTACCCAGGGTTGAAGTTTATATTTCAGTGACTTATGGGCTTCAACTGTGGTTAAATCACCAAATAACAATATAATAAGAGATCGTGGTCAGAGGCAAACGTGGCTTTTTACCATACTTTTTACCTGCAGTTCTCTATATACACGGTTATTATCGCGTTAACTCGCATTAATTACAGCATAAACTCGCTCCTCTCCCATGAACTCGTGGTCTTCCAGATGGCTCTGGTCGGAGACGTGCCGCACACGCAACGCACTCGGTGTGAATCTGGCGTTAGGGTCCATTTAGCAATGCATTTTACAAAATATGTAATGATAACTGTTGCAGATTGGCCTTTCCTCTGCATGAGAACAGGGTTGTTGTTTTCTGAATATGCAATCTTTTGAACATGATTGAAGAGGTGTTTTTGTCTCATAGCGGGGAGCTGCTCGGGGCGCTCCTCACTCGTACAGACAGGGAAAATTGTATCCCTACTGTAAACGGTGATGCAACAGCCTCGTCTGTGTCTCCTCAAACAATCGCAAAATAAAGACATTTCTTGCAAATCTTCACACCTTCCACTGTTTTTTCACACCTCAAGCGTATCTGTGTTTACACAAATTGGAGACGACACGACTGCTGCCATTTCCTGACCGGCACCGATGTGTAAACAGCACCATAAACAAAGTACGCCTTGGACAGTGGCCAGTTAGTCACAGGGCTGACACCTAAACACACACACACAGACATCCAGTCACTCTCACACACAATTTTTGGATCTACAAAAATAATAATAGGTCTCTTACGGACCATATCTTGTCTAGACTAAGAAACAAACCAAACATAACCCTATTAAACTGCCTCAATCACTTCTCTTGCCTTTTCTTTGTTTGTTTTGTCTTTTTAAATCTACAAACGTTATCTCAAAGTGCTTTATGAGGAAAAAAATCCCAATCATATCCAGACTTTTAGCTTGTTGCATCATATATTGCTCAACACTTTAAAACTTTACTTTAGCATTTCCGTAGCCAAGAAGAAGAAATGCGCCGGGTACATTTTCATCTGCAGAATTAGCTTTGATAAATATGTTTTGCCACTGTTTGCTGCTAATGTCCAATTGGATGCTCTTAGGAAAGACACTCCCTGCCAAAAAGCTCAGAAGAGTAGCACTCAAATTAATCTGAAAAAAAACTTGTACCCTGCCAGACTCCAAAATACAAGAAGTTACGAAGTGTCTCTTGAAAAACAACCTTGAGAGCGTAAGGTTTGAAGAAAGAAATTGTGAAAGATACAGTCTAGGACACAAAATCTCTCTTGGTAATGGGTTTAAAAGGAGATATTCATACTTACCGTGCTAAATCTTGTGGGCAAAAACAAACCGGACACTCAAAGCCTTTACATAGACATTTTGCAAAGCTCTGTCATTCAAAATCAATAAGTCTTTTGTGAAGCGTTGTGCAGTTGGCAAATTATTTAAACGTTGCTGCCATGTTGTGTCCAAACGCTTGTCAAGTTCATTTCCTTTTGGTTGTTTTCCCCAGGGGTCATCAAAAATCCTCTGCCTTCATCGAACCCTCTCCTCTGCATCTTCTCTTGCACCAACAAACTTCATGTCCTCTTTCACTACATCCATAAACCTCCTCTGTGCTCTTCCTCTGGGCCTCTTGTTGTTATTGTTGTTGTTGTTGTTGTTATTATTGTTCTTACTTGTTATTCTTGAGCCAGATTTAAATGAATTTATAAGGTTGACGCTTGTATATTTGTATTTGTTTGTCTTTTGTAACTGTTAGCGGTGTGCCTCTTGGCCAGGTCTCCCTCGAAAAAGAGCTTTTACCTCAAGGGACTTCCTGGTAAACTAAAGGTTAAATAAAATAAATAAATTTATCTTGAACCTCAGTATTTTCAGCTCCGTTACCTCCATCTCTGCTCCTTCCGACAAGCATTTAACACATTGCCTTGGACATTTCTGGCTAATTAAACACACTTAAAAAGTTGTGTACCATTAAAGCTGTTAGTTTGTTCTTGAAAACTCCAAATGAAAACAACTTAGTTTCTTTCGGATGTGAATGCTTACTCTTGCTGTGCGCCTCCAAAGTGTGATTGAAGTAAAGTGCATGAAAGGCACCTTTTAACACTGCTAATAAGGCCAAACATTAGGCAGTAAATGGAAAAAAACTCTGTCTGACATGAATTTTTAATGACGAAAAACCAATAATGTAGCATTTAGCGTTGAGTGTTGATTGTTTTTGCAGTGATTGTTTCAGAGGAAGAGTTAGGACAGGGATAAATAAGCTGCTGAGTACTACAAAAACTTTTATCTTATTTTGTTTTCGTTATATGCAAATACAAATCTCAATGGAAAACACAAAAAAATGAAAAACAGTTATATGCAATAATAAATACTATACCAGTGAGCCTAAACCAGGTCTGGACCAGGAAATAAATTAAGATTAACACAGAAAATGCATTCATAAAAAAGAACTAAAGGGGAACTAAATAAGGACTAAACAGAGTATAAACCAGAACTAAACCAGGACTCAACTAGAACTTCAACCATAACTAAACTCTACTAAACTAGAACTAAACCAGGTCTAAATCAGAACCAAACCAGGTTAAACCCAAGATTAAAGCAGGTCTAAATTGTGACTTAACGAGAACAAACCAGAACTAAACTAGAACTAAAACTACAAGAACTACTAAACTAGAACTAAAACAGGACTAAATTAAAACTAAAACCAGGACTAAATCAGAACTAAACCAGGTTAAATCCAAGACTAAAGTAGACCTAAATTGTGACTAAACTATAACTAAACCAGAACTTAACTAGAACTAAAACTAGTAGAACTACTAAACTAGAACTAAAACAGGACTAAACTGAAATGAAAACCAGGTCTAAATCAGAACCAAACCAGGCCAAGACTAAAGTAGACCTAAGCTGTGACTAAACTATAACTAAACCAGAACTTAACTAGAAATAAAACTACTAGAACTACTAAACTAGAACTAAAACAGGACTAAACTAAAACTACACCAGGTCTAAATCAGAACCAAACCAGGTTAAACCCAAGATTAAAGCAGGTCCAAATTGTGACTTAAGTAGAACAAACCAGAACTTAACTAGAACTAAACCAGGCCTGGCTCTAAATAAAGAAGAAGCCCACGTACCACAGCTTGAGAACCGCTGTACTAGCTTTAATGTAACAACTGTGTCCAATCTCCTCCATAAACATCTTTATCGGCAGCTGCCACACTGTTTCCCTGACACTGAGCCTTCGCCCGCTTCTAGGACTCTCCGGAGTCCCGAGGTCCTCCGCGGCATTGATTTGTCTCGCGGACGTGAACAAAAGCCAACACAAAGGTCCGAGTGAAGGTTAGCGAGCCGGGCTGGGAGACAGAAGAACAAACAGGCGCAGAGACAGGAGCTTCTCTGGAGATCCGCTGGCATTTTGTTACAGAGAAACAGTCCAGAGAGGGAGGAGGGGGGCAGTAATGAGCAGGACCGTGCAAACATAGACAGTCAGGACCAATGGGACCTAGATCTGGGAAAGGTTTACACAGATTTCTCTCAGGGGGGAGGTGTGTAAATGCAGGTTTAATGGCCGGACGTGTGACGCATTGTGCTGCGCTGAGACAAAAGGCGGCAGGAATGGAAAAACTGTGAAGATAAACGGGAATGGGCAGAGGACACTGGGGTGCTTTGGAGAAGAAAGTGAAATAAATGTCAGGTAAAAAAGAAGAAAGACAAGAGTTACAGTTAAAATATTGCTAATGGTCCCAAATTATGCTTTTTTTTCAGGTTATTTAAATATTTTTGTACACCTTTGTATTAGTATTTCATGTTTTCCAACTTAAAATAATGAAGCTGTTACTGTGACTCTGTAGAGAACGCTTGGATTAGGTGTCTGTCGCCCCCTGCTGGCAACGCTGGGGACTGCACAGAGCATAAAATGGCTGTTTAGCATGACTATTAGCAACACGAGGCTAACAGATTTCTGAGCTGATGCTTCGTAGTGACGGAGGTTTAAGGCTGAAATGATCAGAGTCCGGTGACGGTGTCGGGGCTTTAGAAACTACGTATTTCTGCGTAGAGCCCTGAGACCAAGCATTTTCAGCTCTGGAGAAGGGCAGCGCCTCAGCATACAGGATTACTCAAACATGAGAATGAGACAAAATACTAAAAGTCATATATGATGCTTTTTTCAGGCTTTGTGAAATAGGTTTTGGACATTTTTGCAATTGTACTTAATGTTTTGTGGCTTAAAACTGAACAAAAAAGCTCTTGACAAAATACTAATAATAATACAAACAAAATACTACTCCAGGTCTGTTTTTGAGGGGAAAACATTATAACATGGTTAAAAGCTCAAAAAAGGTAAGCTGGTCTACTTTGGTGATTTTATTTAGAAAAGGTAAGTATCTTTTGTGGATATAAGATTGACATTGCGACAGGTTAAAAAAAAAACTGAAATAAATCGATAAAAAAGCCTGTCTGTGGCATTATATTCTATGCTATTAAAAATTTAAAGAAAGAGCCCAGACTTGCACTGAAAGACCACAGTCACAGCTTATGACTTGTATTTAATGCAAGTATTTAAATCCTTAATTACTGTGGGATTAATTAATACAGTAATAAAAAGTCGTGCCAGTGAGGCGGCGGTGGTCCATTTGGGAGAATCTAGACAGGAACAAAAGAGAATAAGTTACAGCAGACTTTTATGCTGTGAAAGCTAATTAGAGTGTGAATGGTAACTGAGGCAGGAAGGGAAGGGCTTTCTTTTCAGCCCTTGATGTTTTTGGTTGCTCTGATACAACCAGGGAGGTTAGAGAGTTTATCAAAATTATTATTCTAAACACCTTTCAGTCTGATTCTCTTTATTGTCAGTGGTATACAGTCATTTTTTCAGGTTTGTTGTAAGCAAACAATGTCCTGGGTGATAAAACTAAAAATATGAATTAACACATGCATAATACACATTCACACTTGATTTACTAAATTAAAATGAGGCAATTTGACACGCTTTTGAGCTTTTAGCAACATCTGAACAGCTCTGGAAGTTCTTCAGGGTCATGCTGTGGTTGATAAACAAACTCAGTGTAATTTCACTTTTCCAAGTGTGAATAAAATGAATTTAAGCTTTTTGTAAGCGCTATAGAAAGGGAAAATGGATGGAACAAATGCAGGTGTTTTAATGATTCACCTAAATACTAAATAACTTTTTACACTGCAGTTTTTTCTCAATATTTTTTGACAGGTTTTACAAAGTTTACAGAGTGTGGACCAGTCCGTGCCAGTTGCGGGGAGTTGTTGGCCCACAAATGTGTGTGAGTTTTAGGCTGTGTTCACACTTAATGTGTTTGGTTCGCTTCAGTTGAACTCTGGTGCGCTTCCTGGTTTGAGCTGTGAATGCACAATCAGACTCAGGTGCGCAAACTCTGGTCCTCCTGAAATCAGAGGTGTCGGTGCGGTGCCCTCTGAGCCCTGGAGCGCTCCCGGTCTGGTCCCGGTCTGGTCCCGGTCTGGTCCCGGTCTGGTCCCGGTCTGGTCCCGGTCTGGTCCCGGTCTGGACCTGGTCTGGGGCGGCAGTAGCTCAGTTGGTAGAGCCGCTTGTCCAATAACCAGAAGGTTGGCGGTTCAAACCTCACTCCCACCGTTGCATACTGTCGTTGTGTCCTTGGGCTTAACCCACCTTGCCTCCGGTGTCTGTGCACACAGGTGTATGAATGTGAGTGAATGGGTGAACGGTTCCTTGATGTAAAGTGCTTTGAGTACCCATGGAGGTAGAAAAGCGCTGTATAAATGTGACCATTTACCATTTTTGGTCCTGGTCTGGTTCTGGTGGAGTGCGAATGCAAGGCGGACCAAACTACGGATTAACGCCAGGGAGAGGACTACAGCACTGTTCAGAAAAACTTACACTCATCTAACGTGACTATACGGAAAAAATACAAATATACTGTAAATAAAATGTATAGAAAAGGTTGCTAACATGAGCAAACAAATGTGAAAACTCTGCTGAAACAACACAAATTTCATATTACTCACAGAGAGTCCACTCCTGTGTTCAGCCGAGATCTCTGAAGAGGAGGACTTTTGACCAATAGATGAGCAGGATTTCTTCTTCCCAAGTTTCTCAGTAAATGCTGATGTGCTGCCCCCTACAGGCGAGGTTTGTTACTGCTCTCAGTCAGTTCAGTTTATTTGGCAGAGCTCAGTGTGAACTCGAACCAAACCAATGACATCATCGACACAGGTGCAGACTTTTGTCTGTGTGAGTGCACTCTTAAAGACTGGAATCAGCAAATGTGTGCAGCGCAGAGACTCGACAGTCAATCAAATATGTTTGATTTTTTAAGCTGACTCTCGTTGATCACGTGAAAAGTTCACCAAACTCCGCTGATTGTGGACTTCTGTGATAAAGCCTTGTCAGACTTGAGTGATGTTGAAGTATTTATAGATTACTGCATGCAGGCCCACTGACAGGTTTGCTGGGGCCTGGGGCAAGGAGGTTTCTCATGGACCCATTATAATAGAAAATTTAAGAAGAGAGACCATTTCTGTGCCCCTCAGGCCCGGGACAACAAACTCCTTTGAGATGAGTAATAACTTTATATGGGAAAGCTGTCTTCTGTACAAGCTAAGGTCAGCTGACATTAGTGATATTACTGCCATCCATCCATCTTCTTCCGCTTTATCCGGGGCCGGGTCGCGGGGGCAGCAGTCTAAGCAGAGATGCCCAGACTTCCCTCTCCACAGACACTTCCTCCAGCTCTGCCGGGGGCACCCCAAGGCGTTCCCAGGCCGAGAGACATAGTCCCTCCAGCATGTCCTAGGTCTTCCCCGGGGCCTCTGCCCGGTGGGACATGAACACCTCCCCAGGGAGGCGTCCAGGAGGCTCAGGAACAGATGCCCGAGCCTCCTCAACTGACTCCTCTCGATGTGGAGGAGCAGCGGCTCTACTCTGAGCTCCTCCCGGGTGACAGAGCTCCTCACCCTATCTCTAAGGGAGCGCCCAGCCTCCCTGCGGAGGAAACTCATTTCGGCCGCTTGTATCCGGGATCTTGTCCTTTCGGTCATGACCCAAAGCTCATGACCATAGGTGAGAGTAGGAACATAGGTGAGAGTAGGAACGTAGATCGACGGTAAATCGAGAGCTTCGCCTTTCAGCTCAGCTCCTTCTTTACCACAACAGACCGATACAACGACCGCATTACTGCAGACGCTGCACCGATCCGCCTGTCGATCTCACGCTCCATCCTTCCCTCACTCGTGAACAAGACCTGAGATACTTGAACTCCTCCACTTGAGGCAGGAGCTCTCCCCCAACCTGGAGAGGGCAAGCTACCCTTTTCCGGTCGAGAACCATGATATTACTGCTTAACGGCTTATTTAGTAACAATTTATTTATTATTACCTCTAATTATTACTCATTGTATTCAAGCCTGTTGTGCACAGTTTAAAGACCTGTCATGGTCCTGCTGTTCTCCTCCAAAACCCCCAAAGCATGACCACTCCATGCCCTATAAACCAGTCATTAGTGTGTGCTTCTAGTTTTCCCAAAATCTTTTAACGACTGGGAAAGTCCTGTAGCATGTCCCCAGCTTAAATTACACTAAAGGTTACAGAGAACGGTCTTTGTTTCTGTCAAATTCTAAAAACAAAATGGATTTGTTTGGACGTATCCTTAACCCGTTCTATAGCACTGCCATTTTAAGTTCAGTGTTGTAGCATATGGACTAAAGAAACATAATTCTTAACCCTTGGATGACACTGAGGATATGCAAATAAAAAAATGCAAAGATAATGTGCACTGCATTTCATCTCTGGACCTCATTAAACATTTATCACACCCCAGTTCTCGGGCCGGTCTCGTAAGTGCGCCTCCTTTTGGGATGAATCATGGCTCTGGGGAACATGAATGGATTTGTTTGTCGAAGGCTGAATAATTCTGATGGAGTATCGATCGCAGTAAATCAGGTCTTAAGTCACCTTGGCGTTAGGAGGCGGACCCTGGTCTATATGTGATTATTGGAGCTTAAAACAAGAGCATGAGAAATGAGCGCTGGCCGTTCGAACTCAACACGCTTCGAGAGACTTTATCGACGAGAGACTGGACACGAACACTGACAGAGTTACTTTCATTACTTTAACTTTAGTGCTTAAAAGGTGCAGTGTGTAAAAACGGAAATGCAAAAGTGTAGATACTGTACATTTAAAGAAAACACTATGAACAACTTACTATCTATGAACTAAGCTGATTTTCATTTACTTTCCAAAGTTATCAGCAGTTCCATTAACACTGGGTTAGACAGTGTAGTTTACATTTAGAGTAAAATCTATGCTCATTCATTATTTTTAGTCCGATTTCTCCAGAGAACTGATCAAACCACTCTTGTCCCACTCTACATCAGAGCAGAGAGACGAATGTGAGCTGGAAATTTACCAGCAGCACTAAAACTTAATGTAACATTAACCTCTTAAACCTGAACAGAGCCCGACGGGGCCCCGCCCCCTTGCGTCCGCTTGTTGGGACCATAGCGGGGAGATCCAGCGGCTGACACACACATGTTTGACATCCTCGTGTTCAGACAATTCGTGGCAACAAAACTATCTACTTCAATTTCTATTCAACAGTTGGATTCCGCCTGGATTTTTTAAAAATAAAACATGGATATCTTTCCATTACTTTGTTTATTTGGCACAAATTTTGCTGCAGTAGACCAAGATATGTGAAATTTTCAGGTGGAAATTAGAATAATCCATTTCAACCTCAATCTATGGTCAAACAATATAATTTATTAATATTATTTCTCTTCCACAGTAATCCCCAAAGTCCACCAATTAATTTGCTACCAAGGTTAGCTATGTACACCTGGTAAATGCTAAGTAAAACCTTAATAAATGTAGATATAGAATTTTCAGGAAAAAGGCCTCAGAGCTTAACAGGTTAAATGCGGCTAATTTACACAGTAACCATGGTTTTACCAACAAATATGAACAGTAACACCTTTACTTCACTAAATAAAACTTTAAAAAGCTAGAAAATGTATTCCTCACATGGTAAATGTGTTTCACGCAGCCCCATAAACGTATCAAAGCTACAGTAGTCACTCAATCTTTCACTCTTAATGCCGTCGGAGAGACCCAGAATGTGTTCCTGCTGGTCTAAAATGCTCGTATTGTGAATATGCCATTACTTAGTTGTAGTAGTCTTAATTTCTATAGACTGACACCTTCTCAAATGCATCATAAAAAGTACTGAACAACAATATTCATAAACAGTAAATAAAAAAAGCAATATGTTATGTGATTAATGAGAAATACGCAGCGAACATGGAAAGAAAGTACAATAAAAATAGTTAAAACGGTTTGAAACAAAGAGGAAAAAGAACTCGCCCAGACCCAAAAGGCGGCTGTGATCCGAGGAGAAGACAAACAGAGGGATAATTAATGAGTGAGACAGATGGAGAGGCAGGCTGATCCAGTTAAATGTGGCTCAAAAAGAACTCAGGCCAACTGGACGCCGCGCCGTGTCGGGAGCAGCATGTTCTGGACCGAGGGCCAAACTCACTGCAGCCTCTCACCCCACATGCACCGAGGACTTCTGCGAACAACAGGCCGGGGTCATTACCAAGAGGTTTTCACATATTTTAGTCATAGTCACAGTGGTTATAAATTACCTTAATGTGGTGGTTCAAGGGTCTTGCTTTGCTCCTCCACTATTCCTCTATTTGACTGTAAAAAGTTGAAAGAAATGCTCTGCTTAGTTGTGTCAAGAGTCTCAAATCAATACTAATGCAACATGAAAGCAGAAGAGTCAATGCTTGTGGTGACCTCTTTTTGCCAATAGTATTCTGCTAGAAAAGGTACAATGCCCTTTACCGCTCCTAAAAACTGCTGAGAGTCTTGGCTTACTTTGTTCAACTTTGTTTGTTAGTCTGTTAGCAAGATAACCGTCCGATATTGATTGGATTTGGATTACGTTTACATCAAGAATAATAACGGAGAGTGGTATAAATGATTTGTTTCTGGAGTGGATTTAGATCTCCGTTTGGATTCAGAGTGAAACAGCAATGTCATGGTCTAGGTTTGTGATTTGGGATTGTATAAAACAGTGGTTCCCAACTTTTTTTTCCCCTTTAAGCCCCTCCTGCCTGTGTCCACAAAAAGCAACCCTCTCCCCGCAACCATTGCCCATTCATTCATCTTTTTCCGCTTATTCCCGTTAGGGGAGCACTGAAGCCTATCCCAGGAACCTTAGTCGCACATTCACTCACTAGGGGCTGAGAACCCAGAGTAACACGGAGAGAACATGCAGAGAGTTCGTGTGTTGGCCGGCCACGTTCTCCTCGTGTGGAGGCAAGAGCACTAACCACTGCCACTGTGTTGGTATCATTTTTAGGGCTGTAACGATACAATAACTGTATTGATTTTTTTCCCTATGATACAACTACATCGATACACATGACCTTGTATCGAATTGTATCGTTTTCTAGGAAGTGAACATTGATACACATGAAGTATCGATTGATAATACCGGAAATATCAACATTTGAAATTTATATGTTAAAATAAAACAAGATATGGCTTTTGGGAGATACATTTTGTGATTTTAATTAAATAAAAAGTTATATTCAACTTTTCTTCCCCCTCTGTCTGCTGGACATAATCAACCCCGGCTGCGGTGCTACATTTGAGAGTAAACTTTTATGATTTTTGGCAAAAAGTTGCTGTATTGATTATTGATATGAAGGTGTTGAATCGTATCGAATTGTATCGTTCCAAATGAGCCAATATCGTTCTTGAATCGTATCGAAACACTGCTATGCTCTGAATGAATTCTGCAGTCTAACCCTATAGTAGTGTAAGCGATGCTCAGTTGGACGTCTCTCTCTGCTGCTGTCTGTCTCTGGAGAAACGAGCCAAGTATCTCTTTCTCCAATTACATCGTCACATCTGACAGACTTTTGGGTTCACTGTCTGTTGTCGGTCATATCAGACTTTCTTGCCTCTGTTTTACTGTCCAAGTTTTCCTTTTCCAGAACCTGATTTTATAACATGATCATTACTAGGGCTGTAACGATACAGTAACTGTATTGACTTTTTTTCCTATGATACAACTACATCGATACGCATGACCTTGTATCAAATCGTATAATTTTTCTAGGAAGTGAATATCCATACTCATGAAGTATCGATCAATAATATCGGAAATATCAACATTTGGAATTCATATGTTAAAATAACAATAACAACATGTGTTTTTTTGGAGATAAATTTTGTGTTTTTAATTAAATAAAAAGTTATATTCAACTTTTCTTCCCCCTCTGTCTGCTGGACATAATCAACCCCGGCTGCGGTGCTACATTTGAGAGTAAACTTTTATGATTTTTGGCAAAAAGTTGCTGTATTGATTATCAATATGAAGGTGTTGAATCGTATCAAATTGTATCGTTCCAAATGAGCCAATATCGTTCTTGAATCGTATCGAAACACTTCTAACATATCGTATCGTTGCAAAAACGTATCATTACAGCCCTAATAATTTTGTTTTCTAGACACATTCCTCGTTTTTATACCTTTTTATTCACATCAGTAATCACCTGACCTTGACCAGGCACAGGGATTACAGAGTTCCAGGTCAACATTTGCTTAAAAAACATTTGATATTTCATGAGGAAATCGATAAAATTTATTATTCCAACTTATGGCCAACAGTGTGTAGTAGATGTTGTAGGCCTGCTTATCCTGGTCTTGGTACAGTCAGATCTCAGTCTTACCTTGGTGTCGGTCAACACTCGAGTTGTTATTTTACTGAATCTATTTTGAAAGTGATTTCATAAAATGAACATGTCTCCAGTGCGGTGGATTGATTCACAAACATAACAGCGTACCTCAGAGAGACTGCAGCAGAGCCACTCTCCCTGAGCAGCTCATCAAACTGAAGCGCCTTATTTCAGACTGAATACCAACACTGTCTCTCTCCCCCGCTCCAACATGAAAGAGAAAATCACTGCCGCTTTCCAGACACGGCTCTCCTCCTCGAGCCACGCTCTAAATTAAATGAGTTTGGATGTAAAATGTGTTCATTATATGATTTGCATCTCGTGGCTGGGTCCGGTCGGTGGTGCTGGGGCGACAGGAGCCTCTAATAATGCGTCCGTATCATCTAAATGCACATGTCTGAGGTTCAGAAGCTGACAGTGCATTGTCAGTCACGGCGGATAGTCATTTTGTATTATTTTTCTCACGGTAAGCCAGATATCTTCATAATAAAGCTGTTTATTCAGTGCAGTGGTTTGTGGAGCCTTCTCAGTTTGTTTACACACGAACATAAATGTAATCCAAGCCGCGGGGCATGTCATTATTTTTTTACCTCTTTAAACGTGAATTTAATCTTCTCTCTGTGAAAGCAGTTCATATTTTCCTACCTTTTCCCTTGTATCAGCTTTCTCCATATGCACTATATATATTTTAATGAGTTTCATCACATCCATTCCATTATTTTTATTTAGCTTTTGATATATTCTGCTTTCAATTTGATCATTACACAAATATTCATAATAACATAGTGCAGTTTATATGTACTTTCAGTGCTACACAGCATTATTTCTCAAATCCCCCAGGAGTACTTGGAAGCATCTCAGGGGGTCCTCAAAGTTAACTAAAGTAGTCAAAGTTGTAAAAAGTAAAAAAAATACTGGTTTGATAAACAGGGCTGCAGTCTAAATCAAAACAATGGTCTGTGGGTTACCAGATTTTCTGCTTTTCTGATTGGACGATCGTCAATGCAAACAAAAAATGTAAACAGAAACAGCTTGGCCATTATGTAAAATATTTCTTTTACTTGTGAATAAATCTAATGTACCATTATTATCAGTAAAAATAATATTTGTTTTAACTTATCTTGGGACACGAGGGTAATTTTATCAAGTGATAAAAAAAAATATTGCTCATACAAAAGTTGAGAACCACTGCTTTACCTGCGCAGTACACAATAGAGTTAAAAACTACAAACCAAATGAAAATGAAAGAGCAACATCTGAGCTATATTTTGTTTATTAATTTCATTTTTGTGTCTTGCATCTGAACAGAATTAGAAACGTTGAAACACCAAGATGGAAGTTTATTACAACCTGCCCCACACTGGACTTTTCCAACAATTTAAAAAACACAAATTCACTGTTATTTTCATGATTGCAGTATTTTTCTAGATTAAACTTTGTATTTAATTCTTCTGCAAACAAAAGACACCGATGTCCTAAATGGTGACATCTAAAGTTCTGGTTCCTGCTCGGGCCCCTGGGCTTTAAACAGAGCAGTTTTGACAAAAGGCGCTGTGTTTTATAACACTGTTGTAAGACTAAACTCAGGTCACTAGAAATGTTCCCTTAATACCATGTGATTATTATTAAATGAATAGACTAATCAGCTCTGTGGTAACTCATGATGATAACACGATTCATTTCTATCAAAAAGACTAACGGAAGCTTGAAAATTCAGTAAAATGTGTTTGTAACTTTGCCTTTTGACAAGTTTCAGATACTTGAGTGACACCGTAGCTGATTATCCTCCCTTGAGCCGTTGAACTTTTAATATACGGATTTTTCAAAAAGGCATAAATAAATGGGAATTTTACTTCCGGAACCGGGTGTGGCCAGTCACTGTTGAGCTCTATTGGGTAATGTTCTGGTTTCCAAATGAGGTTTTATGTGTCAACATGCCCCGGTCCATTTTTCTCACTGACAGATGTGCATTTATAGATTAACTGTCTAATCTAAAATGTGCCATAGTGAATAAGGTTGTTGTTATGTTTCATACTTCCTATACTGCGATACTTACTTTCAGATTTTTTGCTCGAATCCGATTTTTTTGCGTGGCTGTTCACATTACAGTTTAAATGTGACCTCATCAGTCTCATATGGGAACTGTTTCCAGCTCTAAAGTGACCCACGTGAAGAAAAAAAAAAAACCTGACGGAGCCTGGAGCGCTGGGACTGTGATGTGAGAGGCTTCACTGACACAGACTTTATCCATAATTTCAGGATATTGTGGAAGATGTTTGAACACATCTGTCAGCAACACTCCTCAATCCTAGTTTATTAATATTTTTCATCTTATTTCTCTTCGCATTTCTCCTCAGTACAGTTATGATACAAACCCTCAAGTTTAGCTTCAACACATTTGTCACCTTAAATCCAAATTAGGTTTAAAACCTCTTTTTTTTTCTCTGACCTGTTCCATCAGCGTTGTCTGCCAGGCTTATTATCATTAGATCTGTCCAGCTCCTGCCTCTTCTAGCGCAGAATTAAGGTTAAGGTTAAGGTAGACTTTGTTGTCCCCGTAGGGAAATTTGTTCTCTGTATTTGACCCAACCCTCAATGCTGCTGGGTCAACCTTTCAGGGGCAGTGGGCTGCCGCGATGCAGCGCCCGGGACCTTTCTCCAGGTCTTGAGCCAGTATCCTGGTCAGGAGAACCTACAGCAGCAGCGCGTAGCAGCAGCGTCACTTCAGACACGAGTGAACTGCTTTAAGTTTTAATCAGTCTGACAGTTCACACTGGGGACGTCTTACGAACGACTTGCTGCGACGCTACGCTCAAATCAGGTTGGAGTTCTATTTTTCAATCATCTATGCGGTGATCTGCAGAGCTACAGCCGGGAAACACAGGAAACAGGCACAGAGTATCAGAATAAACTTCTGCTACACTTTCAAAATAGCCACAGCCTTTGTTCTGTCTTCTGTTTTGTGTTCTTACGTAACAGCAGCGTCACGTCAGACATGAGTGAACTGCTTTCTGTTTTAATCTGACAGTTCACACTGGGGACGTCTTACACGCGTCTTACGAACGACTCGCCGCGATGCTACGCTCAAATTAGGTTGGAGTTCTATTTTTCAATCGTCCATGCGGTGATCTGCAGAGCTACAGCCGGGAAACAGGAAACAGGCACAGAGTATCAAAATAAACTTCTGCTACACTTTCAAAATAAAGGCTCACTGAAAACAGCGATAATGTAAACACTACGCACCGAGAAGTTGATTCTTGAGGAGGAGAAATGTAACGTAATTTGCAAAGCCAAGCAGCCGTTTTACAAGGACAACCTGCAGAAGTAGAAGCTGCAGGGCTCTGTAAAGACAACTTTCTGTTCAGGCAGAGAGTCGTCTGTAAAACTCAGGGGGAGAGCCGCTTGAGCAGCGTTACAGCAGCAGCTCTGACGCCATTGCTTTTAAACAGTACGCACGTAAAACGACCTCCTGCTGCGACGCTCTCCAGACGTTTTCAGTGTGAAATCAGGGTTAGGATTATTGTGCGTGTTTTCAGGACCACCCTGAGGAAACCTATCTAAACACAGGGTGACACCTCACCCATCTTGCCTGTATGAATGTGTGAGTGTGACTGTGTTTGGTGGCGGTCAGAGGGTGGTAGGCGCAAAATGGCAGCCATGTCTCTGTCAGTCTGCCCCAGGGCAGCTGTGGCTACAGAAATAGCTCACCACCACTGGGTGTGACTGAGGAGAGAATGAATAATGAACCAAATTGTAAGGCGCTTGATAAGTAGTGATGGGAGTATTGCTACTGCAGTATCGATATATTGAAACTTATACAATACAATACTATTAACACTTAAGTTATTTATTTTATACTATGTACATTAAAATTGTTAAATGGATAGTAATAGTCATGGGATTTATCTTCAACAGTAACAATTTTTTTGAATGAAAAAATGAAATGAAAAATATTCACCAGCAAGAAATCATGAGTATCGAGTATTGGTATCAGTATCGACAAAATTCCCCCCAAAAGTAATAAGTATCATATTGAATCTAAGTGTGGTATCGCCCATCACTATTGATAAGCTTGTAAAGCGCAATATAAATCCAATCCATTATTTTTATTAATAACATGCAAACTGCACACAGAAAAGCCCCACACAGTCCAGGAATCAAACCCGGGACCTTCTTGCTGTGTTCTTGCAAGAGTGATAACCACTAAGCCACCGTGCCGCCAAGAATTGTGCTGTCTGTTGCATTTCCATGACGTGAAAGTCAGATTAAATGTGAATTGGCCGTTCAGACTGCATTGTAAAAGACCAGATCTGTAACTGATTCAGGAGCACAAATAAAAGTCACCTGGGTCACATCTGAAAAAATCTTAATTTGCTGTTCACATTGTCACAAAAGAATCAGATACAGGTCACATATGGGAAAAAGAGTCAGATTTGGGCCACAGCAGTGTGAACGTAGCCTTAATGTCAGCCCTGTGACGTGATCTAACCCGTCTAAGGCCCATAGTTGTTGCAGAAATAAGCCAAAGACGATGAATAAAGACAGAATTAAGTTTAAGAGAAACAAATGCATGCAGACTGTCTACACCAGCAGTGATATGAGGTCTTAGGTTTCACTATAAAGGAATGAGCTTCAAAGACAAACATCCAAACACTGCAAAACTTAGAAAAGAAATGAGACAGAAATGGCTTAAAATTATGCACACAAGCGTAAACCAAAGGCTTTCATTACAAAAAGTAAAAAAAAAAATCAGAACAAGAAAACTATACTGTAGAGAGACGTGCTCTGAAACGAGGAGCCATTGTTTGTCTCGATAAAGAACGAGTTGGAAACTGCAAATTAAACTGCCTCTTCACCGAAACGTGAGTCATAAAGACGGAGAGGCGTGGATTTCCTTCGCCAAACAAAGCTATTCGCCCTGACAAATGCCTGAGAGACGCCACAGGAGATTAGCTTTTTAATAATTACTCGTTCATCTTCCTCCTGCCTCTCTTTGGCGCCCGTCGGTATCTGCTCATTTGTACAAAACGCCTCAGAATTAGAGATATGAAAATGAAACGTGCAGCAATAGTCATTACTCAGAGCTGCTGCGTATTCAATAGGCAAATATGATCATCGCTCAGGCGGTCGATACGAGCCTTCAGTGTGTGGACAGAGGGTGAAGCCTGAGTCAGCTGTTACAGTCTGATGTGTGAGGAGGACAGTTTGGTTCAACGCAAAATGGTTTGGGCAAGAAAATCCTGAAACTTGGCTTGTTTTTGTAACTTCTGCGGACATAAAAAACCAACAGCAAACCCAACACAAACTGTATATTCTGTTTATGAAATTGTCTGATATTTTTTGCAGGCCATTTCTTCTTTTTCTTCTTCTCCTCTGGTCTCCTTGAGAGGTGTCCACAGGGAATGATCTGCCTCCATCTCACATCATCTTCTCTCACACCAACCAACTTCATGTCTTCTGCCTCATCTTACTCATATACAGTTGGAAATACTTGGATTTCTGCATGATTTGGCCATAAAATGTGATCTGATCTTTATCTAAGTCACAAAAATAGACAAACACAGTCTGCTTAAACTAATGCAATAAAAAAGAAGACATTTTTTCATGTTTTTATTGAGCATTTATGTAAACATTAACGGTACAGGGTAAAAAAAGTACTGGAACCTTTGGATTTAATAACTGGTTGATCCTCCTTTGGCAGCAATAACCTCAACCAAACGTTTTCTGTAGTGAAGATCAGACCTGCACAGTGCTCAGGAGGAATTTTGGACCATTCCTGACTGGGCCACTCCAGAAGCCGTATTTTCTTCTGTTGAAGCCATTCTGTTGTTGATTTGCTTCTATGTTTTGAGTCAGTGTCCTGTTGCATCACCCATCCTCTGTTGAGCTTTAGTTGGTGGACTGTTTGTCTTAAGTTTTCCTGCAAAATGTTTGGATAAACTTGGGAATTCATTTTACTGTTGATGATAGCAAGTTGTCCAGGCCCTGAGGCAACAAAATAGCCCCAAACCATGATGCCCCTCCACCAGACTTCACAGTGGGGATGAGGTTTTGATGTTGGTGTGCTGTGCCTTTTTTTCTCCACACAGATGAAGATCAGAGCACATTTTATGACCAAATTATGCAGAAATCCTAGTATTTCCAAGGGGTGCCAATACTTTTTCTTTCGACTTTATTCGCTGTTCCTTCTTTATTCACTGGCCTCTTTCATTCCTATCTGCATTTTAATCTATTTATTCATAGAAGTGATGAGCTAGAGATGATTATCCAAGCTTTTGTCTCTCCGCAGTTAGACTCCTGTATCCTGTTCACTCGTCTCAAAAACAAGGCACTGACTCGTTTGCAGGTGATCCAGATTTTTGCTGCGAGGCTTCTGACCCACATGACCCCCATTTTAAAGTCCCTTCACTGGCTTCCGGTTACAGAATACATTATAAAATCCTGGTCCTGACTTTCAGAGCCTCACAGCGGCAGACTCCTGCCTACATCTCAGACCTGATTCCAGTCCTATTCCTTGCTGGCAGGAATTTTTAATTCAGTGTTAGCTGGTTCAGACCTCGTCAAAACAGAAGGTACCTGCCGCGTATTCTTTTGTCAAAAATTATTCTGAGGACCAGAAATTTAGTCTCAGATTGACCGCCTTTGATTTATTAAAGATTAACAAGTCAAAATATGTAGTGGTAGATCAAATATAGAGTTACAGATCTTTTTCCCCGCGGTCTCCCTCCGCAGCTCAGAGTAAGGAGATGCCCCCCGTACCTGGGTTTTCCATTGCATTTTATACCAGGACTGACATCATAGTGACTTTATTCTATCTCGTGCATACCTCCTTGTTTTCTGTGCCTTGGCGTCTTCCCACTAGAACACTTAGGGACGTATTTAGTAAGACGGGTGCTAAACTGCGAGTGCAGTGAGAAAATATGCTGGCCGCTATTAATGTTCGTGTTGCGCGTGAATTACTAAGACAAACTGCGTGGCCGGTGACAGTGCAAACAGAGGGGGCGGTGCTATTTAAACGGCATCATTGCGTGTATTGTTTTGCGTCATGGAAGGTGCGGAAGTGGAACACAAACGGAAGCAAAAATTTAACTAAGAAGAGCTGAAAGTGCTGGTGAATAATGTTTTCATCCATCACAGCAAATAGATCTGCAAACTCTAACCCTGCGTATTTGTTCATTTCTTCTCCTTCGCCTCACACGAATCACAGCAGCCATCTGTGCAAAAGATTAGCACGTCCTTCTCCAACGTGCTACATTTATTCCCTATTTTCGCACACAAAGTCATGGTGAGCCTTGATAAATAATATTGCGGGCGGTAAATGAATGAATTTGCATTTTCTCCGCCTTCCATTTTGTGCACTCTGGGAAGAACGCCTCAGTTTACAGATTCATTAGGTCATAGGAGCAACATCTGCATTGCGTTCGCTCTGCTCCTGTAAGACACGCAAATCTCAACTGCGTCTGGGTTTGCTCCAATTCTAGCAGCATCTTATTCAGTTAGCGTGCACGCAAACCTTTGATAAATCTGGCCCTTACTATCTTATATAGACTCAATAATGAATTGTTGAACTTCATCCACTTTAAAGGACAATTTGACCGTGGAATATGTACAAAACAAGCCAGCACATGATGAAAAACCTCGAGGATTGATACCAATTGTCTTGAACAACACAACAGATTGCAACTTGAACTTGAAAAATAACCCAACACCAGATGCCTAACACATAATGGCGTAACTAAAATAACGTTTATTAAAATGCAAGAGCGAGCATAAACTAACACAAGAATCATAAATCAATACATGAAACTTAAAATCATTATGGCATAAACTAAGCGAACTTTACTTGATAGATAATGAAATGGCCTAAGCTAAAGCAGAATATATGAACTGACTAAATGGAGCTGACCTTTAACCTTAGCATTAGCAAAAAAAACCTAACAACCGCCTCCTGTGGTTTGAGATCTTTGGGTCAGAACCTGCTGATGGTCCCTCTCACTCGATTGAAGACTTAAGGAGATGGATCTTTTCAATCTGTTGCACTCAGACTCAGGAACAAATTTCCACTTTCCCTGCGATCATTGGACTCTGCAGATGCGTTAAAAAAGCAACTTAAAACATTATTTTTCAAACAAGCTTTCTAGCTTCAATGGACCTAGGGCTCACTGATTGTTTGTATTTTCCCCTATGATGTATTTTAAAGTGTTTGTGTATTTTTTTTATTGTGAAACACGTTGTGACTGGGCTTGACATTAACAGTCGCCAATCGGCCAAATGCAGGTGGATTTTATTTTTGGCTGCTAACACAAATACTCCCACTACAAATGAATTTTAAAGGTTAAGCCTGAATTTATGTTGCTTTGTTTGAGTATACACCATTTAGCAGGGATGTGATGAAATTTTTACAGTACACTATTATCACAATATTAGGCTCATGGTACAGTATTTATTGCGATATTGTGGCGAGGCTCACGTGTTGTAGAAAAGCTCACGATAACAAAACGTATTCTCTAAAAATGCCCTGATGAGCCTTTAGGGATTTAGTTACTGAGATATTTCAAAAGATTAAAAGTGAAAACATGTTTAATAACAATAATTTTGTCATGTTGCACTGAAACGGAGCAAAGGATCATGGTCTAGGTAGTTTCCTCTGCTTTTTGTACCATTCTGCTGCAAGCCCACAACGATATTGTGAGAGTTTTGCAATATTATTTCATCAATTTATTCTGCCCTAGGTAAACCAATTTTCTTTTTTAACATTTCAACATTTTAACATTTTTTTTTAACTTATTAAACTGTGCCTGGTGTTATATAAATTAATAGGGCTGCACAATATATCGCAAAATTATCGTTATCGCAATATCAGCAAACGCAATATCTGTATCGCAAGAATCTAAATATATCGCAATAACGCTGTGGTCTTCCATCTGACAGAGATTTACACTGAAGAATCATTTTCCACCAGAGCCTTAAAAGAACATGTGTTGTGACTAAATAAAAATGTTTAAAAAGTCCAGTTTTAGTGGTAATTTAATTAATTTAGTCACAGCTTAGCTTTGTTTTATTCCTGGTTTAGTCCTGTGTTAAGTTTTGATTTTGTCGCTTACATTTTTGTGAAGTGTAGTAAATTTAACTTACTATGTTCAAAAAGTAGGCTCTATTTTCAAATATTACTGTAATATCGCAATTTTCAACATAGCTATCGAATATCGCATGTTTTCTCCATATCGTGCAGCCCTATAAATAAATTTTAGCTAAAGTTTAGCTACCAGAAATATATTAAGAACAATAGAAGCTTTTGGTCACAGATGTATTGAACTCTGTATATTGCACTGCCCTTTCTCCTTTGTTGCCAGTTTCACTAGAGAACACTCGAAGTATTGCAGCAGCTGTAATTTTAGGCTCTCAGAAATTATCATAAAGAATAGGGCAATAGATACAGAAAAGTCCATGCGCCCCTTACACATGACCTTAATCACTTTTTCGCTGTATGCACAAACAACACTGAAAATCGTCAGCGGTCATGAATTATTCAGGTTTCCGGCGAAGTGCATTCACTGTTTTCAAAGAGTTTTAATGGCGGTTGTTCATTGATGCATTTACCAGATTAGCTCCGCTCTTTGCAGAACATAGAGCTACAAGTTTATGTAATCTGGAACAATGAGCTCAAAGGGCAGCGTGGCGTGTTAACTCTGCCAAGAAAATTATGTTTTTTACTAGCGGTTTGTTTGATATTCTGTTAATAAGATGACAAAAAAAGTACTCGTATTTTGATGAAATCAGGAATCATCATTAAAGGTTCCTCTGTAACTTTGGTATCAGAATTTATAGGATACTGGCAAAGGCAGTAGCAAGTTTTTTTTAAACCTTTTTAACCATGGAGGCTCGTCTGGAATCTGAAGTCAGGAGCCATTTGTCACAAATATGTCTCAGGATTCAGACACAGATGGTGTGCGACTGTAACCCTGAACCTTTTCACACCGAAAACGTCTGGAGAGCGTCGCAGCACGAGGTCGTTTTAGGTGCGTACCGTTTAAAAGCGTCACTTCACAGCAATGCAACTGCAACTTTATTTGTAAAGCACTTTACAAACAACTAAGTCGACCAAAGTGCTGCACAAGATAAAATATAAAATCAAACTTAAAAATATATATACAAATCCATAAAAAGCATAAAAAGGTAATAAATACAAAGAGATAAATAATCAGATAAATAATGTCAACATCTCAAATTGTGTCAAAGGCCAATGAGAACAAATGGGTTTTAAGAACAGATTTAAAAACAGGTACAGAGGAGGTCTAACGTGCAAAGGCAGCTCGTTCCAGTCTTGGTGCTGCCACTGCAAAAGTCCCCTCTAAGCTTACGGTTAGTTTTAGCCACAGTCAGGAGGTGCTGGTCAGCCGACCTGAGTGACCGTAAAGGAGTGAGTGGTGCAGGAGCTCAGAGAGGTACAGTGGGGCAAAACCATTCAGACATTTAAAAACAAATAACAGAAGTTTAAAATGGATTCAGAAGTGTACAGGCAGCCAGTGCAGGGAATGGCATCAGAGCTGCTGCTGTAACGCTGCTCAAGCGGCTCTCCCCCTGAGTTTTACAGACGACTCTCTGCCTGAACAGAAAGTTTTCTCTACAGAGCCCTGCAGCTTCTACTTCTGCAGGTTGTCCTTGTAAAACGGCTGCTTGGCTTTGCAGATTACGTTACATTTCTCCACCTCAAGAATCAACTTCTCGGTGCGTAGTGTTTACATTATCGCTGTTTTCAGTGAGCCTTTATTTTGAAAGTGTAGTGGAAGTTTATTTTGACACTTTTGTGCCTGTTTCCTGTGTTTCCCAGCTGTAGCTCTGCAGATCACCACGTAGACGATCAAAAAATAGAACTCCAACCTAATTTGAGCGTAGCATCGCGAGTCGTTCGTAAGACGTCCCCGGTGTGAACTGTCAGATTAAAACAGAAAGCAGTCACTCACTTCTGACGTGACGCTGCTGTTGGAGAGAGCACACAGAGCGACGGCTGGTTCACCAATTTTATCTGTTACCAACATAACTCTAAATGTTACACCAGTATAGGCAGTAAATAGGTTGGTAGAGCAAATCCCATTTATGTTTATTACGTGTTGGTTGGTGGTGAAAGTGAGGATTGACAATGACTATGCAAGAATTAGTAATGTCAGAAGTTAGTAGGCAGAGAGGCAATTCCTTATTTAGAAATTTGAATTCATTCAAGACAACATCTACAGTAGTAGACGAGCTCATAGGTCTCCTGTTCTGCTAAATTGACCTTTTTTGAGCTTTTAACACTTTCCCTGACAGCACTTTCTCAAAAAGCTGCCAGCCAGTGCCAGAGTTCTTGGTCATTTTCAACAATCTTTGCTGTTCCACTGAAAATGTTGTTCTTTAGTTCATTTGTTCTTTTTTTTGTCAACAGCTGAAGGATGGTAGTTTTCACCAAAAGCTGACATTTTCAGACAAAAAGCTGAGAAAAATTAATTTAAGTAAAAGTGTTTTTGTAAAATGTTGGATTCTGTTCTTTTTCCAGAAGCTTCTTTTGTTTTTCATGTGGCGAGGACTTTACTGAGTGCACAACAACCTCCTGTATCCACTACCAATAAAAACACAAAAGACTGCACACTCCCATCACCGCTTCCTTAAAAACAGACCTGCAGTAGTATTTCTGTTTGAGTTCCTGTATGCTGAGGCGCTGCCCTTCTCCAGAGCTGAAAACGCTCAGTCTCACAGCGCTGCGTGAAACCAGGAAGTGCTCCTGCGCGTTTCTAAAGCCCAGACACCGTCACCGGACTCGTTCTGATCGATTCAGCCTTAAACCTCCGTCACTACGAAGCTTCAGCTCAGAAATCTATCTGTTAGCATCATGTCGCTAACAGCCGTGCTAAATAGCCATTAGGGTGAGAGACACCTAATCCAAGCGTTCTCTGCAAATAGCTCCACAAAAAAAGCCATTTTCCATTCATATACATAATTTTAGGTTATAAAACTTTAAATACTAACCTAAAGTAGTCTAACACTATTTTAAAAAAGCCTGAAAAAAGCAGAATATGGGACCTTTAAACTTTCCTGCTGCTCAAAAATATTTTTAAGTGAACAAAATGGAAAGGCCCATGAACAGAAGAAGGACCAGAGTTGGCGCCACTTTCTTCAGCTCTTGTTTGTGCGCTGTACGACCTCTGTAGTTTTCTTTCATGCTGTAATTGCCAATGCACTTTAATGCTGCAGTTACTTTGGAGTCATCTTAAAAAACGGGAAAATAAGACGAGCTTTGATAAACCAAGTTGGTTGAACACTGAACCGGCCTTGCGTCAGCCTAAAAAACACTTTTAGCAGTAGAAAGTATGTCTAGTGTTGCATGTAAAAAACTATATCACAAAAGTACACAAGCAAAACTATTTTCAACCTATACAATACCATTAAGGTAAATATTTCAGACCAAGGTGCATGCATATTTATACATTACAGTCTGATCAGAGCAATGGCAGATGTAAAAATGAACGTGTGCATTAGTGAATCTGTATTAGTCACTATCATTCTCAAGGAGATGAGACGTGGTGCACACAAAGGGGAGAGGTTGTGTTGTCTCGGGCCTTTTCAAATCAAGAGCACTTAACAGAAATAATGATAAAATGAGATAACATCAAAGAAAAACTTTACCTTTGACATTACATTTTTTATCAAAACAGACCACAAAAGCACTTTAAGCTTTTATTTCTTTCTCCAAAGCTGACCTTGGCTTCCTGTTTGTATTCTAATGCAGCTCATTATCCAACATGAACCAATGTAAAAGCATAAAACTTTGCTATAGAAAGAACTCTTTTCTGACATCTCTGAATTAGTTAGGGTCAAGTCTGAGTTGCACTAAAACCAACGAGTATAGTAGGTGCATCTTAATCTTTAATAGCACTTTTCCACAGCAAGATTACAGCAGATGGAGTCAGTGGAGAGAGTTTTTGTGAGGGGGATCACAAAGTGGCAGCAGGAAGAATGTGGGCTGATGTCCTCTGTCACTCATTGTTTACTGCTGCATTGAAGTGACATGAGCGTATCAAGACAAAACCAAGGACGAGTCAAGACATTCCACTGCAAGAGAAAACAGAATGCATTTGTATTAAGGGCTTAAAAATGTCCAAACACAAGGAGGGGTTAAAGTTATTTTCACAAAGAAGAAAAGCAGCTTTTATGCAGTTAGAAGAGTCATGAAGTCAAATTAAATGTTGGCTGGGATCGACTTAAAATAACTAAGATTAGTTGATGTAAGATGGTCATGGTCTGGTACAGTGGCTCCCAAAGTGGGGTCCGGGGTCCGCAAAGGTACTGCAGGGGGGCCCCCAGAGGTTGTCTATATTTCAATTTCAGTTTCAGTCCATTCTTTATTTCAGACACACGGTTTTGGTCCATAACAACAAATAAAACATTCAAAAATATAAAAAAAACAATTAGGCAATGAAAAAAAGTATCTAAAAACATTAAGTACATAGAAAAAAATCTATTTTGAAATTTATTAGTTATATAATTGTTTTAAAATATCACTTTAAAACAAATTTTTGCCAATAGTCAGTGTTTTTGTAATGTTCTACTGTCACTGTGGTAAATTCTGTAGTATTCCTGTGTAATTGGTGGAGGCGCTGTTTATATTTTACATCAGGCATCTAGTTGGGCAGCAATGGGGTCCTACTCAGTGTGTTGGTGTGTTTGCTGTTATATATTACTGCCAGTGTGCGTTTGTGATGAAGGTGGGTTATAATGTTAAATGTTATTGTTATGCAAATGTTCCGCCATCATTTTGATGCTAAATATACGTCAGCTTTATAGCGCTGCTGCTGTACTGTTTACAGCTGTGGAAAGTTTGTTAAAGTCAAGCTAGTGCACTGAGGTTACATGCTAACATGTTAAGCTTGTGGGCACGCTAGAGATATATACACGTCTTAAGAAGTTGTATGTTTGTTTACTTGCAGATTACACTGGTCTACAAATGTTTGGACTCGATCTGCTTCTGAGATAAAAGTGGCTAAATCTTATTTATTTTGATGAAGATGAACTGAAAATCAATGATAACTGTGCTGTTAGCTATGTATTCAAGATATTTAATGATATTGTTTCACATCAAAATCACATCTGTTTATACAATAGATTTAGGCATTTTTGCTTAAAAATAATATTTATATTTTGAAAATATTGAATTTCTCTACATGCATGCATTTTGTCCACTTCCAAGAGAGAGATTTCTGCAAATAAAAACTAAACATTTTAAGTCAAAACTCTATCCATATTAAAATGAATGTATTGAATGTGCAGCTTTCAGATAGAACTGGTTGCTTGTAGACACTGTACCTTCTGATAAACACCGTTTTTGCCTTATTTTGCATAAATTTCCTGTTTTGACCCAATACTGTTTCTTGGAAACTATAACAATCTGCACTTCTCACTTACTTTTTCTTTATTAGTGACCTAATCCAAGAAAAATGTCACTACTTTTGTTCCGGAAGCATTTTGCTGTAGACCTGTGATACCAGACAACAAAGTTACAGACTGTTAAGGAAGCTACAGACAAAGTTAAAAATGTCAGAGTCAGAATACAAGTGAAAAATTGGATTATATAAAGAAAGCTGTATGCATTAATGAAGCTGTGCAGTTCACATTAAAGTCACAAGAACTGTTCCACTGTGTCCGGCCTCGCTCTCTAACCGGAGTGTCTGTGTGGATGAGCTGTGAGCAAATACAGTCCTAGCTTCCCCCAACAGTCACTGACAACACTGTGTATCTCTTTCAGTCCTTTGACCTGTATCCGACGAGCGTCACATGCAAAGATTCGCTGCCTACTTTCACTTTTACATTGCCTGCACTGATTTAAACTGAAGCGGCACGTACCAAACTTCAGTCAAAACACACGTTGCCCCCAGTTTCCAAATAAACACAAACACGAACACTTCTCCTCTCTGACAGAAATATGTCAGGCAAAAACACAGAGGGGAGGGGCGAGCGCTGTCCCGTCTCAGCTCCTCTCACTGATGAGTGAAGAAAAAACTTCTGCCTGCTCCAAACCAAACACACAGTACACAGTGTACACAGTCTGGAGGTCGTTCTCTCATTTTGTCAGACAATAACAGATATCACACCTGATTAAAACCCCTCACTGTTCAAGTTAAAACATTTTAAGTCAGGACACGCTGCATCTGCTGTGAATTTTTTACTAATTTCATTGTCTGTATTTTTTTATCTTTCTTTTTTTTAACCTGGCACAGTTAAGACTGGTCTCAGTGAACGCCAGTGTTGCCTACTCCTCAATAAGAAAAGTTATTATTGGCTGTCCTAAAAGTCGCTAGAAGTCGCCTGATGATGTCATCGCCTTTTTGCATAATTGGTCACATGGATCTAATTGAAAGTGAGGCCGGTGACTCGTGGCTGCCTGGTGAGGCTGCTGCTGGCATCAAATATCTCCAAATATTTCAAGAGATCTGCAGATATACTGTCGGCTTGCCCTCTAACAGGTAACTGCATATTATTTACATGCAAATTAGGGACATAATAGGCAAAAAAATTTATTATTAGCGTTATAAATGTTTTATGTACTATTGAACAGTGCTGTAATGTCTGTCAAATATTGGTATTATGCTCAAATTTGTTGAATAAACATAAAATAAAAAAGCTCCTGCTCTGAGTCGCCTGCAGCTGACAGGCCTGTGTGCTGATTGGTCAGTGGCAGAGGGAAAAAGGCGGAGCTAAGAGCACAACAGTAGCAGCTGTGTGCTGATTGGTCAGTGGCAGAGGGAAAAAGGCGGAGCTAAGAGCACAACAGCAGCAGCTGTGTGCTGATTGGTCAGTGGCAGAGGGAAAGAGGCGGAGCTAAGAGCACAACAGCATCAGCTGTGTGCTGATTGGTCTGTGGCAGAGGGAAAGAGGCGGAGCTAAGAGCACAACAGCAGCAGCTGCTGGCGGTGAGACGGAGGAGGAGGAGGAGCTCACGGCGACAGCAGGGAGCTCGAAGAGTAGAGCAGTGAGAAGTACTTTAAGGTTTTTCATGAGTCGCCAAAGTCGCTAGCAACATCAGAAAAAGTCGCTAGATTTGTCACTTGTCGCTTTTTTGAAAATAAGTCGCTAGGGAGGTCTGAAAAGTCGCTAAATATAGCGACAGAGTCGCTAAGTTGGCAACACTGGTGAACGCTGGTGCACTCTGTACTAACTCCATTTACTACATGGGACGTAGCTAAGACGACTTAAGTTAAGCCCAGTTGGTGCACTCCGCTCCTGAAATCTTCCATACAAAGTTTTAGCCAAGAGCAGGTCGTTTAGATGAAACCTGGAGGTGATAAACCATCTCCTGTTCCCACCTATCACATTGAAGATGAGTTACAACAAAAACCTAATCATGCCAAGTATTGCCACACCATTGGTCCATAACTGTCAGTAGCACCACAGCAGGATTTATTCACAGGTTTGTAATCTCTCCGATTTGGTGAAAGCTGCAGCACAGGCTGAAGGGAACTGGGGCAGTCCATGCTGCACATTTCACCTTCAGTGTGACAGGTTTGACAGCGCAAGTGCCCCAGTCCTGCTCAAGAACAAAACACTGACACGGCCTAAAGGAGGTGAGCCCAGGTACGTCATGTTCAATATTAAAGCCTAATGTCAAGTTAACTGATTATTAAAAAATGCATTTCTAAGTCTTGAATAAAATGCTCTTTTAGATCAAATACAAAGACAAAACATCAGTGTTAGAAGTGGTGAGTTGTTTCAAATTTATTTAAAAATGACTTTGTGTATTGAGCCTCATAAATCGAGCTGATGCCAGTACAGATTGTAAAAATGAGCCTTGCAGAGTGGCGGTCCTCAGTGTTGTGTTGTACTGACAAACACTGCACTTCTTATAAACACAGCTTTACAATCCATAAAACCAGGCCAGCGACGAGAAACTGCTGGAGGTAAAGTTTCTGTGCTCCACACAGGAAGAGAAAAAACACCACCGAGTCTTCTACAACTTCACAAACAAATGTGTGTTCCACAGAAAAGATTGTCATTGTCAAAGTCATTTATTTTGACATATGACTGATTATGTAGTAGTAGTAGTAGTAGTAGTAGTAGTAGTAGTAGTAGTAGTAGTAGTAGTAGTAGTAGTAGTAGTAGTAGTAGTAGTACAACCCCAGGACTTTCCCAATACTAGCTCCTCAATGTGGCAGTAGTAGAAGTAGTAGTTGTTGTAATTTTAGCCTCTACAACTTCTTAACCCTCAGGCCCCTGGCACGTTTTTAGGATTTTTTTCTCTCATTATGGCATTTCTTAGGGTGATGATATTTGACAAAGATGTTCAGTAATAAATGCCTTTTAGACTTTCCGCTTCACAACTGAAAAAAGAAAAAACAAAAACACAATTTTGGTTCATTTTTTGGTCCCATTGACTCACATTAAAATCACTTATTTTCCCTCTGCTGCCATTACAATACAGAAATGTTAAATCCTGTTAATTCCTTTGTAACCCTGTCAGAGGCTAAAAAAATACACAAACAAAAACATCACCACCAGATCCACCATTTTCAAAATCTACATTAGATAAAATTACTTGAATTCAGATTATTTATCTTGATTTGAGCAATTTTCACTAGATTAGATTTATTTATTTATTCGGTAAATTATTACTAGATCATTTTTTCAAGCTATTTTTACTTATTTTAAGCAAAATGATCTGTCCATGTGGTAAGATCATTTTGAAATAAGTGAAAAAATCTTACCCCATGGACAGATAATTATGCTTGAGATAAGTAAAAATTAGAGAAAAATACTTTGAAACAAGTGAAATAATCAGTAATAAGTTATCTAATCAATAAATAAACCTAACCTAGTTATTTTTTTTTGCTTAAATCAAGATTAATAATCTGAATTCAAGATATAGATAGATACACTCAAGGAAAAAAGAAACGCACCACTGCTTTTTTACCACATTTTTGTTTGGTTACTTATTTTTGATGGAAATATTCCATGTGCACATCAACCATAAACCCGTCCCTGATATTCAGACCCAATTAATCAATGCTTATGACAGTTTCAATAACAATAACATGACCAAACAATAATAATGCAGCAGTTGTGACATGTGGTCGACCAGATCTGGGACGGTCATTGGAGGATCCAGTGGTGTGGAAACGCTCAGCGTGGCGTACAACAGTAGAGTGATGGACTCCAAACTCCTGGCTACAGCCGTGTGCTCCTTCAGCTTGAAGCAGGCCAATGGCTGCCAATCTCTCTCTGGTTGCAGGAGTCATGGCATTGGGAACAAATGTGCTTTTTTTTCCATTTTGGTGTCTTTTTATAGGGAATGGTTGTGCACAATTGAGGACAGGTCCAATTCATCTCTGAGTTTTACTCCTGACCCAGACACAGGTGATTAATACAAAAATACAGTTGTTATTGCTCATCAAAATCAATCAACCAGGACCAGGAAAACAGTCATTTCATTTTGACTCAGATAGAACTAAACTCATTGTAGTCTGTCATTTTTCACTGGCTGTAATATTTTTTGACAAATTGAGAAAATGAAAGTGCGTTTCTTTTTTCCTTGAGTGTAGATAGATAAGTTTATTTGTCACATGCACAAAAAAGTACAGTGAAATTGCGTTTGGAGCAAGCCTCCGGGCCGCAGCTGCTATGAACTCCGCCACACGCTCTTCAGAAAGTTAAATGCAGTTTTGCAAAGCATACATTAACATACAAACAAAACATAACATAACAAGACACAGTGCACATGGTCACGTGATGGAATTTTTGTTTGGGGAGAGAAAAGGAGGAGGCAGACGGATGGAGGGGTGTGTGTGATGCAGTAAGAGTCTGAGCTTGTGATTGAAAGTTGGAGCCACGACTCAGATGTTTCCAGTTCAGTTCTGTGGCTTGTCCTTGAAGGAGATCTGGCAGTGCACAGGGAGAGAGAAGAAGCTGTGAGCTGACCTCCCAAACCCAGGGAGGAGATATAGGGAGAAGGTGAGGGGGGTAAACAATTTTTAATCCATTTAAGCTGATCTTTGGTTAATTTTGTCCGGATCATAATCAGTCCATCAGTTCTGGAGCTCAGCGTCGCTGGCGTACGTCCGGTTGATGGAGTGACTTTGCTTCATGGTCAGTCCAGTAACAGTTCACCAGTCTGACCCCCGATGGTGTCCAGTCTCCTCCACAGTCTGGGCTGAGACGTCACGCCACTGGAATACTTCACTCACTCACATCCCAGAAGCACCCTTTCATTTCCACAGACAGCAGCTGGGTGAATTTGCTGGCAGCTGTCTTACAAATCTTCCGATAGGTCAGGGCAGTCCCAGGGCCAAAATAGGAATCCTGCTATCAAAAATTCCAAATATGAATAAATCCACATCCGAAGGTCCTGTCCGGGCAGGCAGGTTCCCCCGGTGCACCTCTCTGAGGCAGAAAATCTTGTCAATAGCGCTGAGTGACCAGTTAATCAATTCCAGATATTTAGATATTGATATTGATTGGTAGATATTGATTTTTTTGCAGTGCATTGCATTGTGGGAAATAATTTATTATAATTCCATTAGATAAGAGTAACTGCAGACCAGCACGTTTGGCAGTAGTAGTACAGAACTTAACACTCCCCAGTATAAGGTCTTTAATGTGCCTCTGAACCAAAAGATGGGACATTTCTCAGCAGCAGATCCTGTGTAAACATCTTTTATGGGGCAAATATTTACATGAACATTAAAATAGTTCAGTGTTTAATGTGGTGATAATTGCACTGTGTCTTACTCCTGTCTGCTTCTCCAAACTCCAGTGTAATTTCAATGCGATTTGCAGGCTAAATAAAGATTAAACTGACACAGAGAGGAGCTCACTAAATCCTGTGTTGCTCTGTGTTCCATTTGCTCGCATTGCACTGGGCAAACGGGCTCCTGTCTCTGCACCTTATGCACGGAATACGCTGCAGAAAAACTGGAACTTAACTGAGGTGATTTCCTTGAATGCTTTTAAATCTAAACTGAGAGATTTAGAGGCCAACTTCAAAACCTGCACATGTTTTTCATCATCTGTTTGTCTCTTCCTGTAATCTTGTCTTTGTGTAATTTTGTAACTGTATTTTGCATTTGGTGCTGCCTCTTGGCCAGGACTCCCTTGAAAAAGAGGTTTTTAATCTCAATGGGACTTTCCTGGTTAAATAAAGGTTAAATAAATAACTTCATACCGTATTTTCTGGACTATAAGTCCCACTTTTTCCATCGTCTGGCTAGGGGTGCGACGTATACTCAGGTGCGACTTATATATTAAAATATTTCACATGTTCATTATTTTCACACTGATGATGGATGGAGAGCACAGCTTCAGAGCAACTGGGAGGATGCACCATGCAACTTTCCAGCAAGACATTGGATGAATCGACAAGGCATGGACTTCAGTGACAAACAAAACCATCCTCTCAGGATTCAGAAAGAGCGGAATAATTGGAAATGGAACTGATGCTGAGTCTGACGACAGCCACGCAGAGGAGGAAGCGGTGCTTCGTCTACCTCCGGAGTTGGCGGAGTTGTTCAGAAGCAACACCGAGGATGAAGAATTTAAAGGATTTAGCGATTAGGAGTGAGATGGTGAGTTTGGTGAACTTGTTATATTATGTTCTTTATGCTATAGTTATGTGAATAACTGTTAATATATTACGTTAACATACGAGACACCTATTCAGTTCGTTGTTTATGCTTCATGTAGCTGAATAACCATCAGTGTGTTACGTTAGCATAGCGCACACCTATTCAGCTGTTGTTCTCTATTCTATTATTACTATAACTTGCCTTTCAACATGAAATGTCTGTTCTTGGTGTCGGATTTTGTAAAATAAATTTCCCCCAAAAAATGTGACTTATAGTCCAGTGCGACTTATATAGGTTTTTTTCTTCTTAATTATGCATTTTTTGGCTAGTGCCACTTATACTCCGGAGCGACTTATAGTCGAGAAAATACGGTAAATAAACCACACAGCAAGTAACTTTTACTCAACCATCATACACACTGTACCTTTTTCTTATCAGCTGATAAATGTGCGCCTTTAGGAAAAAAATAATTACTGCTGTTTGTATTTGAACAACTCAAAACTTGAAAACAAGGACGTAAATAAAAGCGAGAATACACACACAAAAGGTTTGGAAGGTTGTGCATAAAATCAAATAATATAGCAGCATTTTTAGTAAAAATCCCTCAGGACACTTGAGTGTTTGTCCTGTGGCGTCTTCAGAGGTCACACTGTGCTCCAACTCTGATGACTCCTCTCTCAACAGAACACATCTGAAGTGTCCTCTAAAGTGCACTCATTAGGACACTTGTTAAGACACCTGGCGTTTTCCTGTCGCGGGTGTTCACTTCCAGTTTGAGCTGCTGAGGAACAAAAAACACTAAAGCTAACTCTGACTCTAGACATGTAATCTGACAGAAGTAAACAAAACCGTTTTTACTGCGACTGCCCATTAAAAAACAAAAAAACAAACCCTGATCTTTCAGGTCACACTGCAGGACACCATTTTGATTACAAGACTAAACTGATTTTAATTTTTATTGCAGTATTCAAAAGTGTTGTTTTAGTAAAGTACAAATATTTGACATTATGCCCAAGTTGTTATAAACTAGGGCTGCACAATATGTCGCAAAATTATCGTTATCGCATTATCAGCAAATATCACAAGAATCTAAATATATCACAATAACGCTGTGGTCTTCCATCTGACAGAGATTTACACTGAAGAATCATTTTCCACCAGAGCCTTAAAAGAAAATATGTTGTGACTAAATAAAAATGTTTAAAAAGTCCAGTTTTAGTGGTAATTTAATTAATTTAGTCACAGCTTAGCCTTGTTTTATTCCTGGTTTAGTCTGTGTTAAGTTTTGATTTTGTCGCTGTTCTGACTTGTAAATACAGGAACTTACATTTTTGTGAAATTTAGTGAATTTAATTTACTATTTTCAAAAAGTAGGCTCTGTTTTCAAATATCACAATAATATCGTTATCACAATTTTCAACATAGTTATTGAATATCGCATATTTTCTCCATATCGTGCAGCCCTGTTAGGAACTGTCTCTGACGTTAGTGACTATGAAAATGTTTGTATTTTGAAGTTTTGAAAATGTTACAGTCACACCACAGGAAATTTTACAGTTTAACGTTAAAATGCAAAAAAAATATAACATACAACTTTTTTTTCTAAAACACAGGTTGCATAGTACTACTCTATAAGTAGCAAGTAAAAGTATTCAACAAAAGTACTACTTGTAAAAGTGAGTAAACGTTAAAAATATTGAATGTAAAGTTGACCCACTTTAGTAGAAAGTACTTACAGCTACTACCACTACTACTGCTTCTTCTACTACTAATACTACTATTACCATTTATAAATACTACTATTACTATTACTACTAGTGTTGCTAATACTACGGCTATTGCTAAAATTCACTTTGTGTACTACTTTGTACTACTTTTAGAGTAGTACAACCCCAGAACTTAGCACCCCCAGTACAAGCTCCTACATGTGGCGTAGTAGTAGCAGTAGTATTAGTAGTAGTATTTGTAGTATTTGTAGTAGTAGCATTGGTATTAGTAGTAGTTGTAGTAGGTTTTGTAGTAGTAGTAGTAGTACAACCCCAAAACTTAACATTTCCCACTGCAAGCAACTTAGTGTAACAATAGTAGTAATAATAATAGTAGCAGTAGTAGTACAACCCCAGAACTTTGCACTCCCCAGTACAAGCTACTTAATGTGGCAATAGTAGTAGTAGTAGTAGTAGTAGTACAACCCCAGAACTGAGCACTTCCAGTACAAGCTCCTTAATGTGACAGTAGTAGTACTAGTATTAGTAGTAGCAGTAGTAGTAGTGGGAGTAGTAGTTGTCGTAGTGGTTATACAACCCCAAAAATTATCACCCCCAGTACAGGCTCCTACATGTGGCATAGTAGTAGTAGTAGTATTAGTATTAGTAGTAGTTGTAGTAGGTGTAGCAGTACTACAACCCCAGAAATTAGCATTTCCCAGTGCAAACTACTCAATGTAAAAGTAGTACTAGTAACAGTAGTAGTAGTAGTACAACCCCAGAACTTTGCACTCCCCAAACTACTCAATGTAAAAGTAGTAGTAATAGTAGTAGTAGTAGCAGTAGTAGTAGTACAAGCTCGTTAATGTTGCTCTGAACCAAAATATGGGACATTTCTTTCAGATCCTGCCTACGTATTCTCTTTGGAGTACTTTGATGTACTTCTGCAGTTTAACTCTGTGATTATCACTGACCCCAGTTATGTCAGGGTTAAGTGGTGTCGCTCCTGTCTGCTACTCCAAACCGTAAGCCTGATTAACTCCAGCTGTATCTAAAAGAAGCACGAGTCTGACTCAAGGATCCCCTGAATTTACCAAGTTTAAAGGATCAAAAAGGGGGCAGAGCTAAAGTGTCCAGGTCTAATTAGGCGGCTTTGTGTGTCCCGCAGAGAGATGATTGCGGAGAATAAAGTGGTTTTAACAAGCGGGGTACGAGCTAATCCAAACGCCCGGGTCGTCTACGGAGCGGCGGCGTGGCAGTAAAGGCGGCCCAGAGGCGCGGCAGATTTATGGACGGAGTTATGAGCGCCGCACGGCATCCATAAACGCTAATAATGCAGCGGGAAGAGAAGAACGCTGGCTCGACGCTCTCGCTCTGACTCAGGACGAGGCTGCGGCGCTGGGCGATCTGTGACCTTTAAATTATTCACGATCTCTTTAAGTTGCTTTGTGAAAAATGCCATCGGAGTTTAGCGACGAGGCTAGTCCAAAACTGAGAAATACATAACTTATTTTGTACAGAAGGTCTTTTTGGTCTTGTGCACCTCCTGGGCTTATCAGGTTATTTATTATAAGATTATCTGAGTTGTTTTAAGTTATTTCTTTCCTCTTTCAAGCTACTTTCACTTATTCAAGCAAAAGTATCTCTCCATGGGGTAAGAAAATGCCATTTACCCCATGGAGAGATACTTTTGCTTGATGATTTAGCTAGCTATAAGTGAAAACAGCTTGAAAGTAATCTGTTTCCTCTGATTCATCACGGATATTTTTCATTTTGGAGTAAACTCACTTGTTTCTTTATGGCACAGTACTTACTAAAAGTGTTCTCTTGTTAATGTTTTCAAAGGCTGTAAAAAGATAAATAAAAGCATAATGCAGCCCTTTTAAGGTTGCACTGGCAAGCTCCAACCTTTCTACTGCTGACAAAAACATTCAACATTTAAATGGTTCAGGCTGTTTCCTAAACCCACCGACAACAAAGTGCTCACCTTAGCTTAAAAATATTAAACTGGACCAGCTTGTGAATGCAAAATATTACATAACAAGAAAGTAGAACGCTTTAGAGATGACCTCGAACTTGGCTCCAAGGTGAGCTTTAGACCTGGCAGGCTGTCCAGCAATTATCCCAGGCTCATTAAACATTGTGTGAATGCTTTGCCAATAGTTAGCAACATTTCACTGTGCGTCCTCTTCTTGTGTGTGAGCAGATGTAGCCTCATGCCCTGTATAGTCAGCTGCCATTAATTCAGTGTTGACAAGTGGATTAACCAATGGGAGCTTAAAGTTACACTGTGTAAGATTCCCGGTCTTGCGCCTCTAGAGGCCACAGGTGCCACTGCATCCTCACAAAACGTAAACACTAGGGCCCCTCCTCCTTCTGAAACTGTGCGAGCGTGCGTCTATTTCCATCATTGTTTCAACTTTAGTTGACCTGCTGCTACCTTTGGAAGTTTGGACTGGATCTTCTATAGAGTTAGCGCTAGCGTTAGCTTATCAACAAATATCGCTCAATGGTCGCAGTAAAAACAACTAATAACTGTATGAAAAAGCACGTTCTAAAGAAAAAATAAAGAGGCTAATTTACCTGCCCAACAATAAAGAAGCAAAAACGTGATCTGATTTGCAGCCTTCTCTGTCTCTCATCTGACGCCAGCGAGCAAAAGTCTGTCCGATGTTGACTCTTGTCTGCGATCTGGTGCGGTCCCTTTCACATTTTCTTTTTCTTGCCTCGTCCGACATTGTCTTCATCTTCTTGTGTCCTTCGGCCCTGACGAACTGGCGAAAATAACAACGCTAAAAGTAGCTTCCTGGTTATACTGCGCCTCAAGTCGTTCCCTGTCACGTGACTCTTCCTGAACAGCGGAGCGCTCCCGGCCAAGTTGCGAGGGCGGTTTCTCAGAACAGAAGCCCCGCTCGGAGCAACAGATCGCGCCTCAGGCCTTATAATCGCTCAAAAAATCACAAAAACAAGTCAGTATGCCCCACATATTTAGGAGAAAAGTTACACAGTGTAACTTTACTATGGATTGTGTTATTATTTGGCTCTGTGTGTCAGCCGCTTCTACTTTCTTTTAACAAGCAGGACAGTTGGGTTCCTCACTCGGGCCAAAGCGCTTCTTAGTTCTTTCCTTCGTCTCCTGTTGGTTCTGCTGAAGCCCTCGTTGTTGTTCAGTCCTCTGTGGGATTTTTGTCTTCGTCCTGTTTCTATTATAACAGTAAAGTCCCTCTGACGTCCACACATTCAAACAAACCATCTTTTTCTTTCACAAGTCTTTGTACAACTGGCTTCTGCTGCTGTCCCTGTTCACAAATAAGCACAGAGCTGCTCATAATACACAGGATTCTGGTGTTTTATGGAAAAAACGGCAAGAATCAGCCATGTTTGTTTTGGATGTCCCTCCCTTCGTTTCTCTGATTGTTACTCCACCTGTAGAAATGAAATGTAAGCGGAGGGACCAGGCTAACTTCTTTGTTTAGAAGAGGGAAAGAGTTTGTCTAGTGCGTCTCTGATTACTGATGAGCCGTCCATAAACAGAGCAGTATTACAGCCGGAGTCTAAATGAGCTGAAGGATTATTCACTGAAAACATTTATGTTCCTCGAGTGTCCTTTAGAGCAGCACTTCTACAACACTCACTTTGGTTTATTATTACAGAGATTTTATAAATGAATCGACCTCAAGAGTCAAGGACTCCTCAGCACTGTTTACCTTTTCATCAGTTTTCAGAAAACCTGGACCAGTTACCTCCCACAGAATACTCAGTTCATACAGAGTGCGCTACTGATGTTAATGCAAGTTTATCCATTCATGTTTTTATTGTTTTGTTTTGTTTTTGTGCTGTCTCACCATTGATGCAGACAGCTCTGGAATTGATGCTTTATCTGTATTTGGTTTTTTCTAGTGGTACTTAGGAAACTTTTGCAGTTGTGCTGTTTACTGCTGGTTTAGTTCTGTTTTAGTCCGGGTTTATTCGTCTTTTATTCCTGGTTTAGCCCTAGTTTACATTTGTTTTGGACCTAGTTTAATCCTGCTTTTGTTGTGGTCGTAGACCCAGTCCTTGGCTTAGTCTTGGTACAGTTTTTGTTTGTTTCTACTGTGCAGTGCTAAAGCTTTTTTATAGCTTTTATCAAAGTTAATAACTAATAATAATAATATTTTATTCTTTTGTTGAAACCTGGTTTAGACCAACCAATGGAAGATTAAAAAGCCTTCATTAGGGTAATGCTTTTTCACAGTTTGTTTCTGTCTTATTACAGTATGCAATTAAGTGATAAGAAAGTAATGGCATACATTCATTTGAGTGTGGAGAACTTATTTTTTTGCTAAAATAAGCAGGTGCAAAACTCTATTTATCCAACAGTATTAAATAATGCCATGGCATTTACAGAATGTTTCTGCCACAACTCTAGTATTATTGGTTCCGGATTCTTCAACTTAAGCTGGGGACGCGCTACACGATTTTCTCAGTGGTTACAGATTCTGAAAAGACCAGGAGCTCACACTAACGACTGGTTTCAGCAGATTTAGTTCTGACGACTGAAAGACTGCGCCTCACACACTACAAGATCTGCTGAGGCCGCAACTGACGCCAAACAAACGCAGCAAACTCTCGCGAGAACTAAATGGTAAACAAACATGGAGCTACCTGGGTCGCTGTTGCCGTTGTGTGTGCAGCTCTCTGTTTGGAAAAAAGGGAAAAGGAAAAACATCTATGTATCTAGTTTCACTTGGGTAGCACTCAGCTTTCTTCAGTGTTTGCCATGGTTGTTTATGTTTTCTTCTTCTTCAAATTTCCACTTATATTTTCCCGCCGCTTCCTGTTGCTTCGTCCTCGTTCTCTGATGCTATTTCCTGTTTCCCATCAACTGTTTTTCATCGGCCGCTGGACTCCATGAATTCCCAGTTGGATGTAAACATCCCACACTACAGGAGTGTGGTCCAGAGTCGGTTTGATTGCTTGAGTCTTTGAACATCACACACTAACGGATTTCAGGGCCGACTGCTGATTACGATTCCCTGCAACTAGTGTTGACTGCTACAGACTCGGCACAACTGTGAATCGTTATAAAATTGGGCAAAAAAAAAAACGTATGGTAGTGTGTCCCCAGCTTTAATTGCAAACCAATTGTCATGTGTCCAAGTAAGTGTTTAAATTGTGCGACATAAATGGTTCTTTTTGCCCATTGTTGGCATGTTTCATAAACCCCATCACCATCCTCTAATCATCCACACGAGAGTTGCATGGAAAAAATAAATTACAGTACTACAAAAATACAAAAGCTTGTGCACTAATCAGCCACACTTCACATTTGCTCAGGGGTAAATGGAAAAACAAGAAGGAACCTACTCCTCCACTCTATTTTTCAGTATTTTTCCATGCCACTTCAGCCTCACAGCAAGAGGAACCCAAGTTCAATCACCTGGACCGTGTGGGGCCTTTTTTGAGGCTAATCCTCCACCTCGGCGCTCCTGACCAGGATCCTGGCTCAAGATCTGGTGAAGCAAAGTGGACAATAAAGTTTACCTTACCTTAACATTTTCCATGCAATGAATATAAAACAATATGCACGTTTAGTGAAACATCTCATACAGAACACAAGTTACAACTGGGAGACAGCATTTTTCTGCTTCTAATCCCTCAAACACATTAAGAGCAGACTGACTGAGGCTGTATTAAACCGACTGTAACTGTAAATATCAAAAACCAATAGAACGCAGCGAGGAAAGCCGCACCTGAACGCACCACGGAGGATTTGATATCTTTATCCTTTTACACAGGCAGGTATGTGATTTATCTGCTTCAAAAGGCGCCCCGTTAATCCATTTCTCCACATGAAATGCTTACATAATGCCGTCTTCATGTTCAAGGCTGTGTATTCCGCATATTTTTCATCATTTCCGTGTAGGATTAATTTGAATGCAGCTTTGGGGGCAGATTAACACGACCGCTGAGGCTGAATGACATCCTCCTGTGAAGGTGCTCCACGAGGAAATGACATGGAGTGGTTTATTGTGTGGCTTTTGTGTAAAGAGTTGCATAAGGAACGGCTGCTATAGACCCTCAGCCTCTTCCTTAAACTTTTTGTATAATGCCCTTTTACTACAAAATAGAAAATTAGTTCCTTTAAGAGTTGTACCTCCCAGCTCCCACAACAAACAGCAAATCCTTCCTGCTTTTATTTCATCAGAAATCTAAAACTGGATCATTCTGACCATATAAAATATCTCTGTAATATGAATAGCAATGTAAAACTGAAGTTCAGAGCTGGCCTTGAACGTCTGGCTCTAAGTTTATTAAATCGACGTGAAGCAGTGATTATCTCCGTCTTGTCAAACATCACGTCTTGTATCAGCAACATTTATCCACATTTCACTAAACCTCTCCTTTATCTATTTTTGTAGTTTGGTTTTTCTTCTGTATTTCATTGTTCATTGTGGTTCCGGAGACTAAATAGACTATGACTATTTAGAGTTGTTTTTCCTGTGTAAAGATATATTAAGGTCCAAGGTGTCTAAAGCAGCTTAATGAGGTGTGAAGAAAACTTGTCAGAGACATTTTGCTTGAGTGAGTAAATTAGCCTGGTTAGCAAGCATTTAACACTACAACAAAGTCAGTGTTTTCTTATAAAGATATATTTTTGCAGCTGTTTGCAGGATTGTAGAGGCAGCAGAGAGAGCCTCTTGCCTTTGGCAAAGAAGTACGGTGGCCCTGAAGGGCAAATCACAATAACAAAATCAAAAACATGCAAACAAAACTGAAACATGCACACACATTTAAAAAACATGCACACACATTTAAAAAACATGGACACACATTTAAAAAACGTGCACACACATTTGAAAACTTGCACAGAAATTTGGATTCATACACTCATTTGGAGACAAACACTCATTTGGAAACACTACAGCAAAAAGATTTCAACAACTAATATTTTTTGTTCACCTAATCTGACGTTCATATGTCTAAAAACTTTAAGTTTTACTCCCTATTGTTTTTTTAAATTATCTAACAGCCCACTTACTATCAACTGTTAAGAAAAAAAAATATATAATTAATAATAACTTACAATACAACTGTAGCAGAAATAATGAATTATTCATTTCTGTTGTTTATCACAGTTTCAATCTCTGTTGTTGCTGCAGTTTATTTTGAAAATGAATATTCCTGACCACAACTGTGCTGTTCTTCTCTTGTTACATTTAATATATTAAGTTTTATTATAATCGATAGTAATATTTTCTCTGAACAATGGATTAGTTTGCTGTAAGATGAGTTAAAAAATTACACTGAGTAAAACTTAAAATATAAAGTTTTTAGACATATGACAAACATATTAGTTGTTGAAAACCTCTATACATCTTGAAGGATCCTGTTGCTTTGAGTTTTCACTTTTTTTTTCTTTTTCTGCTAACTGTGCAGCATTGAGAAGAAATGGTGGGATTCCTTGTGATGTCCTAATGACTGAGTGCAGCCGTGAGCAGTGCGGGCCCCGCTGCTCCTGCTCTTATCCACAGAGCTGGAGCAGTGTAAGTGTCGCACCCGCACCACTGAAGATAACACCTTCAGAGCGCTCACTTCTCCCACAAAAAGGGCCCACATTTGAATGCAGCGCGGCGTCTGAGTCGAGCAGGTTTCACAATAAAAGAACAAAAGGAAAAAAAAAGTGCATCGGTGCCGTCCTCGGTTCAGAAAATATATCGTCAGGAGCGGAACGGCTTATGACTTTCACTCGTCCTCCGCAATTTAGGAGCCGACCTGGTGGCGTTGTGCGTGCGAATGAGGTCTGAAAAGCTTTAGAAATGTGCTCACAAAAGAGGGATTTTGAAGCAAGGTTGATTGATTTGAACTGAAATGAGGTTAATAGCAGACAAAAGCAGTTTTGGTATCAAACAATGACGGCCAATAAAAGAGAACAGACTTGTAAAATGACTATAAAAGTGAAGAGGATTGATGTGTTGAACTGTGACACGCTGCGTTTTAAATTGATTTACACCAAACCTCTATGAAGCAGCCTTGGAAAATTATATATTCAATAAATATAGAAAAAAGGCAATTTTGAACCAAGGACAGATAAAATTACATAGTACAGAAAGAGTGTGGCTTAAAAGCAGTACGCAACTTTTTTACTTTTGATTGCGCAGAACTGTTTAATCACCAAATGCCATGTTGTAACAAAAACAACATCAATGTGTCTTCTTGCTCTTGTTAAGCTTTGGCCAATCAAAGGTTTGTAAACAATGGGCTGTGGTTCTGTTTGAATAATGAAAACTGCCATTGTCTTTTGGTGTGCAGGGCTTGTCAAAAAATTTAACGTCCGTTTGTAGATTTCTCCAGAGAACTGATCAAACCTCTCCTGTCTCAGTCTACGCTGGGGTCAGGCCAATGCCCCACCCCAGCCCCACCAAGAATTTCCACCTCTATATCAGAAAAAAACATTAGAAGATGAATCTTACCATTTTAATGTCAACACAATTGATAATTCTTTGAAATTACGACTTATTATTGGCTAATACTTTCTACTTTCTTGTTGGCAGATGAATAAATGTAATTTTTGACCAGGCTTATCTAGGACAGCCACGTGTTTACACCTGCGGCCCGGGGTCCTTCTCTGCTCTGAGGCAGCAGTACATTCAAATATACTTCATAAGTTAAATATACTTACCAAGTTGGACATGAGAGGAAGAAAAAGCGAACTCCAGCGCAGATTCATGCAGCGAGAGGACGCAGAGGTCAGGACTTTACCTCAGACTGAGCTACTGTTCACAGCCAGGATCAAATCAGGAGTAAAACTAGACTTTATGGAAAAACTAAGGGACATGAAGACTGCATAAACTACTGTATTTTCCGCACTATAAGGCGCATTGGATTATAAGGCGCACCTTCAATGAATGGCCTATTTTAAAACTAAAGGGAATGTCAATAAAACAGTCAGATAAGTCAGTCAGTCAAACTTTATTAATAGAATACAAACCAGCGTTCTTACAACTCCGTTCACTCTCAAAACAAGTTAGTGCATTCACAATACGGTAGCGTACGTACCGGGAGCTCTTATTTGCGCCGCCCTCGTTGAAAGCAATGTATTTCCAACTCCATTTGTCACAGTTCAAAGCTACATGAACAGCGTTCGAGCGCTCAGTTTTCTGTCCCCTCAATGTCGCAACTCTTCTACTGAGATGGAGCAAAGGCCACGCCTCCTTGTTCTTTTGCGGCAGGATCCATAAACACGCCTATGGCACACATGAACAGCTGGGACTGGAATTCCCCTTTACCGTTTTTACCGCTGTCACTTCGGCGACGCCCCCTGAATACGGTAGCCATAATTAACCAACATTGATCCATATATAAGGCGCATCGGATTATAAGGCGCACTGTCGGTTTTTGAGAAAATTAAAGGCTTTTAGGTGCGCCTTATAGTGCGAATAATACGGTACATAAAAGCTCTTAAATAAACCATCACAGTGTAAAATTGCTAACGTTAGCTTAGCCAGCATTCAGCCTCCCGACGTAAGGCACAGAGCTGCAATAATCCAGTCCGTTTTATTCATTATAGTGATAATTCATGTTAAATATCACACGTATGACTAATATTTATCTATAAATACTAAAACATCAAGTGAGTCTGGTCGGGCTTTATTGCAGAAGAACATTATCAGCGGAGTTTCGACAAACTTTTTTTTACACAGATGCCAGAGTCACATGATCACCGGTGAGAGAAAAATAGTGAGCGCGTGTCCGAATCATTCACAAAATGAGTGCACTATAGTCCGCTGTATAGTGCTGGACTAAATAGTGATTGAGGGGTTAGGGAGGAGGTTCGGACAAAGTCATTATCTGTCTTTTGTAGCCTTCTTCTCTCAAATCTAGCTGTCCTCCTGCTGAATGTTTTTTTTTTTATTTAGCGACAGGCTACAGCTCAAGTTCTCAGATTGAAAGAGTCTACTGATAATGCACAAGTGAATGATGCGTGGGCGAGTGGTGAATGGTGCATATTCATGAGTTTATTTGGTGTCTTTCGCATTCATTGTGAATGGAAAACTGAAAAATGTAACCCTTAAGTCAGTACCGATCAAACACTGTTCATAATAAACCCATTAATCTGGTCTAAGGTCAGTAGAACTGTTTATTTACTCAGTGCAGGAGGTTTTTTCTTCTAAAGCTCAGTGAGTATTTACCTGTCCACAGAGGTCACTGCTCAGTTTGCTCAGTTTCATGGCTGGAGTCTTTATTTTTGATAGAAACTTCTTTGTTGTATGAGGGGAAACTGTGCAGGCATTGATAGGTAAGACAGATGTGACACTGAAAGACTGTTGCTGCTGTGTTGAATTAATATCTTTTAACAGTGACAGAAGTGTTGGTGTGCACGCCCACTGAAGACCTGAGCACCCCAAAAATCTCTGGCACTACTCCTGAGAGCTGAAATACTGAGAGCACTGCGCTGTGAGGCGTTTAAATGATCTGGGGACTTTCCAGCAGCGCTAAATGCTAATAAACCTTACACAGCACTTTTATTTGCTAAATTAGAATGACCAGATGTTCCTATTTAATGTGGATAGTCCCAGTTTTCAACAAACCATGCCCAAGTTGTCCCCATTTTGACATACAGAAAAGCATATAGGAAATAAAAACATTTGTTTAAAGACTTTTGTCACTAAATCTATTAACATCATGGTTTTTATCAATAAATTACCATTAATTTCTAAACTTAAGCCCTGTCTTTATGTACTCTGAATTACATGAAAGAAAATAATCTGGATTTCGTCTTTTTTTTTTTTGGTTCCTCAGTTCAAATGTGCCATGATTTCTGAAAAAAAAAAAAAAAAAATCAAAGCTACATCAAGTCGAGCTTTCACTTTTAAACACAATGGAGCAAAACAAAACAAGCTAGCGTCAGCAGAAGGACCCATGTTACAGTATGTATTTCTGGTCTAAAAACACATGAGTACGTCTCTGTAAACAGTGGACTAATGTTGTTCTGTCTGTTTAGTACTGAGTGCTGGTGAATGCCTCTCCTGCTTAATCAGAGTACAGTGTATCCATGCAGCAGCAGTCCAACAATCAGAGTCCTGGCTTTACAAGCAGCTTAAAACTCCTGTTATAATCAGAATTAGGCAATAATTAGTTTATCTTGACCTGCTTGTAAACAGAGTGCCACACTTTATGCATTTGATTCGCTAACATTAGATTTGAAGTTGAATTCCGACTTTCATCTCGACCACACATTTGCGTACCTGAAATATTTAAATATATATAAGAGAATGATGATAAAGTTTATGCCAACATATGTCCGAATGCGTAATGATTAGGGGTGTAATGATACATTTTTGCAACGATATGATATGTATTGATTAGAAGTGTTTCGAACGATATTGGCTAATTTGGAATGATACGATTCAACACCTTCATATCGATAATCGATACAGCAACTTTTTGCCAAAATTCATAAAAGTTTATTCTCAAATGTAGCACCACAGCCAGGGTTGATTATGTCCAGCAGACAGAGGGGGAAGAAAAGTTTAATATAACATTTTATTTAATTAAAAACACAAAATTTATCTCCAAAAAGCCATATCTGGTTTTATTTTAACATACAAATTTCTAATTTCGATATTTCCGATATTATTGATCGATATTTCATGTGTATCGATATTCACTTCCTAGAAAATGATACAATTCGATACAAGGTCATGTGTATCGATGTAGTTGTATCATAGGAAAAAAAATCAATACAGTTACTGTATCGTTACAGCCCTAGTAATGATCATGTTATAAAATCAGGTTCTGGAAAAGGAAAACTTGGACAGTAAAACAGAGGCAAGAAAGTCTGATATGACCGACAACAGACAGTGAACCCAAAAGTCTGTCAGATGTGACGATGTAATTGGAGAAAGAGATACTTGGCTCGTTTCTCCAGAGACAGACAGCAGCAGAGAGAGACGTCCAACTGAGCATCGCTTACACTACTATAGGGTTAGACTGCAGAATTCATTCAGAGCATACAGATCGAGCACTTTGGCTCATTGTTGTTTTGTGTAGCTAGCATGTGTGTATCTATGATTTAAACATGAACAATATTGCCACACTTGAGCTATACGTGCATTTAAATGTCCAGCGACGCACGAGTACTGGTGAAGTTTGACTTTAAATATCCAAAAGCAGAGCATCCTGTGACCCCTAACAGATAAAATCAATAAATTCTTGAGTGTGGTTGTGTACGATCTTGTCTTTGCGTCGCCTACAATCTCGTCCCTGCCCCTAAGTAAAGGTTAAACCAAACTAAAGACGCTGTAAGTTTTCTGAAGGCTGACTGTTTGCCGTGAGTCTACCCACGCTTGTACAGATCTGCCCTGACCTTCACACTTCGGCTCGTGTTTGTTAGCTTCGCCTCGTCTGACCGTGAAGGTTGTGAGGTCAAACCCGGCTGCAACTTCAGTCCTTACATTTTGATGCATTCATATATTATTTACATTATACTGTGCTGCTATTGACTTTGACTGTAAAGAGATTTCTCAAGGTTACAGCTAAACAGCAAAGTTTTCGATGTGGTGTGATACCAGTGAACCAGTGGTGGAAGAAGTACTCCATTTTTTCATACTAGTAAAAGTAAAAGTATTTCACACAAACTCAAGAACTAGTGAATGTATTAAATGTGAGGGATTTTGCTGAAAAACTGTGCTGATATTGATGGTTAGTGGTGCAACAGAAGAGACTGAGATCTGTAGGTGAGTTTTTTCTGAAGAGTACTACTTTACTGCATCTGTTATACTGAAGTACTGCATCTGTTATACTGAAGTACTGCATCTGTTATACTGAAGTACTGTTATACTGAAGTACTGCATCTGTTATACTGAAGTACTGCATCTGTTATACTGAAGTACTGCATCTGTTATACTGAAGTACTGTTATACTGAAGTACTGCATCTGTTATACTGAAGTACTGCATCTGTTATACTGAAGTACTGCATCTGTTATACTGAAGTACTGCATCTGTTATACTGAAGTACTGCATCTGTTATACTGAAGTACTGTGTCTACAATGACCACAGCAAAAACGAATGATTTTACTTCAAACCAATATAAAAATATAGTGGAGTAAAAAGTACAGATACTTGCTTTAAAATGTAGCGAAGTAAGAGTAAAAGTACTATCGGTCAGCCAATATATCAGCCGACCGATAATATCAACTGATATAGCCATTAGAAAATTATAGGGTATCGGCCGAAATCTGCCCAATATCCACCGATATAAACAGTATGCTTACTGTGTGCTTGAACACTGGAATAAGACCTGTTTACTTGCAAATTATGGCCTTCTGCTATTTGTGCAGCAGAGGGCGCTGGTGTTTCCAAACAGTTTGGTTCTTACTCTGCAGTTCATAGGAAACAGCCAAAACCTTCTCATGGCCTGAAAAGCTCAAAAAGGCAATAAAAATATTTTGATAATTTCTCTGCCATAAAACCTCATAGAACAAAAATTCAAAATACATTTTGTAGTTCTCCCCATGTTCTACTTGCAAATATAATACATAAAATACATAATAATACTCCCCACACCAATGCCCACTACAGTCTACATAACAATGAGCATAAAGAACAATAAGCAGCTTTCTACAACATTTTAAAAATAAGTTTAGTCTAATAAAGTGGCCTGGGGTGTACACGCCATATTCATGTAAACAAGAGCAGAAAGAAAAATGCTTTAAAATACTTTTTCCTAATGTGTAACTGTATCGGCTGATGAATCGGATATCGGTATTTTTTTTGTTACCTAATATCGGTATCGGCCTCAAAAAAACGAAACAAAACAAAAAAAACATATTGGTCGGGCTCTAAAAAGTACCCCCTTGTAAAATATTCTCAAGTAAAGTACAGATACATGAAAACTGTACCTAAGTAAACTAAGTACTTCCACCGCTGGAGCGAACAGAGAGGAGCAGTGTTGTATGGATCTTGTGGTTTGCTGGGAAACGCAAGGAGTGGCTGAAGAGCAGCCGAGAGGAGGCTGAGTGTGGCTGCAGAGGCGTGGCCCTGCACCAATTTATCAAACTAAACTGAATATCTTAAAACAAGTTCAACATATCAACAAAAACGTTGATACCCGGTCCCATTCAGCACAGTGCCATCTAGCATTTTGTTCTTTCAGTTATATAAAATTATAATAGGACTGCATGACTTGGACCAGTTACAAGCAATATCTCTGTTACTGGACACACCGACCACACATGCTCTCTAGCGCCTCGTTGACACAAACAAATCAATGGAATTTGCCACCGCACCTGCCGCCTGCCGCGTCCTTTGTGAAAGGGCCTTAAGATGAATGAGGCCACACTTTTCTTGTACATGCATGTTTTTGGATGAGGAACTAGAGACGGTAACACAGGGAGTACACGGAGACTTCACTCAGGGAGATTTTTGTTGGTCTGCCCTGAAATTAACTGGCCTTTGCTCACACTGTGCATTGCCAAATCCCATATTTGCTGGCTTGGACCTCCAGGAATAAGCAGAAGAAGAAGTGAAACAGAGAATTCTCTCATGTTTAATTAAAATGGCTTATTAAAAAGCTTGTCTTGTGATAAACTGCCATTTCACAGTAGAAAAGAATAATCAATGTATCACGCTAACATTTATTAGCAACAGCTGCTTCCAGTTTTGGATAAGCTCGAGTTAGCGTCTAATGGCTCTTACTTTGTCAAATAATTACACTGAACTGCTGTCTACGTGACTTTAAAAATCTCATATGAATCCTAGAAGAAGAAGAAGAAGAAGAAGTAGGCCTAACTCTCTGTGTCTGATTATGGCAGTGCTGTAAATAAATGAGTCGTTCCCACTCACTCCGAGCCCACCTGCCGAGGACACCAGCCATTACACTGACGGATACTGCACCGAGCCATACGGGGGCCATCTTCCACGCCCCGGTGCATGCTGGGAGGTGGGCGACGGTGAGGAAAAGGCCCGGGACAGAGAGGGACCTCCCGGGGAAAAGGAATTACAGCTGAGGGAGGAGAGGTGAGGCTTGGAGAGGCTGCAGCGTTTTTACGATCTCAGTATATCATCGCAGAGCCGCGGCCGCCGCTGGAACAGGAAACACAGCAGATTTACTCTTTACTGCCGTTTCATTAACCTCCATTCTGTCCCGCTGCATTACTCCACACACCTTTTCTTCTTATTCTGCATTTTCACCTTATGGTATTTGTCACAACTCGCTTCTTAGGCACATTCCTGCTTTCTTTGTTCCATAATCACATACTGCTAGGGCAATGAATCTGTCAGCGCAGGTTCTTTGTGATTACTGCCTCCTGGACCCTCCTACTTTCTTTGCAAAAGCAGAAGTTTGTCTCCTCAGCCGTACACAGCGAGCCGTTTTCCAATCGACTCGCTGGATACCGACCTATCACAGCCGTTTATCTGCAAAAGCGGAAGATAATCGACCAGAAATAACCAACATGGCGCTGGCTTATACAGAGTGAATTCAGTCTCTCCTCTATCCTGACTGATGCCATTTAGTGCTTTCCTTCGTCACTTGTTGGTTCTGCTGAAGTTTGCAGGATTTTTTTCTTTATCTTGTTTCCATTTTAACAACAGTAAAGTCCCGCTGACATCCGACATTCACATTTTTTCCACAAGTCTTTGTACAACTGGCTTTTGCTGCTGTCTCCGTTCAAAAATAAATACAAAGCATGCTCAGAATATGGCGTATTCTGGTGTTTTATGGCAAAATTGGCAACAAATCTTCATAAGCTCCATGTTCGTTTTGAATATGGGTCAGCACTGAAGAAATGAAACTCAAACCATGTGGTACAAGACTAACTTACGAAAGAGGATTAGGGCCATTGTAAAAAAAAAAAAATTTGAGGGTTAAGTTCTGAGATTAAAGTCAGAATTCTGAGAAAAAAGTCAGAATTCTGAGATTAAAATCCGAAGTATGGGTGCCTTTGAGGACTGACGTTGTGCAAGAAAAAGAGTACAAAATCCATACAATAAACTATATAAATGCATTATTATTGATGAGGTCGTGATGTTGTCTTTGTTTGTTTCAGAAAATACATTTTTTACACGTTCTACAGCACTTTCTCTTACGCTGTTGCCTCAGCGACAGTAATGGACGGGCCGTTGCCGTGACAACAATAAACAGAGCGCAAATTCTTAAGCAGCGAATTAAACGACTAAAAGGTGACTTACTTCCCCAATAAGTGTTTCAGTGCATTCTTGTATGTTTCTGTGGGTAAAAATGTTTAATTTTTACATACAATACATAATATTTCATAGCAGAAGCCTTCCTTACAGGCTACCGTAGTTTCACTACAGGTGCCTGGAAGGATCAAACCTGAGTCATGTTCATTTGTGCAGCGCAGGCAGGAACCACATCTGCAGACATAGTGGAAGAATTCTGACTTTTTTCTCAGAATTCTGACTTTAATCTCAGAACTTAACCCTCAAAAATATTTTTTTTACAATGGCCCTAATCCTCTTCCGTACTAATTTCTCTGTATAGAAGACAAAAAAAAGTTAGTCTGGCTGGCCAGGCTAGTCAGTGTTTTTATTCTCTTCCATAGCTTTTTTGGTAAATAAAATCATGTTTTTATTTAGTTTTAGCATCCGGTTCATTCCTCTTTCTGTTGTTTTTTGCATTTTAGCAAATTCTACAGACTGCCACAAACATGTTTAATAATTTTTAGAGTCATATTCATTTCTGGCAACTTACTTTGGGGTCAAGGCCTAGTATTTGAGAATCTATAAAAAAAAATCTTCTTTCCTTTTGGCTTTTTCCTTCTGGGCATAGTTGCTAGAGCACATTGTCTGCCTCCCAGTGTGCAGTCACTCACATATTGATTGGTATATTTTTTTTTGTTTTTTTCAAGGTTTAGCACTCTTTTTCAGATTCCATATAAAATGTTACACTGTGCCGTAGAATTTAACTCTTCCAGAACTTCCACTATTGGTCAGATCTGTCAGAACACGTCTGGACCATCGCACAACAGCCTCCGGTTTGCGATTCTTCTCAATTTTCCTGATAACACATCTGTTTATGTCCATCTCATACATCTCTCGCGCTTTTGTTAGTCTTTCAGAGATGAAGTGTGCGCTGTCAGACTGCTGCTCTCTGTTATAAATGTCTGCGCTGAAGGCAAAGTATTGTTTTGTGCTGGGTGCTTTGGTGGAGAGAAACTACTACTGAGCCCTAAATCTGTTTTGTAAATGTAAACAATAGCAAATCTGTGCCTTACATAAAATCATGCAGCTCACTAAGCACCACTGACATAAACTAGACAATAATTAGAAGTTTTACTGCACTTGGCATCAACTGTCTTGTACTTGGAGACGTTAATTAACATAAATACAGTGATAGGATTAGGAATGAGTCCACCAGAGGGACAGCTCATGTGAGAAGTTTTGAAGTTTCCAGGTTGAGATGGTTTGGACATCAACAGAGGAGGAACAGTGTTGCCAGATTGGGCTGAGCATCTTTGGAACACCTTAGGCACCTTTTGAATGCATTAGGCTCGTTTATAACATTTTGGCTGCTTTTCACAACATTTGGCAACAAAATAGTTGTCATTTTATGGCAAGTGGCAAAGTGGAAATACACATTTCAATAAACTGCTGTGTCTGCCCACTCATGTCATCACTTCATTTGTTTTAAAATGGGTGATTTATGTGTTTGGTTACTCACATTTCATGTTGGTATTTCTTTTTTTGTGGTATCTATGACGCCCTGTCGTCTGATTGCACTCATCGTGGGGAACCTGTTTGTGTTACTTTTTTGAGTGCTGTTGTTAGGTTTTGGTGTTCTATCTTTTGTATAACAGTTTTAACATTTAGAACAGTTGTAATTTGGGCTGGTTGTTGTTGTTTTTGGTGGGTTTTACGTTCAGCTGATCTTCCCAGGCGCGGTCAACCCAAGGATGTATTATAGAACGGTGTAATGAATGATGTCACGACCGCTGTTGTTTTTAATATCTGTAGTTCTTTAGGAACGTTCCAGGTCGGGGGGGGGGGGGGGGGGTTCCTGCCTCAAGTGGAGGAGTTCAAGTATCTTGGGGTCTTGTTCACGAGTGAGGGAAGGATGGAGCGTGAGATCGACAGACGGATCGGTGCAGCGTCTGCAGTAATGCGGTCGTTGTATCGGTCTGTTGTGGTGAAGAAGGAGCTGAGCCGAAAGGCAAAGCTCTCGATTTACCATCGATCTACTGTTCCTACTCTCACCTATGGTCATGAGCTTTGGGTCATGACTGAAAGGACAAGATCCCGGATACAAGCGGCCGAAATGAGTTTCCTCCGCAGGGTGGCTGGGCGCTCCCTTAGAGATAGGGTGAGGAGCTCGGTCACCCGGGAGGAGCTCGGAGTAGAGCTGCTGCTCCTCCACATCGAGAGGAGCCAGTTGAGGTGGCTCGGGCATCTGTTCCGGATGCCTCCCGGACGCCTCCCTGGGGAGGTGTTCATGTCCCACCGGGAGGAGGCCCCGGGGAAGACCCAGGACACGCTGGAGGGACTATGTCTCTCGGCCTGGGAACGCCTTGGGGTTCCTCCTGAGGAGCTGGAGGAAGTGTCCGGGGAGAGGGATGTCTGGGTGTCCTTGCTTAGACTGCTGCCTCCGCGACCCGGCCCCGGATAAAGCGGAAGAAGATGGATGGATGGTAGTTCTTTAGCATGTGATGCCAAAAAAGTTTTTTACTTCTATTTCCGCGTTGTGGGGTCCATAGAGCAGGTGCACTGCAGCCCTCGAGCAAGTGTGGCCTTGGTTTGCGTCTCACATGAGTTCTGATCAGAGACTGCGATGGCGGACTAGAGCGATGCCATCACAAACCATAAAAAGTTAGTTTTTTTTAAATTAAAGATTTTTAATGGGGGAAAAGTCCACGGTGTAAAACACAACCATGTTCTCAGCTGTAGGTGCCCTGTAGCCAAACACCAGGCGTTTCTTTTTACATTGTGCTCTGTGGGACAAATTATTTCTGGGCCGTATGGGATTTTTCTGCTACAGTTCCACACAGCGGCCACTAATCAAACTCCTGCCCCCTCAGTGTCCTATCGAGGTCTTACATCCATGGGTCAACCTGACAGGTCTATCTGGTGTAGCACGCCCCCTGCCACTTGGTGGTCTCTGGAGGAGCGAGGTTTTTGATTATAATCACTTCTTTAAGCCAGCGTTTGTGATTGTGTGATCCATGTGAAGATAATAATTATCTAACATCTCTCTTCTCTTTTGTGTCTGAATACAAAGAAACTATAATCTATAATAAGAAAACATAATGGACTTTCTAAACCCATTATGGGGAGGCCTAGAAGAAGACAAAAGAGGAGATATATGGATGTAGTGAAAGAGGACATGAAGTTGGTTGGTGTGAGAGAAGAGGAGGCAGAGGATTCACTGTGGACTCCTCTGAATGCAAACCCAATCAGTTTTGCATTGTTCTAGACTAGACTTGAACATTTTGAATGGCTTCCTATAGTTTCTAACCATTTATCGTACTAATACCTTCATAATTACTTGGTCTCAGTCCCTTATAATCTTTGTTTTGTTCTGGTTCTGACTTGCTCCCCATTATTGTTTTTCTTGACTTCAACACATGTTCTTCCTCCACCTTCCATCCTTTACTAATTAATCCCTTTTGCCACATCGCGCCTCACATTTCGTAGCTTCTGTGTTGAGTTATGTGGCTCTTTGTCCGAGCTTCACCAAGAAAAAAACCCAGTCGTGTAACTAAGGCTCTGAGTTATACCACACTCGAGACCAACTGTGGTCTGATCGGCGCACAGCAAACACAGAGAAGGTAAAAAAAAAAAAAGAGGAGGTAGAGAGGAGAGGATATGGGGCAGAAGCGACTTAGGAAACGTCTTGCTGTCAGATTTATCAAGCCTGTCTCTCTCTGCCTGCCGCTCTATTCGGGATAATTGGACAGTGGCGCGTGTGCACGGTGCCGCCGGAGACAAAAAACACATTTTGGCAAGGCGTGACAGGTTAGACAATGGCGGAAGGGAGAATAAATGTAGTGAGGAGATAATGGCGCGGAGCCAGAGAGGCAGCGGCGTTACAGGAAAGGAAATGATGTTCTTCTGTGTAACATATAGAATAAAGGTGTTAAAGGTCAGTGGTTAATTATGTGCTCCCTGCTGTGGCCTTAAGATCAGAAACTATAATACGTGAAAAGGACAAAAGAATAAAAGGTGGTTGAAAGGTAAAATATATGACCAGTGTGGATGTAATGTAACAGTAGGATTTATTACAGCGCCTTCAAAATAGCAACAGTAGAGAGAGTTAAAGGTCCAAAGAACCAAAGCCTCCTGTTGTCTTCTGGTACAGTTAGGTGCATTATTAATTCCCTCCTCAGTCACACTCGGCGGTGGTAAACTACATCTGTAGCCACAACCGCCCTGGGACAGATTGACAAAGACGTGGCTACCATTCTGCGCCTCTGCGACCACCACCAAACACAATCAGACTCACATATTTGTACAGGCAAGGTGGGCAATGTTAGCCTGCCCAATCATCCCTCCTACTTTCTTTTCAAAAGCAGGAGAGTCTGGTTCCTCAGCCAGAGCGAACCGTTTCACTCGGTAGATTTGGACCCGACCTATCACAGCCGTATCAGAAAAAAACAAGATGGCACCAGAGCGAATTTAACTACTACTTATCTGATAAATGGCGTATAGTGTCCTTCTTCTTCTTCTTTTTCTTCTTCTTTTTCTTCTTCTTCTTCAGATTCTTCTTCTGCTTCTTCTTTTTCTTCTTCTTCTTCTTCTTCTTCTTCTTCTTCTTCTTCTTCTTCTTCTTCCTCTTCTTCTTCTTTTTCTTCTTCTTCTTCTTCTTCTTCTTCTTCTTCCTCTTCTTCTTCTTTTTCTTCTTCTTCTTCTTCTGCTTCTTCTTCTTCTTCAGCTTTGCTTACACATTTCTCTGATTGCTTACTGCGTCTGTGATTGTTCTGCTCATAGATACAAAACTCAAACTATGATGTACCAGATTAACTTCTTTGTATAGAAAAGAGTTTGTCTGGAGAGTAAAGTGTCTTGGCCTTGAGTCCCAGGTGCCTTCCAATGATCACATGAACTCATTTTCACCTACAGTTGACTGGCTTTTACACATTTTATTAAAACAACTGAAAAATAGTTATTATCAGAGTGACCCATGATACTTTATTCAGTCTTTATTAGTCTGAAAAATAAGTCTTGCTCTACATTACATTACATTGCTTTGCTTTAATGGCCATTCTGTTTCATCCAATGCATAGCTTTATAACAAAAGTGGAAGCAGCTATATTCTGCTTTTATTCATATCTCTAAACCAATCTTTGTCACCTTTAGAACAGCAGTACGTCTTAATCAAAGAAAAAGAGCACTTCACTTTCTTAAACTTTTTGTATGATGCCATTTTACTCCAAAATGAAAAATGTCTGTGAGGAATCAGTGGAAACAGAGCTGTACACTGTTGTTTTGGATAAATGAATGAGAGCAGACTGGATGTAGAGGGCTTGTTGATTGGTCAGTGCTTCCTGGGGTGGGCGGGGCTTTGTGAGAGAGGCGGGGCCTTGTGGAACTGAGTGTTTTGAAACCTCTGAAAGGCCATGCATGAAACAAAACACAGCTCCAGTTATGTTTTTGATGAGAGAATGACATTATAACATGGGAAAAGGCTCAGAAAAGTCGATTTTGCAGAATATATCTCCCGTAAGGTGCACATAAAGCAGTTTGCAGCAGTTTGAGCTACACTGTTGCGTGTTGCCTAACGCTCTGCAACACAACCCTGTAGTTTTCTCTCTTATTTCTGTCCCTGTAGCCTTTTCAACGTGACCTGACACGTGTTGATGAGGCTTTACACTCCAGCTGCCTGCCTCTATATGAAAAAGTAGAAAATTGGTGTAGAAAACTGAATGAAAACCTGCTGGAAAATTCGACTGATCCCAGACTTTGATGGCTTTGTGGATAAACGGTTCATTGACCCGATGGTAATCTCTGTTGACTTAGCCTTTCTGACATTATTTGACTTTGCTGTGGAGTGATCATCTACTTCTCAGTGGAGACCGCCTCATGTTTTATTCATCGTTCAGTGAAGTCCGTGCGTGCTGTTCGTGGGGGGCTTCCACCTCCGATCGGCCCCTAATAACGGCTCACCTTTTAGCTCTCCGCATTAATCTGGAGACCCCCCGCCGGCTCCGAGTCCTTACTTCCGCACTGTTCGCCGCGGGAAGCCAGGCATCATCTCCACCCGAATGCGCGGAGATGAAATGCGAGTTACGACCGCGTTTAATGGTGTCATTTTAAAAACACGCTGGGGCCAAAGGGTCCCGGTCCGTCTTGCTTTGACATTTCCTGGTGTCTCGTGCGAATGATAAGCTCGCAGCGGGACGCCACAACAGTGTTTTACAAATGCATTTAGATTCGTTTGATGTATACAACATGAAGGGTGGACTCCTACTGCTCAGACCGAGACCAGAAAGATGGTTTTACAGAAGGAAAGCGATCACCTGGAGGCTATACTCACTGTGTATCTGAGTTTAACTTAATTGTACAAGAATAATAATTAGGTTAGTAAGCTGTCTGGGAATAGAGAGTTATAAGATTTAGTTTATTTCAGAGACACTTCACTTCCTGTCTTAGTCCTGTTCTGGTTTGGGCTTGAATTCTATATGAAGACCATTACTTAGTTCTGGATTTAGCCCTGTTTCAGTCCTCAATCCAATCTTATTTTAGGCACTGTCTTGTCCTTAATTTAGTCCTCGATCTAGTCTTGTTTTAGGCACTGTTTTGTTCTGAATTTAGTCCTAGATTTAGCCCTATTTCAGTCCTCAATCTAGTCTTTTTGTCGGCACTGTTTTGTTAGTTTAGTCCTTAGTTTCAGTCCTGTTTTAGGCACTTTTCACTCCTAAATTTAGTCCTGGATTTAGCCCTGGTTGATTCTTCAGTATAGTCCTGTTGTAGGCACTGTTCATTCCTGAATTCTGAATTTAGTCCTGGTTCAGGCTTAGTTGTAATCCTCGTCTTAGTTGTGGTGTAGTCCTTGTTTTGTACTTATTTAGCGGTTTATTTTTCTGAGTTAATCCCCATTTTGTTTCTCAGTTTAGACCTGGCATAGACATTTCTGCCTCAGTTTAGTCAGTTAATGAGGGTACTTGGAAAGCCAAATATTTTCTTTGGTGGTACTTGGCGTGAAAACATTTCCAGCTGAACCTCAGGCAGTACTCGTCATCCTTGTTGTTAAGTTAATATTGCCATTGTCTGTGCTAAAAGATATTCTTCACAAATATTTGTCTGTATTGGCTGGCGGAAAGGAAATAGCATCAGATGGATGGATGCATCAACCAATGATACAGTAAGTGTCTATTAGTGATGGGTAGTTTGCTAACTCTAAGAGCCCACACTTCGGAGCAAATTGGAAAAGCCGACTCCAGATGAGAGACAAATATTTGGCTGCTCCTGCTCAGTAAGCAAAGCAGAATTTTATTTTGATAAACAGACCATGCAGCTAATCAGGCTCTGAAGACAGCAGTGTAGTGGTACAGGCCACAGAGCAACACAGAGACAGGTAACAGGTAAACCAGCTTCAAATGCAGGCTTGTTGGGAAAATTGAAGAAATGAGCAAAAACCAAAAAGCAGCAGCATTTGGTGCATTTGGATTCTACCGGAGACTGAATTTTTTAACTACATTAACTGCCTAAAAATAGGCTTTCTACAAAAACACTAAAACCATACCATGCCATACCAACTTTATTTTATTTATCAAGCCCTTTAAAAAAAACTGTACAGTCGTCCAAAGTGCTGTACACAAGTCATTAAATAAATAAACAGTAACAATACAAGAGACAAAGATAAATTATTATACAACATAAAATATAAATAGGATACGATAAAATACTACTCAAATTAAAAAATAAAATAAAATTTGAGTAAAACAACAGGAAAATAAAACCATCTCACACTGTGTTAAAAGCCAGTGCGGAGATTACGTTTGTTTTTGTTTTTTTTTTACAGGTGCAGACATACTTACATGTAATACATAAGACATGAGACAAACAAAACAATATTATGACTTACAAGGAACAAACAACATATAACAGATGTATATAATAATATGAATATGAATATATATGCGGATATGAATATGTATTGATGTAAAAAAAATATTAATAATAATACTAATAAAATAAATAAATAAAATATAATAAAAATAACACATAAATAAATTATAATAATCATAATAATAATAATAATTTCCTTCTATGTGGGTAAATAAATTCCATGAAGAGTTAGAAATAAGTTTACGTTTAGTTTTGGGGACAAGTTGCAGCTGATCTGACCTGAGAGCACGAGAGGAGACGTAAAGGTGGATCAGGTCAGAGAAATATGAAGGAGCAAGACCATTTAGACACTTAAACGTAAATAAAAGAATTTTAAAATCAACTCTAAAATGCACTGGCAGCCATTGGAACGAGGCTAAAATTGGTGAGATGCTTTCATGTTTCTGTGTTCCAGATAAAAGTCGAGCGGCAGAATTTTGGACAAGTTGCAGTCGAGAAAGTGCATTTTGGCTCACACCAGTATAAAGTGCATTACAATAGTCCAGTCTAGTTGTTATAAAAGCATTCCACTCATAATTGCTAAATTAAACCTAAATAAATAAATAAAATGCTTTGAGTGAGCCATTTGGGGGCCATAAGTCCAGGCTTTTCTGGGAGCTGAGACAACAGAGCCAAATATTTGACAAGAGCCGGACAGCCCATCATTAATGTCTATTTTTTGCAAAACCAGAAATATGAAAAATGGTCACTTGGCATACCGCATAAAGCATTTTTACATTTGTAACTGGACGTTACAATTAAAGTCAAGTGCAATGTCTGCTCTTTACCAACATGAGCTGGCTAAGAGGACCCTCGTACTTCAATTGTCATGCAGGAAGTGTGAGCGGCCTCCTCATATGTGTCCGGAGTGATGGATCTCTGACATTTACACCGGCCTTATCTGATCGAACCACATCCAAACAGAAGATGAATGCTCGATCACCATCATAGCAGATTTCAGTATAAATGGAACCCGGCTCACGGCTACAACAAAAACAACACTAGGCAGGCCAATTATAAATATTTAGTTGCAGAAAGATTAACCAAAATTAAGGCAAAATAAACTAACCATGGAGTGTGGAGTCAGTGGTGTAGTGGGTGCATGGTTGTATGAAGTAAAGCTAAACTAAACGATAAGGCAAAAGGCAAGGTGCAAGCAAAAACAATTACTGTATTAGAAGAATTATTACATATACCATAAATCCCTTTACAACATGATTACAACATGATTACAACATGATTAATTAAGGGACCATGGCTCCGGGTTGCCTATTTAAAACGGTTATAACTATATCAAAGTAGAAAAATGTACCATGAACCGTATTTTCCGGACTATAAGTCGCTTTTTTCCCTCGTCTGGCTCGGGGTGCGACGTATACTCAGGTGTGACTTATATATTAAAATATTTCAGGTGTTGGTTAGAGGGCGCTCTAGGCTTGTGTCCCAGCATCTGCTGCACCTGTACCACTGACAATTTAAAATGTAAACATTACCACTAACAACTTAGGCTATAAAGACAACTGAGAAAGAGCGGAATAATTGGAAATGGAACTGATGCTGAGTCTGACGACAGCCACGCAGAGGAGGAAGCGGCGCTTCGTCTACCTCCGGAGTTGGCGGAGTTGTTCAGAAGCGACACCGAGGATGAAGAATTTAAAGGATTTAGTGATTAGGAGTGAGATGGTGAGTTTGGTGAACTTGTTATATTATGTTCTTTATGCTATAGTTATGTGAATAACTGTTAATATATTACGTTAACATACGAGACACCTATTCAGTTCGTTGTTTATGCTTCATGTAGCTGAATAACCATCAATGTGTTACGTTAGCATAGCGCACACCTATTCAGCTGTTGTTCTCTATTCTATTATTACTATAACTTGCCTTTCAACATGAAATGTCTGTTCTTGGTGTCAGATTTTGTAAAATACATTTCCCCCAAAAAATGTGACTTATAGTCCAGTGCGACTTATATACAGTATTTTTCTTCTTCATTATGCATTTTTTGGTGAGTGCGACTTATACTCCGGAGCCATTTATAGTCCAGAAAGTACAGTAATCCACTTAAAACCTATTGTTTATAATGTTTAGTACATTGTATGCTGCAGGCTTCATCCAATGTGTGAGGGCGATTGTGTGTTTGGTAGAAATCAAATGGCAGTCATGGCAGCTGTGGAGTGAGGAGTGGATGAATAAAGCACCTCACTGTGAGGTGAGTTTGAGTCTAGAAAAGCTTTGTATAGGACCAACACATTTTTATTAACAAGAATGTAAAAGTTGCAAACTCTACATCTATTGAGCTTGGTTTATTTGCCATTAGTACATCATGTTCCTAAATATTTGGGCGTTGGTTACGGAATGCCCTCCTTCCAAAATGTCAAGTGACCAATATCCATGCTGGCTGGGAAGTTGCAGTGTATTTCCAGCTTCTTCCCACTTTCCCAAACAAACGCATGTCCAGGTGCACTGCAGAATATAAATGTCCCATTGTGAATAAATGTTAGCTCTGCAGCTAACTGCTTGTTATCCAGGGTGCACCTGTCTCATGCCCCATGCAACTAGGATGCTGTATAAAAATGAAGAATGCATTTCTGAACGAGGTCTAACGTGGCCAGAAACAGTCATATGTAAAGGTTTGGGCACCCCTCTGAATTTGCATAATAATTTTCTTCATGAAAAAGATCACAGAGGTGTGTTATTCACTTTCTAGTGACATCTGAGTTCTAGGATGTTTTCCTAACTACAGTTTTTAGATAGATAGATAGATAGATAATGTTTATTGAGACGTACTCAGATATATTTCACAGACATAACAAAATTTGTCATTGTATAAATCAAAACCTTTTCAATTGTCAACAAGCTATCACCAAAATAAATAAATAACTAATTAAATATATATATTGTCTTGAAAAGAAATAACTTTGTATTTTACACGTCTGAATAGGAGCGGGAAGAAGTAAAAAACTTCCCACCCCTCTTCACAAATCCTTCACCATACAATAATTAATTCGACTTCCTTTTAACATTAATTTTCTACATCGCTCACTCCGTACTGAACTCCCAATACTCAATTTATTTTATCCACATACTTAACAAAAATCATTACTTTATATCTGTTTTTAAACTGCTTCATATTTGGACGTTGTTTCAATTCATGGTTCAAGTCGTTCCATTTTTTTACCCCACAAACGGAAACACAAAAACTCTTCTCAGTCGTGCGAACTCTTTTTGTTTTAAAATGATACAAACCTCTTAAATTGTGACACCCTTTTCTTTCAATAAACAATCCCTGGATATTTTAGTGTAGCAGTATTAGGTGTATGAAATTAAATAAAATATTAAAAAAATGTCTGAATTGAAAGCATGTAACTTCTCAAAATGGATTACTTGCAACACAAAACTTGTTAGATTAGTTAGTTAAGCCTTGAACTTCATAGACAGATGCAGTCAATAATGAGAAAATGTATTTAAGGTGGTAATCAGGAAATGGAAGGACACAGGCAAAGCTGATGTTAAGGCCAGATGTGGCTGAGAAAAATACCATTATTATGCAACCTCAGAGGGGTGCCCAAACTTTTACATATGACTGTATAAATCAAACATCCATTCACAATCATTACTGGGAAAGTAATAACTCAAAATCCAATGGTCGGATCTGGATGAATTTTTGGAAAACATAAAAAACAGACCAGGGATTTTGGGATTTTTTACAGATACAAGGCAGCGATCTACAAAAGTATTTATTGAGGGGCACATACTGAAAAAATATACGTGGAAAAGGACCACTCACTAGAGGCGATGTGTTTTAATGCCTTAAGTCCCATTTGACTGCTCTCCTTACATTGGTCAGCTCAGTATTTATCAGGGCTTGGGACCAGCACTTCTATTTGTTTTCAGTGCTTTAAACAAACCTTAATTCCAGATCCACCTCACATTAACAACAAAAATGGTCTGAGGGCTGCATTTGGCCGCCTGATAGAAGATCTTCGTCGTGCAGTTAATAGAGCATTTACCCCTAAACTGGTTTGAGTCCAGGTCTGGGCACTTTATCTTTACTGTTGTGAATGCTTTGGAGGAGGTCTGCCTTTCTTTGTCTCTGCTTAATTTGTATTTTATGTGCCATGAGTTGTAGTTTCTTGTAAACAATAATTAAATACATAACGTTTAAATGAGGCACTAATTAATGAGAATTTCTATTTTCTACACTCACTGTCTGAATTTTACAACTTAAGGAAATAGTGCTAATAATTTATTAAGGCTTCACGGGGAAAATGGTTGAATTTTACAGCTCTGCCAAAGGTCTTTTCGGCTGGCGTTGGTCACCCCGACGCCCAAACCGATGCATTTAGAGATGAGTTTTTCATTTAGCGCTCGGGAGCAGGAGGTGACTAATTGGTATGTCTAAAGAGCAGCAGTAAATCCAGCCTTCCTGTCTGCTTAACCCTCGTTTGTCGGCATCATTAACATCCTCCTACTTCTTCATTCTGCTCGCTCTCTCCGCTGCCTCAACTTCCCTGATTAAAAAAAAATAAAGAAAGAAAGAAAACAGTGTTTGATTTATACACTGCCACAGCACGACTCGGCGATCAAAAGCCGGGGCTACCGAGGCCATCGCTGATCGGACTCTAAATAATCAATTATTTTAGCTAATGACCCGATCAGATCCCTTCGAGACGAGGTCAAGCCGCTCTTTGGCAGGCATCGGTCGGCCCCCGCTGAGACGACGAGTGTCCGGACATTAACACGCGTCCCGGCAGACGAACGGGGTCACTTTCACAGACTACACAGAACAGAAACAATGAGAGCGGCTCATGTTGTGAGACGAGATATGCAGATTTTAGAGGTTGGGCAAGAAAATCATAAAAAAAATTTAGGACAGGTGTGTAGGAGAGGAAACCTGATAAGACAAGGCAAGGCAAGGCAAGTTTATTTGTACAGCACATTTCATACACAGAGTCATTCAAAGTGCTTTACAGAAAAAAAGGCAAGTTTAAAAGTACAAAGACAAGAATTACAATTAAAACAATAAGATCAAATTTAAAAATTATAATTAAGGATCCATTTAAAATTAAATTGAAAGAGAAGAGTGCAAATAAAACACTTTCAGTTGTCATATGCACAGCTAAAAAGAACAGTTTTAAGTCTGGACTTGAACATTGTCAGAGCAGAGGTCTAACATCGTCAGGAGACTGTTCCAGAGTTTAGTCCTGACTCTGGGACCAGCAGAGACCTGTCCCTGAGGTCCTCAGAGTCCCAGCAGAGACCTGTCCCCGAGGTCCTCAGAGTCCCAGCAGAGACCTGTCCCCGAGGTCCTCAGAGTCCCAGCAGAGACCTGTCCCCGAGGTCCTCAGAGTCCCAGCAGAGACCTGTCCCCGAGGTCCTCAGAGTCCCAGCAGAGACCTGTCCCTGAGGTCCTCAGAGTCCTAGCAGAGACCTGTCCCTGAGGTCCTCAGAGTCCCAGCAGAGACCTGTCCCTGAGGTCCTCAGAGTCCCAGCAGAGACCTGTCCCTGAGGTCCTCAGAGTCCCAGCAGAGACCTGTCCCTGAGGTCCTCAGCAATGTTCCCTCTAAGCTGCGCGCTTGCGCAATTGCGCACTGCTCGCACATTCTCAGCGCACAAGAAAATCTATGCAGCGCATAAAATAAAATTCAATATAAACGTATTAAATAATATCTAATATTAGACCTAATCTAATCTAATTAATTAGACCAATAATATTGTTTTCTGTACCATTTTGCATTGTAACTCAGTGAGTGACAGGTGTCCAGCCAATGATACGATAAGGTTCACTTACGCTACGCAGCCAATCATAGCATTGACAGTGCTTGCATATGTGCCCTGTCTATACGCGCCGTGCAGGTTCGCTAGGTAACAACAGTGCGGCGGAGTTAAGAGACGCGAATGCTAACCCCTTATCATGGCGAAACGAACAGGCAGTGACACATCCACTCACCAAGCCAAAGTAAAGAAGAAATGCGGTTCTTTTAAGATGCAATGGCTGTCGGAGTATATGCAAATAGAAGAACAAGCGGTGGAACTGGGTGAGTTTTTTTCTTTTTCGAGTGAGAAAGGTCTAATCTGCAAAACATGCAGCGAAGCCAAAGTAGCAAGTGAGTTTTCAGAGGGAACAAGTGTGATACTGGTGTGTGGCCGCAGTGTGCACATCTGATGCTGCTCACAGTGGTCCTCAGTGTGCTCAGGAAGCTTGTGTGTATGCCCAGACACATGAAAAATTAGAGGGAACATTGGTCCTCAGAGTCCCAGATGGTACCTGAGGACAGGACTAATGTGGTCGTACTTCCTGGTTTTAGTCAGGACCACAGCTGGTTTAGTGAGTCCAGTGAGCAGACCGTTACAGGAGTCTAACCTGCTGGAGATGAACGCATGAATAAGTCTCTCTAGGTCTGGTTTAGACAGTAAACCTTTGATTCTGGCAATGTTTTTGAGATGGTAAAATGCTGATGATGTTATAGATTTAATGTGACTGCTGAAGTTCAAGTCAGAGTCCAGGATTAGACAAGAAAAACTCAGTGATGATTTATTTAAATATATAACACAGCGACGTTTCGGCACTGGGCCTTCATCAGGCAAAGGGATGCTCAGTGGAAAGACACCATCTTAAATAGGGAGTGGCCAGGTCATGCCACTCCCACAGTGCACACCAAAGAAACAGAATAATAAACATGACTGAAAGTATATACCGTATTTTCCGCACTATAAGGCGCACCTTCAATGAATGGCCTATTTTAAAACTGTTTTCATATATAGGGCGCACCGCATTATAAGGCGCATCCACTAGATGGTGCTGCGCTAAAGGGAATGTCAATAAAACAGTCCGATAAGTCAGTCAGTCAAACTTTATTAATAGAATACAAACCAGCGTTGAAAACAATGTATTTCCAACTCCATTTGTCACTGTTCAAAGCTACATGAACAGCGTTCGAGCGCTCAGTTTTCTGTCCCCTCAATGTCGCAACTCTTCTACTGAGATGGAGCAAAGGCCACGCCTCCTTGTTCTTTTGCGGCAGGATCCATAAACACGCCTATGGCACACATGAACAGCTGGGACTGCCCTTTACCGTTTTTACCGCTGTCACTTCGGCGACGCCCCCTGAATACGGTAGCCATAATTAACCAACATTGATCCATATATAAGGCGCATCGGATTATAAGGCGCACTGTCGGTTTTTGAGAAAATTAAAGGCTGCGCCTTATAGTGTGGAAAATACGGTAAATTAATCAAAGATAACACCATTAACCAAGTAGTGTCGAGGAGTACATGTTAGAAATGGACACAAACCACAGGTAAAATAGACAAAACCTGCTTAAATATATATACATTAATACATGTATCCATCATCGTGACAGCAAAAACATACTGTTAACCTGTACACACAACAAATATAAAAATTATAAGATGTTTAAAAAGAGGGAAGAGGTAATGGACATACTGTACGCAGATAAAATAAATGAAAATCTCTATTAATTAGAGTGCTAAAAAAGAAGTGTACAATAGGGGATCATTTACACAGCACCAGTACCCAAACACTAACCTGTGTAATTTAATGAAAACAATTTACATTCACACAAATATGCTCAGGTGGGAAGAAAACTGTGGTACAAGTTATAACACCACTTTCATTACAACTCGTGGATTTCTGGAGCAAATAATAAACTCTAAAGCATCAGTAAAGATCCATGCTTCTATTTCTAACAATGTTCTATCAGTAAACAAGATTTCGCTAGCATCATGTCGCTAATATCTGTGCTAAATAACCATTTATCCTTTGTCCAGTCCCCACCGTTGCCAGCAGGGGGCGACAGACACCTATTCCAAACGCTAAAGTCAAAGTAACAGCTCCCCAACAGAAGACGTTTTCCATACACATACAGCAGTGGTTCCCAACCAGGGGTCCGCGAGCACTTTACAGAGGGCACTTGTAATTTTTTCATAATAATAAGGAAAATATTTGCAATCTTTTCATATTAAACTATTGAAACTTGTGAAAGACAAGCCCAAGTTTCTCATTGAGGATTGATTGATTAAAATAAGATGAAACTACTAGAAATATAATTAGAAGGCCTAATATACAGTTTGTTTCAAAGGAGAGTTATTTAAATGGTTATTTTTCTTATATTTTCTTGTCAGTTTTAGTTTTTTTTTGTTAAAAAATATATTCAAATAAGTAATTGTAATAGAACTTTATTTTATTTTTATACTATTATTTTTTGTATTATAATATTTTCATATGTATTGTTTTTATAAAAGGATTTTATTTGTATCTTAAAATATTTGTATCTTTAAAAAAAGGCAAGGAAATTTGTAAGTAGGTATTTTTGTACTGATTAACACAGATGACCACTTTTTTAAAAATTAACACGTAAACGAATGAGGGGGTACTCATGGTAGGACAGAAAGCCCAGGAGGGTACGCAACACAAAAAAGGTTGGGAACCACTGACACAATATTATTTTAAGTGATAAAACCTGAAATAATAACGCAAAGGTGTCCAGCACTACTTCAAAAAGCCTGAAAGAAGCACAACATGAAACATTTTTTGAAGTTAAAGCTCCTGAGAACCCTGTCTTCTGCTGTTACTGTCAAATGCTGTTAATTACCGTAACCCAAATATATTTTACACATTACTTTATGAAATTATAATAAGGTGTCAAAGCCCCTCTCCCTGAGCAGTGACAGATGACGCTGTCCTCTGTCCATCTCCAGAAGCTGCAGTGTTGTCTCGGTTTAATTACTCTGCGTGTGAGCGGAGAGAAGTGTCTACTCTGCTCGTTGTCAAACTGTCATGTCGAGATTATGTCGAGATGAGCTGACGAGCGTACGGGGAGCCCGCTGGGGGCTAAAGGTGACCCAACACTTCAGCCAAATATCTCCCATCTTCACTGAGAGGAGACATCACGGAGGTTCACTGACTGCGCTCGAGGCACTGGTAGCACTGCAGATGCTAATTTAGGTTCTACCGTTCTGTGGCGTAGGTCCTGGGCCCCCTGGGGATCCTTGGAGGTACTTCAATGGGGGGGCCCAGAGGTTTTCTATATAAAGTACATTAAAAGAAATTGAGTTTCAAATTAATTACAGTTATATATTTCGTTAAAAAATATTACTTTTAGCCAACAGTCAGTGTTTTTATCATGCTTTTTATAGAAATCTATGGAGAAAAATGTGACATAGCGTTTTAAATATGGGGACGTTTTATTGTTGGGGGTCCATGTGTGATTTTTTTTTAATTTAAGGGGGCCGCGACACTCTTGACTTTGGGAATGGCTGGTTTAGATTATGTCCTGAATATATTTGTGCTCTTTCAGACAAACAATACTTCAACCTGAACCTGCAGAGCCTGACTGAAACAAATAAATGCATCAGATTATAATTTACTGAAAATAAAACCTTTTTTTTTTCATAATTTTACAATGGGTTATAAGAGAACAGAGGATAATTCTGGTCTGTTCCTGGGATCTAAACACTGGTGGTGTGGTGGTGGTGATAAAATGAGTTGGTGATTAACTGCAGAGGTGGCGATGGGGTGAAGGAAGGACGTTGCATTGCTGATGTGGTGATGGGATGGAGAAAAATGCTTCACTACTGAGGTGGTAATTGAGAAGGATGGTTGTTTTACTGCTGAGGTGGTGATAGAGGAGAGATAATCCAGGGCTGAGGTGGTGATGGGATGGCGGATGGGTGTACTTCTGCTAAGATGGTGATGGTGGAAAGATGTCCAACTGCTGAGGTGGCGTTGGCGTTTTGCATTAATTTGGTGGTGATGTGGTGGAGGAGGATTATCACACTGCTGAAGTGGTGATGGAGAAATGTTCCACTGCTGAGGTGAAGATGGGGCTGAGGAGGGTTGTTCCACTGCTGAGGTGGTGATGGGTGGAGGAGGGAGGGTTGTTCCACTGCTGAGGTGGCGATGGGTGAAGGAGGGAGGGTTGTTCCACTGCTGAGGTGGCGATGGGTGGAGGAAGGAGGGTTGTTCCACTGCTGAGGTGGTGATGGGTGGAGGAGGGAGGGTTGTTCCACTGCTGAGGTGGCGATGGGTGAAGGAGGGAGGGTTGTTCCACTGCTGAGGTGGCGATGGGTGGAGGAGGGAGGGTTATTCCACTGCTGAGGTGGTGATTGGTGGAGGAAGGAGGTGGTGATGGGTGGAGGAAGGAGGTGGTGATGGGTGAATGAGGGAGGGTTGTTCCACTGCTGAGGTGGTGATGGGTGGAGGAGAGAGGGTTGTTCCACTGCTGAGGTGGTGATTGTGCAGTTTTATAGTGTAGGTTTGTATTTCATGTAAACGTCGGTGTCCTGATGTTCGCACATGAACTCTTCAACGCCACGGCCAGGCACAAGAGATAACAAAAGGCAAACATCTCCTCCTCTCACTGCTCCACGGTGACAGATGATACCGTCGTCTCTCCATCTTTTCGACGCCGAGTCTTGGTTTAATTAGTCTGTGTGTGAGCGGAGCGAGCGTCCGCGCCGCAGGTCTCCTCTCGTTGTCAAACTGTCACGTCGAGATCATGTCGAGATGAGATGATGAGCGCGCGAGGAGCCTGCTGGGCGCTAAAGGTGACCCACTCTCTCTCATAAAATCTGATACAGCCTCGTGGCAGTGTCCAGTTTTAGACACGCTTTCTTAAAGATACAGAACACATCATAGAGTTGCTTCTGGTCTGTCTGTGTACAAAAGGAAAGTCAAACATATATTAGCTTTGTGTGGCAATTACAGTTAACAATTATTAAATCTAACAAGAGTTTAATGAAGCCTGTTTCTACATTTTTGCATTCAACTACTACAGGGCAAACAAAAATTCAAATATTGCAAAGTGAAAAACTGCTTACCGCTTACAATAAGATCAATAACACAGATCTACAAATGTTTGGACTCGATCTGCTTCCGAGATAAAAGTGGCTAAATCTCATTTATTTTGATAATGATGAACTGAAAATCAATTGATAACTGTGCTGGTTAGCTATGTATTCAAGATATTTAATGATATTGTTTCACATCAAAATCACATCTGTTTATACAATAGATTTAGGCATTTTTGCTTAAAAATAATATTTATATTTTGAAAATATTTAATTTCTCTACATGCATGCATTTTGTCCACTTCCAAGAGAGAGATTTCTGCAAATAAAAACAAAACATTTTATGTCAAAACTCTATCCATATTAAAATGAATGTATTGAATGTGCAGCTTTCAGATAGAACTGGTTGCTTGTAGACACTGTACCTTCTGATAAACTACCGTTTTTGCCTTATTTTGCATAAATTTCCTATTTTGACCCAATACTGTTTCTTGGAAACTATAGCAATCTGCACTTCTCACTTACTTTTTCTTTATTAGTGACCTAATCCAAGAAAAATGTCACTACTTTTGTTCCGGAAGCATTTTCCTTGTGTTATGTATCATTTTGTCCTAGCCATGTGAAGAACACGAACAGAACAGCAGCCAGATTCCTTTTGTTTTTTGTGTTTTTTGGTCTTTTTGTTCATAATACAGTGGTTTGGAGTTTCGAAAGTATGTCAAGAAGTTACTTTTGTCATTGTAAGAAAGGCATCACTGATAAATTCCTAAACCTCATAGAATATGCCATAGTTCTCTGATTTAGAGCAGTGATAAGACATAGTCTCAAGAGAAACTTTTACATAACAAAAAGCAGCATTAAAGACACTATTTGATTTTTGTGAATGCAGTGAACAAAGTCTATTGAAGGAATTATCTCTTCTGATTGGATAAGAGGATACCAGGAAATCAATTCATTATACGATATGTTTTAAAGCAATAAGACAGAGATTCTCCATAGAAGCTTATTAACACAATATTATTTGTCATTTAACACCAGCATTGTAGCAAATATGGCTTTGTGACAGCATAAATGACAAAAAAAAAGGCAAATGGATAGAATCACCACAGAGTAAGAAGGATGACCTGGAGAATGGTCAAATGGAGAGAGCTAAATATCCCAAATGGGACAACAAAGTCTACCCGAATTTAAAAAAAGAAGAAGACCATGATGAAAATGAAAATAAGATAAAATAATTAAAATAAAACCTGAGCATCTCAAAGTGTTTCTTCCTTCTCTTCTCAGTCAGGACACAACAGCAGTATGCCATGCTGGTAGTGGGAATCAAACCGCCAACCTTCCTGTTAGTGGTCTACTGGTCGTCCCATAACCGGAAAGTTGGCGGTTCGTATTCCAATTCATACCGTCAGTGTGTCCTTGGGCAAGACATTTCACCCACCTTTTCTGTATGATTGATGTGTGATGGGACAGAGGAGGGTTGTCCCATTTGGCGGCATGGTGGCAGAGTGGTTAGCACTCCGGTCTCACAGCAAGAAGGTCCCTGGTTAGATTCCCTGTGCCTGCTCTGGTTTCTCCTACCGCCAAAAAACATCTACAGCAGGTCCAACATGAGGCAGACTCCCCTGTAAAAGAGATTATCTCTCTTTTCTGGTTAAATAAAGCTCAAATAAATTGAAAAAAAAAGGTGTGATGGGTGAAGAATGGCAGCCACATCTCTGTCACTCTGTCCCAGGGCAGCTGTGGCTACAAAAGTGAGGATGTAACTTACTGAAAAGCAACTTTGAGTGTCCAGAAAAGCTCTGTACAGGACTGATGCATTATTATTATTATTATTATTATTATTATTAGACTTTTCAGTAATTGCCAGTGGTTAGCGAATAACAAATCATGTCTTTTTGAATTCATATCAGTGAACCATGTGCATAAAAGAAAATAAAACCACCCCATCAAACAAACTGTCGAAGAGAATTAGAGCCTGATTACGTATTCACTCGACATCATTTTGTAAAACAGGCGTATTTATCATTCCTGACGGAGCGAGAGCAAAATAAAGCTATTGGAAAACAAGCCTCCCTTGAACCGCAGACACAGACCAGCGGCGCATCTGAATTCTCTTCCCTGTTGGAGAAATGTGAGTTTTTTTGTTGTTTTTTTTAAACCGCAACAATAAGAGAAGCACAAACCCAGGGCCCAGACGGCGGCCGGCTAAACACGCTTTTGTTTTGAGAAAGAATTGTTGTTGCTTCATGTCCCAAAAGGCCTAGAGGAAGATTTACAAGTCTAAATCCAACATAATTAGTGCATACAGAAGTACGAGGAGCTCTTCTGTACGCCGGGCTGTGGTCCGGTTAAACGCGCTGGATTAAAAACGGGTGCACAAAGTCAGAGCTAAAAATAGACTGAGCTAGAGAAGGCTTTGCCAATATTTCTGCCCGACTAACTTTGCTCCATTTTCTCTACTTTTGTTTGCTCTTTTGTGGTTGTAGACGCAATAAATGTCAACCATACTGCATTGAATTAGCCATTTTCTCTGCTTTTAATTTAGTTTTGAGATCCTGCAAGTATTTTGACTCTGATCAGCTCTGAACTTTTTATGTTCTGGATTTTGAGAAGAAGAATCACATGTTAGTTAGTTTGTTGTAGAGGTCAGAATGCTCGGACAGAAAAGATGGTGTTTTACAGAACTTTTATAAACTAAACGGCCAGGACACACCAACGTAACGTCCCAGCGCCGTCAGAAGCGGTGGGGCGACTGATCTGTCTCCTCACGTCTCTCCTGGTCGGAGCATAAAATGGCTACAGACACACCACAGCAGAGTGTACAGTATCTGCGCATGTGCAAGACGTCCCGGCCAATCAGAGCGCTCTTGGTCGAACCTCGGTCAAAGTGCATACTGTAATTAAAACAGGTTAAGTAGTAGATTTGATTTAAAAACATAAATGTGAGAAAAATGGGTTTCAACAAAATAATAGAAGACATAAAAATAATGAAGGCTTCTCAAGGTCATGATTTTCTATATATTTTTCATTAAAAACACAAACATTACATCCATCCTATCTGGTTTTATTTTAATTAATTAAATACATTTTTAATATAAATATTTTGAGTATTATAGTTTTTTTTTTCCATGTACAATGAAGCCCAAAAATTATTCATACCCCTGGCAAATTCTGACTTAATGTTAGTTGTATTCAACCAGCAAGGAAAAAAAAAGCAGAGAAATATCTTTTTCCACAGTGATACCTCTTGTACATCGTCTTATTAACTTTTGGGAGAAGCCTGTGTCATTTCCGGTCAAAAAAAAATATATTAAAAAAATTGCTGATTGAATAAAAGTAACTTTAAGTGAGAATTTGCCAGGGATATGAATAATTTCGGGTTGGTATAGTTGTATCATAGGAAAAAAAAATCTATACATCAATGTAGCAACTGTATCATTACATCCTTACTTACTATTGTTGTCAGAATATCAAGAATAATAATTTCAATTATACATTTTAACTATACAATCAAACCCCTCCCAAACTCCCAGAATGCTTTACGGTGTGATGATGTTCTTGAACTCTATACTATCATTAGCATTCATCACAGAGGAAAAGTCAAAGAAATTTCCCATCAGTCACCTCTGACTGTTAGTGTTTACCATTAGCAGATGGAGCGAGAATCTATTTCTGCGTGACCCTTAGCGTCGTCATAAACATAGCAACATGCATTTTATTTGTATTATTGCAGTGTGTTGTATAAACATAAAACATTTTGACGAAATGTATTAACTATAAGACAAAATATCCAACTAGTTCCTATCAAATCATTGTGAAAGAGATTCTAAACCCAATTTACTGTTCCTGTCCAGGCCTGTTATTATTCCATTATATTTTACATTTTGTTTTATTCAAGAAAAACAAGCACTCTCTTTGTCCTTCAGTTCTTGGCAAGTCCTTTAGTTTAGTTAGAGCTGGCGTCCCTGCTCCTCTACAGAGAACTAATTAAGTCTTAACTGGCTCTGACATCGAGTGTGTGTTAGCGATCATAAATCTGCTGTTTCATTTAGTGCCGGTAAACATCCATTCGCACTTCTACTACTCTCCATTTTACAAGGACGTGGCTCTAGAGTGACGAGGATTACAGAAATAAAATAAAAAATAAACAAAAAACAAGCAAGCTGTACTGCTCTCTATGCATTTGTCTAAACACATTCTGGGCGGATTGTTGTTGAAATATTAATGAGCCCGCGCTGTTATCCGTCGCCGCATGACAAACGTGATATTAATTTTACATGGGGACATCACGCGAGCCGGCGACAGGCCTAATTTGTTTGTTTGTCATGTGAACCGCGAGGTCGTGAATAATAACGTCAGTCCCGTTTGCCTGTCTGTCTGTTTGTATGAAGTGTGGGTTTGGGAGAAAACAATGAAAACCGTGTCTGAGGATGTCTTTATCTGCGGCTGTCACGTTTTTTTTCCAGACAGGGGGCGGACACTTGGGTTCACGGCTCAATGCAGAATGACAAACAGTGGCAGCAGCTTCCCTTCCCCTTTGCACTCTGCATCTGAATTTAGATTCTGTATGAGTCTGTTCTTGTCGGCCTTTGTACAGGGTTAATTTGGAGATAAGTATAAGTCAGCCTAGGATTTAAAACTCATTCACCAGTTAGCATAATGTATTATAAAGTTGTAGATCTAGGGCCAGATTTATCAAATCTAAAGCTAAATGAAAAAGACGTGCTAAAAATGGAGCAAACCCAGGCGCAGCTGAGGTTTGCGTCTCTCACAGGAGCTAATTAAGCGCAGTGCAGATTTTGCTCCTGTGATTCGATGAATCTGTAAAACAAGGCGCAAAATTCAAGGCTTGGAAAATGCAAATGAAGTCGCTTTGCAGTCGCTGTTTGATTTATCACGAGTACGGAGCTAAATCTGCGTGAAAGTTTAGTACGTTGGAGAAGCAGGTGCAAAGGTTTTGCGGAGGTAAGAGTGCAGCTTTTAGTGCACAGATGAGGCGTTGAAAATAAGTTCTAATGTTTTAACAGGGCTCATTTACAAAGATACAACAGTAATGTGTTGATTTGAAGACGAAGGAAACAAAGAAACAGACTTTACCTGCGGCACTTTTTCCTTGATTCTCGCTCGTATTTCCCTGAACTTCAGCCTTTTACAGCTGCTGTCTCTGGGCTTTCAGTCTGTTTAACATTCTTTGAAATCCTTACAGTGACAGAACAGTCTTTAAACGCTGCACAAACTCTACTCACTGTGTTTATCTCATTGCCTCCCAGCGCTCGCTGCGGCGCTGACAGCTGCCCACAGAGGCTCAAGGCTGCGTGGATTTGATCGAGCAGAGGACATCGAAAATGTTTTTTAATTGTTATTTTTATTTGATCACCATCAGCACGCCGTATAGGCTACTGATACATTTTATATAATTGTTTGAAAGGACTTTCCTCTCCCTTCACCGTCTTTCACAGAGGGGAAATAAGTCACGTGCCTCTGGTCAGAGAACACAGCTCTACTACGGTCAGTCCTGTTATTTGTTGGACAGATTGTGTTTTGTGTTGCATCTCTGTAGGAAAGATGCAGTCAGAGCTGGCAAACAGCGCTGCTCTCACTGTCAGTGCATTTTGTGCTCACACAAAATTCTCATTTACATATCAAATTTGCGGCAGCAGTTACTTGCGCAGTTTCTCTTCGTATATCACAGACTATTTTTTAAGCTGCACTCGCAATTTTGCACTTGTCTTAGTAAATATGGCCCCTGGAGTAGTATTTTGTCTCAATTACATGTTTGAGTAATCCTGTATGCCCTTCTCAAGAGCTGAAAACTGTGACGGAGTAGCCCGGAAAAACACCGCCGCCCCTCTAAGCACGCACGCTCACTCGCTCCATTTTCCTGTTGTTTTTCCGTCTCGGGTGCACACTTGACAACTGTTCATTCTATAGCTTTGTCCGCTCACAAACATTCAGCCAGTATTCACCTCACATTCACGAGTCTCCACTGTCGAACAGAGCGCCACTCTCACTTCCTCGTTATATTGCGTCATGCGCGGGACGTTTGCGTCTGACATCATGGTGACGTCACCGCAAAGTGACAGTTTTTGCACTAAATTAATTTTATTTTTTCCTAGCTGTCTTAGAGGCATCTTGATCCATGTTGTTTGTTCATGGTATCTTTAGGGAATTTATGGTAACAAAATTATTTTCACCTTTTTTTTTGCCTGAATACTGTTTTTGCACACAGGGAAGGACAAGCTCAATGAACCACTGAACATTATTTTATGACTACGCCATTCTTTTTCATTTTTCTGGGAGAACCCCATCACAAAAACGCTTGGCCTCTCCAGGAAGTGCTTCTCCAGGTTTCTAAAGCCCATACACCGTCACCGGACTCGTTCTGATCATTTTAGTGCTTAAACTGCAGCTACTACGAAGCAGTCAGCTCATTTATCTATCTGTTAGCTTCACGTAGCCTGGCTTGGTCTGGCTTTCCTCCACTGTCCACAACAACCCGATTTCTGGAAATGTTATGTTTTTTTTTTATTTGAGTAAAATGCAAATTAAAAGACTTTCAAATTGTCCTGAATTGGCCAGATCTGTCATCGAGAGAATGTTTGGCGCATCATTAAACAAAAGATACGTCAAAGACAACCACAAACTCTTCAGCTGGAAACCTATATCAGGCAAGAATGAGACCAATTCAACACCAAAACTCCAGAAACTCATAACCTTGATGCCCAGACGTCTTCAAACTGTTCTGAAAAGAAGAGGAGCTGTACCCCATCATAAACCTGCCCCTGTCCCAACTGAGACCTGTAGGCAGCACATTTGAAATGAGCTCATTTTGTGCAGAAAAGTTTAAAATTTCTGATGTTATCTATGTTCTATTGTAAATAAAATATAAGCCCTTAAAGGACTGACGTGCTTAAACAAAGTTGTGCACGCAGCCTGGTACTGATATTAACGTTCTATCCCGTTCATTTCTACAAGGGAGCAAAATAAAATTATTCATTTAGACGTTTCTGGACTGCAGGAACGAATGATTGTTGTTTATATATTTATTAAAAATGACTCAGAATCAATATAATCCACATCTGAGTCAGGTTCATTTGCTAAAGTGAACTTATAAAAGTAGGATTTGTGGTGATTGATGAATTAAATCTGAGCATACAATGTCAAACTATTGTGGTCCGACACATTTCTGTTACTATTTATCCTGTGTAACACTTAAATTAAGAAATGTAAATTACCTTGCCTTTAGCTTGTATGCTAATGATAGACGCTAATTGCAACCTTACATTAAACGGCTAAACATTGACACACTCGCTAATGTCATCAAACCAGGCTCTGATATTCCTTACATGTGGCAGAGTGGTTATCAGTTGCCAAATCTGTCTTGATTACTTCTAATTCACGATGTTTTGTGGCTAGTGCTAATTGCTCCATTTGAAATGTGTTATCGTCTTTTCTAACTTCCGGTACCCGTCATTGGAAAGCAGATGTTCTGTTTACAAACACAAGAAGAGTCTGTTGGCTCATGTGATTTGAAAGGCTTTTAGTTTTTATTTTATTCAAAAAATGGGCCAAGATTTACTAAATTTGGATTGTACAAGCACAGCAGATTCCTTTATGTCTGCGGTCAAATGCTCCTAAAATATGAAAACAAACGTGGAGGCATGCTTGTGGGCTATAGGCTGAACATTTTCCATTTTTAAATCCTAGTAATAAAGTCTAAATGTGCTCTAACGATCTTGTTTATGCAATGCTGTTTTCCATATTATGCAAGAAATTGGTTTGCACTCCCCCCTCGCAGCAAGGGTTCGATGGTTTCACTCTCGGGCTGACTGACTATGACCTCTCCCTGTTACCGTAGGCTATGTGCACTCTGGGTACTCCAGCTTCCTGACATGCACAAAGACATGCACTTTTAGATGACCTGGAGAATCTAAATGTCCCATAGTGAAAGAATGTGAGCCAACTGCCTAAAGCCAGGGACACACCAACCCAACGCCCGACCGCTGTCAGCAGAGGGCGCTGTCTCCTCTGTCGCCACTGAAAGTCGCTGCAGACACCGGAGCGACTCAGACCCACGACCGGGCAGTGCACATGTGCAAAGCGTAATAACTATTTACAACAGCAGGCGGCGCTAGTCACTAAACTCCACAACACACACCTGTTTAACTCAAGTATTTTTCAGTCAGTAATAATTATAGGCACTAGATTAAACTGGGCTGATCACAGTAATGAAGAAAAATAACTGGATTATTGCAGCTGTTTGCCTCAGAGAAGGATTATATTTTTATCTGCACGAGGCTAAAGCTAAGGTAAGCTAACTGCAGCACATTAGCATGAGGCTAAAGCTAAGGAAAGCTAACTGCAGCACATTAGCACGAGGCTAAAGCTAAGGTAAGCTAACTGCAGCACATTAGCACGAGGCTAAAGCTAAGGTAAGCTAACTGCAGCACATTAGCACGAGGCTAAAACTAAGGTAAGCTAACTGCAGCACATTAGCACGAGACTAAAACTAAGGTAAGCTAACTGCAGCACATTAGCACGAGACTAAAACTAAGGTAAGCTAACTGCAGCACATTAGCACGAGACTAAAACTAAGGTAAGCTAACTGCAGCACATTAGCACGAGACTAAAACTAAGGTAAGCTAAATGCAGCACATTACCGTCAGAGATGTGGGAAACATGATGAAGTAAATGTAGAGCAGAAAGTTCCTTATATTTTGATGTTAAACTTGAGCTTTTTGACAAATTGTGAACAGGACACAGCCAATCAGAGCTTGATAAGGACGATGGCCCGATGCTGATTCAGCAGTGTAATCGGCCAGAACTACGTCCAACTGCCTCCTACTACGATGGTGCAGAACTCACCAAACAAACTCACGTCACCGTCAAACCATCCGACCGCGCCCAACGGCCGATGATCGCCGCGATGTGTCCTGGCCTTAAGGCCCGTAGTTGTTGGTATAGGCCACACGCACCTAGAAGAATAAAGTGAAGAAAATCAATCTTTCCTCTGTCATCATAAGTCTTGTTTACATTTCTGCTCCGAGCTTTATTATTCAGCCACACGAGGGTCGTATACTTGCTCAGCTGCTTTTTCCATCGCATTTTCACTTCAGTCTGAAGGAGGTTCATTTTATCCCTCGACAGCCGACCCACATGGACGCAGTCAGACAGACAGAGAGAGAGGAGAGACAGAGGGAGGTGGGCAGGCAGTGGGACGTGTGTCTGAGCCAGGCCGTCCTGCTGAGGTCCCTCTGCGGTGAGCGGAGGAGGCGATGGGATCAGTGTCCAGGCTTCGTCTGTGGCCCTCTGGAGAAACACTGGGAGCTGGTGGGAGTTTGATGGTGGGAATACCTCTCAGCGGGACGTTTGTACCAGAGAACACATGCCTTTGTGCGATGCTACTATAAATATATCTAGCATGCTCGCCTGTCCAGTCATCCTAATTCTTTTTATAATTTTATTTCTGTGCATATAATTAGGTTGAATTTTCAGGAGCAGAAAAAATAAAGCATTCAGAAAACAGGCAGCAGTACCAACATGCACAGAGTGAACAGCTTCTAGATCAATGCAAGTTCAATAATTATAGCAAAAAATGACATAAAATCTGCCTCATTTTGGACACAGGAACAATTTCAGCCACACACAATTTGATTGGTCAATGCTTGAATAATGGGGAGGTTGAATATGGCATTTCATGATAATATTCCAGTGTTATTTTAATATTATTTTTGCTCTCTGATTTTATTTGTTATACTATTTTTACTAATCCCTTACTGAAATATGGTTTTTGAATTCCCAATAGAACTGTAAGTTTAATTTATTTGACATGAAAATATTGCTTTAATTGCTTGAATTTATAAAAGATGCCATTTTTAAAGGAATAAACATGACTCCCCACTTAAAGGAGACATGTTGTTGCTGTTTTTCAAGCTTTTTGAAATGAATGCAGATGATGAAGAAGACCTGAAGAAGGCTGTTGGCCGCTATGCGTGGGTCTAAGTCAAACCCAGCACGCTATGTTTTTAAACATTTTTAAAAACATAAAGCCACACATGAAATAAAAGCTTTTTAAACTTCAGGCGTATGAAGAATGCCTTGGTTTTTTCTTTATTTTTTGCAAGTTCTTTGTTCCCAAACACCAAAAAGCACCTTTAAGACAGAATAACTAATGGATAAAAACCTCCTGAGCACTTTGGACCTTTTCTTTTTTAATGCAGAATGTATTGAAATATCTGCTGCTTTCAATTTGCTGTAAACGCTTGGATTAGGGGCCTGTCCCTTTGCAGCCCTCTGGCTCCGCCCACTTCACTCTGGCAGCTCAGGTTAGCTCATACTGGAAAGTAGTAGCAGGACACGGTAGAAAGAATCCAACTGCTCAGACTTCCTCTGACTAATGCTGCCTTCACGTGATATGGGAAAAATGATATTTTCCACTTGTAAATAGGAAATTACGAGTTGTTGTGTTCAAGTGCTGTTGTGGTCGTAGCATAATTTAAAAAAAATGGCAGAAAGACCAAAAGAGACAGAAACTTTATCTTGAATTGCTACATGGGTAAAACAATCCTGGACTTATTAATTCATCCGCAAGTAAGTGTGCTGTATTTTGTGTGGATTATGAATCATCTAGTCATTTTAAGGACAGAATTGTACAAGTTTGCAAATGTTACTGCGTTAAAATTACTACATTAAAATTGTGTATGCTAAATATTTAAAGTTACACTGTGTAAGATTCCCGGTCTTGCGCCTCTAGAGGCCACAGCTGCCACTGCACCATCGCAAAACGTAAACACTAGGGCCCCTCCTCCTTCTGAAACTGTGCGAGCGTGCGTCTATTTCCATCATTGTTTCAACTTTAGTTGACCTGCTGCTACCTTTGGAAGTTTGGACTGGATCTTCTATAGAGTTAGCGCTAGCGTTAGCTTATCAACAAATATCGCGCAATGGTCGCAGTAAAAACAACTAATAACTGTATGAAAAAGCACGTTCTAAAGAAAAAATAAAGAGGCTAATTTACCTGCCCAACAATAAAGAAGCAAAAACGTGATCCGATTTGCAGCCTTCTCTGTCTCTCATCTGACGCCAGCAGCAAAAGTCTGTCCGATGTTGACTCTTGTCTGCGATCTGGTGCGGTCCCTTTCACATTTTCTTTTTCTTGCCTCGTCCGACATTGTCTTCATCTTCTTGTGTCCTTCGGCCCTGACGAACTGGCGAAAATAACAACGCTAAAAGTAGCTTCCTGGTTATACTGCGCCTCAAGTCGTTCCCTGTCACGTGACTCTTCCTGAACAGCGGAGCGCTCCCGGCCAAGTTGCGAGGGCGGTTTCTCAGAACAGAAGCCCCACTCGGAGCAACAGATCCACCTCAGGCCTTATAATCGCTCAAAAAATCACAAAAACAAGTCCGTATGCCCCACATATTTAGGAGAAAAGTTACACAGTGTAACTTTAAACAATGAGCTAACATGAGTAAAAACATTTATTAGCCTACGCATTTCATACCATCCACAATTTCCTCGCTGCTCTCCGCCATTTTGAAACGTCAAATCGGGTATTAAAATTATCTTTGAGTTCTCCAGTGAAAATTACGATGAAAGGGGGCGTTCATGTGCAAATTTGACCTCGACAAGTGGTATTTTCCATAATTCCCACCAGACATGAAGGCAGCATGAAGCCCTCTACAGACACGACTGCCTCCAGGGGAATAAAGTTGGGAGAATGTGAGTTCAGACATGAGAGGAGAATCTCTCAGTGCTTGTACTGAACGATGGGGGACAGACAGAGCTTGATAAGTGGCTAATTAGTATGCCTATTAGCAACAGGCTAACAGATAGATAAATGAGCTCATTTAAATGCTGAAATTATCAGAACGAGTCTGGGGATCAGGGTTGCTAAGCCCACAGTTTTCCCACAGAACTGGGCGGCTTTTTTTTAAGTGTCTCGGGTGAAAAACATTGTTCTTGGGTTGGACAGATCTATCTTTGTGTAGATTATGTGAATAATTGACTATTTCTAAATGAAGATCCATATTTTGAACGAGAAATCTTAAAACCCAAAGGCGATCACACTGAAACCAGGCCACATCAGCACATCTCCATGTCTCTCTGTGGAGTTTTCATCCACTGTTATTTGGATTTTAGGAGGGTTTTAAGTTGCTGTTGGGTGAATTTCGACTTTCAGACCTGGCAACCCTGCTGATGATGGTGTATGGTCTTAAGAAACGCGCAGGAGCACTTCCTGGACTGGTTCCTAGCCGTGAGACCGAGCATTTGAGGAGAATTAGAGAATTACTTAAACAAAATACCACTCCAGATATGTTTCTGAGGAGGACACAGCATTATAAAGCTCAGAAGATTTGAGTTCGCCGCATATGTCTCCTTCAAGATTGCTGTCCTTGGATAATTGTTGTTAGGACTATGCTTTGTCTACTCTGATAAATAATAAATAGCCTGTGGACTACATTTTGGCACATGTACAGTATACATTCAGATCCATAGTTGGCCTGAGTAACTCTATTCTCCAGTGTCCAGACGTCTCCTGTCCCGTCCGTCCCAGCACCTCAGTCTGTTTATCAATGTGAACTGGCATCTTTTTCAGCATGAGCCACCTGTCCTTCTCACTGACCATCACTGTTAGAGCCCGAGCCAAAAGCCCTCAGCTCCATTTAACTCCTGGCTCCAAAAACCTCTTTCCTTCATGGGTCATTAAAAAGTCCGCTGTTTGGCCACCTATTACCATCCACCTTTTCCTTCAGTATGTGTTTACCTTATTTAATTATATCCGTGTCGTTTGGGATCATGTTAAGGGCTCGGTGTCCAGTTGGACGGCGTGGCTCGCTTGGCCCAAATTCAGAAAGCTTTGTGTCCGGGACTGCCATCAATAGTGGAGTGAAATGGTGCTGCGGCGGCCAAAAAGCAGCCTCTCAGAGATAACAGGGCTGCGTCGGCTGCTCGCTTCAGATTACAAAAGACTTAGATCACAGTGAATCAGCAGAGATTTTAGCTCTGCTTAAAGGGAAATCAAAGTCAGAATATCACAGAGATAAAAGTTTTGGGTGTTCGAATTAATGTTTATGGTTCATATATTATTGATATACAGCATGGCTTTGGGAAATGTCGACTGTCAAACGCTTTCAAATAAGAACAAGACAAGTTAGTGTTTACAACATATTTCTGCACAAGTCTCAGCAGCTTTCTTTTATTCTATACAAAAACAATTTCTAGGATATGCAAGAAATTGTTTTTCTAACAACAGAGAGACGAATGCAAATAAATACACATAAAACCAATGAGAAAGCATGGAAAGAAGCCTCTACCATCCATGGAAATAGTTTTAAATCAATAAAGTTGCAGACAAACTTCAATTTGTTTAAGGTTTTCTATTCTGCTAAATCGACTTTATTGAGTTTGTAGCCATGTAATAATGTCTCCTTCTCAAAAACAGACCTGGAGTAGTATTCTGTGTGAGTAATCCTGTATGCTGAGGCGTTGCTTTTCTCCAGAGCTGAAAACGCTCACAGCTCTAAGTAGACACGTGAAACCAGGAAGTGCGCCTGTGTTTCTGAAGCCCATACACCGTCACCAGACTCATTCTGATCATGAATTAAATTGCCGTCACTAATTTATCTTTCTGTTAGCATATTGTTGCTAATAGCTGTGCTAATAGGCCATTTTATGCTCTGTCTAATCCCCACCATTGCCAGAAGGGGGCAAAAGACACCTAATGCAAGCGTTCTGTGCAAAGTAAAAGTCAAAATATATATGGATATTCATTATTTTAAGTTATAAAACCTGAAATACAAATGCAAAGAAGCCCAAAACTGTTTCAAAATGAATAAGTTAACTTCTAGACTCCTACAGTGTATATAATAGTTCAGTTCAGTTTATTTGACATTTGCAGTATTAAAAAAACTACATTGACATCAACAGTTTTTTTTTTAAATTGTTATTATTATTATTTATTCTATTGCCTGTGGGTTGTATAATAAGGACGTTTGCCTTTCATGATATTGTGGGTCTGCTATAGAAACTGGAAAAAATGTACTCAAGAAAAATACAAAATTGAAAGTAACTACAAGTAGTTATGCTTCACACGTGTGACCTGTTATTGGATCCAAACCCACCAGATGGGAACCACTGACTCAGGTCACTCTGTACTTTTTTCTTTTTACATGGACAAGAGTTCACTGAAAAGACTCAGTGACTCAGTGATGGTTATTGGCCGACCAAAGCTTTATCTGAGCAAAAATCTGTTCCAGGTACAGAAAGGCCATGTTGTTTTGTCATTTACCTGGTTTTCAAATTGTGCTTGAGAAAAAGTAACCATTCCCTGTCTAATATTTCCTTAATATGTTTCAGAAAAAGCATTCACTTAAAAATAGGGATGCACCGATACCACTTTTTTTCAAACCGATACGAGTACAAGTACTTCCATTTGAGTACGTACCGATACGAGTACTTATATAGGGGTAACTTTATAGTTTATACAGTCACACTGCTGTATCTCATTCGTCCCATACCGTGTTGTCTTTTTGCCGTCTATCCCCGCTCTGCGATGCTAAGTTATTTTAACAACAGAGTGGTTTGAACACAGCTAACCATGGCTAAAATTTGCTCAACATGGACATGTTATACCTCATTTTAAAGCTTAGATTCTCCTCTATTCAGTCGCTAAAATAATTTTAAAGACAGACTGAGCATCTGCGCATAACCAGTGGAGATTCGCCAAGACATACAGCAGCTAACACAGCAGCTAACACAATTAGCGGTACTAACGGTACTTTTTAAGCTTTATCAGACAACAACTGCTTCGCGCTTATATAATTTTCGGGACAACTAGGACAACAAAAGGACAACTGCTTAAGTTTTAAAACTCACGCATGATTTGGGATAAGTCTGCTTGAGCATAATGTAAACTCAGCTTTGATTTTATCTCCATACAGTTCACTTTGAAATCCATCCACAGGTTTCTCACTCCTCAGCTCAGAGGGGAATGTCAGCTGACAGCACTGTAAAGTGGTATCGGTTGTTGGTATCGGCCCACTTTTATGAATACGAGTACGAGTACTTGGACATGGTATCGGTACCGATACCCAATACTGGTATCGGTATCGGTGCATCCCTACTTAAAAAGAAAAGAGCAAACATAATGGTTGCCTGTGAAGACTCTCATCCAGGGGAACTGAAGTCATCTGGAAAACCAAGTCCAGATGACTTCTTTTTAACCTTTTGTTGTGAATAATTGGCCATGTTCCACCTCTGCCTGTGACCCACCAGTTGGAAACCAGGTCATTTTATGCGCTGTCTTTCAATTTGGAGAAGACTGCAGCCTCCTCAGGTTATTGGCCGACCATAGCTCTATCTGAGTGAATATCAGTTTGAAGTACAGAGATGCCAGACGTCGTTGACATAAAATATAAATTATGATCTTCCAGGTTCACCACCGTTTTTCTGTCAGCACCTTCTTCTTTTTACAATCCCCGAGGACTCAGGGAGGAAACATTAGGACGTTTTAGATTGATTAACTTTGTGTTCTGCCAGATGGGATCATCTTAGTCCCAAAAAATTAGGCTTATATCCCTACTTTGGCATATGCTTTTTAACTTCCGAAATCCAGTCTTTGCGCAACTGGGTCCCACCTCCATCCATCAACTTTGGATAAAAACGTCCGTCTCTTCTCTAATGCACCGATAAAATGCCTCGTATAACTGGACACTGTACTAAATTTTGATTAAGGACCTCTAACACTTTGTCTGAAAGAAAAGCAGTATCATAAAGTTGTTCTAAAACTCTCAAAATGAATTATTAAGCCCTTTCTATCGTTATTGCTTGAACGGGGGAGAAGTGCGGTAAAATAATAAGTTTCCAGAGTGGAGATAAACGCAAAAAGGGTTTGGGAATTTATCTAAAATGCTAATAATTTTTTCAGGGACGTAATTAAATATGGTTGAAGTCAGTAACATGGCGGCGCGGTGATAAGGTCGTGCTATCTCCGGGTGCTGGCCTTTTGAATGCTAAACAGTGTTAACGTTCTGAGTGAATTATCAGAAGCTTCTCCGCACACACAGGAGGTGATAAGGACTTTTTCGTGTCACTTCAACTTTCACATTTTAATAAAAAAAGCTCTAATCTGCAGTGAGTTCAACACGTTTTTTTACTCAAACGATTGTTCAAAGAGAGGGCCCTGAAACAGAAAACTGAACTGCAGAATGGGAACTGAAAATTGACTGAGATGGCCTTGTCCAAAAACAGAAATATTAAAGGCTGACCTGAACCAATTCACCGCAAAATACAACCAGTGACTGAGCTGACACTTTGAGCATCAGATAAAACTGTGCCATTCTTCATCTTGTAAATGCTTTGGCAACATTTTTGGTCATTTTTGTTTGCTTCTTGTTTGTATTTTTCTTTTCTGTGCACTTTCTTTCTGTTATCCAAATTAGACAGGGCTGGGAAAAGCTGAATCTGTTGTCGCTATTGATTCATTGGCAAAATGTGCTGACGTGGTTTAGTTCTAGATAAATCCTGGTTTTGTCTAATTTATAGGTTTAGTCCAGAAATAGTCCTATGTTATGTGTAGCAGTGATGTTTATGGAGATTTTTATTTCATTTATTTATTTATTGAATTAGGACGATGCATATTAATCAACATATCAGCAGGTAAGCATCACTGTAAATACTCCAGAATTAGCACAATAGCTAAATTTCATCTGCTGTCCTAAGGCAGGCTCCATAAAACAGATACGAACATAATATCAAGTGTAGACATACAATGAACCACAAAGACCAGTTACAATAAACACATTAAAATCAACTTGTGATCAGAAAACTACAGAAGCGTATTGCGTTCACCTGAAAAAAAAAAAGTTTCTGTTTTAATGAGCTAAGTTAGTTCTGTTTTTACATGAAAAGTTCTGTTTTTATGACAAAAGTAAATTCATGTCTATCACAACCAGTAAACGTTTAGCTCGTATTGAAGAGTTGTAGCTAAAGAAAGGGCGTAAATGTCCCAACTACTTCGTTTAATACGGTTTTATTTTACTCTAGGCTTGAGACACTGGAGATTCTGCTTTCGTTAAGTAATATTGACGTATAATCATTAGTTTGTCGACTCTGCGCAGACATCTCAGGTCTTTGCTATTGACTTTGAATTCCTCTCCCCCCAAAAGTGGAACAAGATAATAACGACCATTATCCACATAAAAACATACAATTATTTTACTCGTAAAAACAGAATTTTTTCTCTCATTAAAACAGAATTAACTTTACTCATAAAATTAAATCTTTTCTCATAAAAACAGAACTTTTCTCATAAAAACAGAACTAACTTTGCTCATTAAAACAGAAACTTTTTTTTCCAGGTGAACGCAATACGCTTCCATAGAAAACAGTGTAGATTATACATGAGTACATGACTGGCTTGTTTTTAACCAATGTTTAGGGTTTTCTTGAATGTTAGATAGTTATTACAGTTTCTAACATTAGCTGGCAGTGCATTCCAGGACTTTGTACCTCTAATAGACGCCACCATGTGGCTGAATTTAGTCGTACGGCGTTGTATATTGCAATCACCCCGGGTTAATGCTCTGGTATTGACTCTGTTGTTAGTTTTCTTGTGTATAAAAACCTGCAATGGTGGAGGTGCAAGGCCGTTCAAAACCTTAAAAACAAGACAGACATCCAAAAATATCTGATAACTATCCAAGTCTAAGATGTTATGCTTTTGTGTTCTTTTATTTTCCAGTCTAGTCTTTTGAGTTAGGCCCTGTTTTGTTATATTCATTGCTTTCCTTTGGCACAACTGCAGTCCTCCTCCCTCCACTTGTTGTACCGTATTTTCCGCACTATAGGACACTCCGGATTGTCATTGAATGGTCTATTTTCGAACTTTTTTCACATATAAAGCGCTCCGGACTAAAAGGCGAAACAAAACAGTCAGATAAGTCAGTCAGTCAAACTTTATTCAGCGCGTTCACCATAACTCCCAAACTTGTTCAGTTGTAACGCGTGAATAAAAAACACAATCTGAGACACAATAACTCATAACTGTTCAGTTAACGTTATAACAAAATACAACACAATACACTCACTTTTTCAGTTCATTCCTCGTCCGCAAATCCCTCAAATTGTTCATCTTCAGTGTCCGAGTTAAACAGTTGGCCGATTACGGCAATATTATGGTGAAGCACAGAATGTATTACTCTGTGATGCTCCTGACTACAGTAGCTGTAAATAAATTCATATATAAGGCGCTCTGGATTATAAGGTGTACTGTCGTTTTTTGAGAAGATTGAAGGCGATTAAGTGCGCCCTAGTGCGGAAAATACGGTACTGTAAATACACTCAAGGAAAAAAGAAACGCACCACTGCTTTTTTACCACATTTTTGTTTGGTTACTTATTTTTGATGGAAATATTCCATGTGCACATCAACCATAAACCCGTCCCTGATATTCAGACCCAATTAATCAATGCTTATGACAGTTTCAATAACAATAACATGACCAAACAAGAATAATGCAGCAGTTGTGACATGTGGTCGACCAGATCTGGGACGGTCATTGGAGGATCCAGTGGTGTGGAAACGCTCAGCGAGGCGTACAACAGTAGAGTGATGGACTCCAAACTCCTGGCTACAGCCGTGTGCTCCTTCAGCTTGAAGCAGGCCAATGGCTGCCAATCTCTCTCTGGTTGCAGGAGTCGTGGCATTGGGAACAAATGTGCTTTTTTTTCCATTTTGGTGTCTTTTTATAGGGAATGGTTGTGCACAATTGAGGACAGGTCCAATTCATCTCTGAGTTTTACTCATGACCCAGACATAGGTGATTAATACAAAAATACAGTTGTTATTGCTCATCAAAATCAATCAACCAGAACCAGGAAAACAGTCATTTCATTTTGACTCAGAATAGAACTAAACTCATTGTAGTCTGTCATTTTTCACTGGCTGTAATATTTTTTGACAAATTGAGAAAATGAAAGTGGTGTGTTTCTTTTTCCTTGAGTGTACTTATTTTGCGTGTTGGCCAAATAAAAAAGAGCCTAACACTAGTTTGACTTTGGCCCATTTGTCTCAATGTGATTGTCTTCCAAGGTTTTGGTGCTTTATTATATTAGGGACATAATACCTAGAATAGGAAAATAGAAAAAGTCCAATGTTAGTTCTGGATTAGTCCTTGATTAATCCTGGCTTAGTCCTAGATTAGTCATGATTAATCCTTGATTTGTCCTTGTTTAGTCCAGTTTGAAGTTTCAGTCCTGGTTTAGTCCCATTTATATCCAGGTTTTGTCCTGGTTTAGCCTACATTTAGTCCAGTTTTTGGTCTAAATTAGTCTCGGTTATATCCTAATTTAGTCATAGTGTTGTCCTAGATTTTTCTTGGTTTAGACCCATTTAGTTTCCAGTTAGTTAGTCTTTATTTGTTTCGAGCAACTGAAGACAAATATACCGTCCATACAGAATCATAATTACATTGAAAACTGTTTCTTTTAAGACTCGAAAAGGAGTGGGAGGAAGAAAACTTATTTAATTCCACCCCTATATTACATAGCATGCTTCCTGCTCGTACAAGAATAATAACAAAACATATTTACATTTCCAGAAATATAATTACAAAAAATAGTAAGGCATTTCAGGCAAGTCAATTTTAAATAATAGATAGCTGCATAGATTGCAGGACACAAGTACTAACAGTGATAAGAATGTTAGCAATGGTAAGAATGCAAACATATAGCAATGGAGATCACCTGAACTTGTGTTTGGACGGTGGGAGTTAGAAGAGAGCAGGAATGCAGACTTATTAATCTATGGTATTGCTAAAAAAAAAACTAATTGCAAAGTGCTAAATAACAATTGGCCTTTTGTTTGAAACACAGCAGGACAAGGCAGTCCCGCGACAATACACGCAGGTATAACGTAGAAGTATGCAAAAATCCATAAACTCATTACAAACAGGCAAAGTGCAAGTGCAGATAAGGGCCCGGGACACTTCTGGGACCGTTCCTGGGGCTATGTTTGCATATTTCCCAACCTGCAGTGACTTCTTCATATATTAAACCCACAACTTCCCCTGCTCTTCCATTTGTCTCTCTACTCTCTGGAGATCCCCGGTGCACTTTTGCGTCCTGAACTCTTCTTGCAAAGTTGCTATAATTTCCAGCCGCCACCAGCAGCAACGCACAAGTTTCATTAAGGAGTTCCCAAAGAGCGGAGTCAGATGTCAGGATAATTAGTAAAAAATGACGGAGTGTTTTATTAGCTTTTCTCGCTCGGAGGCACGTCTCTTTAAGCTCTCTGGAAATGTCAGCGGGGAGCAGCGGGATCCTCTTTGGCGTCAGAAACCGTTGCCTTTTGAAACCTGTCATTTCTTTGGCTCTGAAATGACTTTCTTTGCAGACAATGGCTCTTTGTTGTCGCGGTTTAATCTTCCTCTGAGCATCTCTACTCCTCAGTCACTTAAAGTCACAATGAAAAGCAGCGAGAGAGAGAAAAATAAAAGCCTGGATAGAGACGCAGCACTCTTGATGTTATTGTTATTTGTGTTTGGCTGCTGTTGCTTTTGAACACATCTTGGCAACTGTCTAAGTGCCTTGTATTTCTCTAGCGCTCTCTTAAGATTAACATTTGATAAACAAGAGGACACACTCACGAGGCCAGGACTGAATGGTACTTCGCACAAAAATATCAATACTTCTGCTCAAGTTGTAAGTCTTTAAGGATGATGTCTATACGTGGGAGACATTTGTGATAAAATAAGGGTTAAATAGTATTAGGCTATTCAAATGGCAGCAGCTGCAGCTTTCACTGTAGCCTTAGTCCAGGTGGATCAAAGTTGCTCAGAGTTACACTGGGCTACAGGAGTAGAGAAGATGTCTAGAAAATACTGACAATAGCCTTAAAAATCTAAATTGACCTTGTTTTTAGGAGTCTAATGCCCAATAAATCAGGTTAGGAATTATATATCGACAAATCCTTCTGTACAAGCCTTCAGAATATATACAGTGAAGCCCGAAATTATTCATACCCCTGGCAAATTCTGACTTAAAGTTACTTTCATTCAACCAACATGCCACTTTTTGTTCAAATGTAAAACAAAAAAAAGCTGAGAAATATTTTTTTCCACAATGATACCTCTTGTACATCGTCTTATTATCTTTTGGGAGAAGCTGTGTCATTTCTGGTCCAAAAAAAAACTTGCTGGTTGAATGAAAGTAACTTTAAGTGAGAATTTGCCAGGGGTATGAACAATTTTGGGCTTGACTGTAAGAACAAGACTGAAGAGGAGATATCTGACTCAGAGTGTGAGAAAAACCCACTGTGAGAAAACAGCCTTTGAAAGTAATATTTTCACAAAAGAAAATAGACACTGTGTGTCATTTTGACATTTTCTTTATTTCTGTTAAAGCGACATGTTAACTCTGGTGGACCTTTTTTTGTCCTTTTAGCCTCTTTATGTTAATGCTGAGGGATTGAGATTTCATGAGGATTCATGGATTGAACCAAAGTTAAAAATCCCACCCTCGCTTTTGATCACACTCAGTTTATGAGTTCCGTGAACACTGCACGTTGGTGTCTCATTTACTCATTTAACCCCTAGGTGGCAGCACAGCCAATTTCTATAAGAGTTTCTATTAATGTGCAGGTGGCAGAGTGGTTTTTTTGGTGTGTCCAAAGTCAGGGGTACGTATTTTGCTGCAGGTATGACACTTTTGAAAGAATCAATCACTCTTCCACCACGGGGCTCCAGACACCCCACATTCAAACTCACACCTGAACACATCATCACACCTCACCAGTGGAGCAGTCAAGAAACTGAGCCACAAAACACTGCTTCAGTGAGTGGGGCTGTACATTTGAGTGGAGCGTATTTTAGTCCCCCCCCAAGTTAAATTTTCAGTATTCTGTAAGCAAAGCATTAGCTTCTTGATATGTAAGACCGACTGTAAATGATCAGTGGTGGAAAGTAACTAGACTGTAGTTAGTAGAAGTAGTAGTAGAAAGTAGTACTGTATTTTCTGGACTATAAGTGACTCCGGAGTATAAGTGGCCTCTGCCAAAAAATGCATAATGAAGAAGAAAAAAATGTATATAAGTCGTACTGGACTATAAGTCGCATTTTTTGGGGGAAATTTATTTTACAAAATCCGACACCAAGAACAGACATTTCATGTTGAGAGGCAAGTTATAGTAATAATAGAATAGAGAACAACAGCTGAATAGGTGTGTGCTATGCTAACGTAACACATTGATGGTTATTCAGCTACATGAAGCATAAACAACGAACTGAATAGGTGTCTCGTATGTTAACGTAATATATTAACAGTTATTCACATAACTATAGCATAAAGAACATAATATAACAAGTTCACCACTGAAATATTTTAATATATAAGTCACACCTGAGTATACGTCGCACCCCTAGCCAGACTATGAAAAAAAGTGCAACTTATAGTCCGGAAAATACGGTATTAGTAGTTGTTCCACTGCTGTCGGGAGGGAAATAAAAACACAAACTTGAAAAGCCATTGAAAAACAAAGTCTGGGACTGTGTTTTTAAAGGTCAAGGCATATCAATAACTCTTGTATACAACATATTGTCAGTGTATGTGTGCCAGTGTATAGCTGGAAATAAACTTGACTGCTGCAGGCATGTTTTGTACCAGATTTACACCATTACTTTGCATCTTTATGCCTCGCTCTGCGTTGGCTGCATGTAAATCTTCCATATCCTCGTTGTTTGGGGGAAACTGCAGATGAATATAGATCAGAAAAGTGAGGCGTTCCATCACAGCCGGTCGACAGCCAAATGTCAGACGCCAGATGTTGCATAATAGGTAGCTCAGATAGCATTAGCTTGTTTCTCCAAAACTGAATGAGATGGAGAGTTATTTAACACAAAACCCCAGATTTTTTTGAAAGAGACATGACTCAGCACTGAGACAGAGACCATATGCATAACTAATATGACATCTGTGGCCTGGAGCAGGGGTACACAGGCTTTTCCTGCTGGTACTCGGGAGGCTTTTGAGGTTCTGGTTTTGTTTTATTTAGAGCAAGTTTTATTCTTGCTTGAGTTGGAGAAAGTCCTGGTTTAGACCTGGTTTAGTCCTGGTTATTTAGATGTGATTCAGTGCTAATTTAGATATGTTTTTTATGCTTTTGTCCCGGTTTCATCTGTTTTTGTAATGTTAAGTCCTGGTTTAGTTCAGATTTTTTTTTTAAATTAGTCCTGGATTTGGTTTAGTTCAGGTATAGGCACAATTTAGTCCAAGTTTAGTGCTTTCCTAGTACTGTTCCTAGTGCCTTTAGTGCTTTTCTAGTTCTGCTTTTGTCCTGGTTTGGTCCAGATTTAGTCCTTTTTTAAAACTTTTGTCTATTTTTTCTCATTTTAATCTATCAAAATTGTGTTTTGTCCAGAGCATCCTGTATCCTGAAGGACCCTACCCATCCAGGACACAAACTGTTCTCCCTCCTACCTTCGGGCAGGAGGTACTGCAGCTTATTTATAGTTTTTATGTGTGTTTTTTGTGCCTGTGCAGTATGGAATTTTGTTCTGCACTTCATCTGTGATGTCTTGCTGAATGACAATAAAGGAATCTGAATCTGAATCTGGTGCTTGGTATGAAAAGTTTGAGAAAAGCTTGAACTGTTCTTAGCAAAGATATTTTAGTTGTGGCAGTGGATTATCTCACAAGAGACGTGCAGCAGGTTAGAATGGGTGGAGAAAAGTGTCTGCAAGAATGAAAGGAAAGGTGAACAAGTCCGTGGTGAGAGCAGAAATGTTGTACGGTTTAGAGACAGTGGCTCGGAGAAACAGACAGGAGGCAGAGCTGAAGATGTTGAGGTTCTCTTTGTCCATGATGAGGATGGACAGGATCAGGAATGAATCCATCAGCTCATGTTTTGGAGATACATTTTCCAGATTGAGATGGTTTGGACATGAATAGAGGAGGGACATTTGGTTCTGTAAAGTCAGAATAAGACAATTTGCATCTGCATTATCTTACCAATTTAAAATAAAACTTTCTTCCTGTTTTCTGGTATATAACAGGGCAATAGTTCCCAAAAGTGGGTCCAGGGGGGGCTTGAAGGTACTGCAGGTCCCCCAGAGGCTCTTGTAATGATTTTAAAGCGTTATTTGGTAATTTTATATTAGGGCTGAGTGACTATTGCAATAAATGAAGTGACTGTACGCAGAAGAAACTGGTTCTTTATGGAGCTTGTGTAGTATGAATGACAGAACACAAAATATAGTTTTAGATATTAAATAAAATGTATTAAATTTACCAAGGAACAGGGATAATAAACAGGGAAATAATAAACAATAACAAATAAACAATGAATATTTGCAACCCAATATATTCAAAAGAGTTTTGACTTTGTTCAGTAAGGGTTCAGTTCTAAGTCCTTCAAGGTGATTGACTTTGTTCAAGTTCAGTTCTAAATCCCAAAACTCCAAAGGAGGGGGAAAACAATTGTCCAAAGTCTATGTTACACTTATAAAAGTATTACTTTAAAACAACTTGTTAGCCAACAATCAGTGTTTTTTTTTTATGTTTTTGTAGAAATATTTGGAGAAAAACATGACATTTGAATAGAAAGAAGTTTTATAGCTGAGAGTATGCATGAGATTTTCGAAAATTTAAGGAGGCCACGACTTTACTTTGGAAATGGCTGTGTTAGGGAATTAACTAACTTTGTTTCTAACTTTTAAAGAACTGATTAAGCCTCAATTGTCCACACAGTTTCACATCCAGACTGATCAGAAGAGCCACACACGAGCGCCAAGAAATAGCCAGAGGATGTAACTTTAGTTATCTGTGGGAAAATCAGTGCAGTATTTAACACAGTTCTTTTTAGTTTCAAATTATTACTTTTAATATTATTATTTCATTTCCGATCTGAAATCTGCCGTGAAAAGTCTGGTTAGTGCCCTCTGGCCCTGGGCTTCACTCAGCGTCGCAGACAGATGAATATGGAACTTCATGTGGTTTGGTTAGAGTCGAGAGCGCTCGTGTTTTTGAAGGAGGCACTGAGGCTCAAAATCTAATCTAGCTGCTAAATTCGTCTCCTCCGGCTCAGGAATATGTGTGATTGAATTGTAACTGCAGCTTCTGATTGGATCTAAACCTCACTCACTGTCAGCTGCCATGATGCTCTCCAAAAGTTTTTGTTTTTATCAAATTAGGTATTTTTTTTTTACATAATAGGCCTTTTATTGATAGTGGCAATGAGCTGTGGAGAGGGAGTAAGGGAATAACATGGGATTATGCAGAATGTGAATCTGGGAGTCTCTATATTTAGGGACCGTTGCCAAGGCAGTGTCCCCATCATACAACTATAGCGTGCTCAGACTTGGACTCAAGTGCAAGTGCAAGTTTATTTATAGCACCTTTCATGTTGCCTGGAAATTCCAGACTCACCGCTGTACCAGCGATGAGTCTGGTCGCCTTAGAATCAATTCGATTTCTAGAGCGGAGCAAACCCGAGTTAACGGGCAGCGGAGTTAGCCAATCAGAAAATGGCGGACGTGACGTTAACAAAGCGACAATAACGTGAGAAAGTAAACAAACGGAGTGAAGTCACGAGGGAGGAACGAGGGAGTTATTTCAACATTACCGTACCATTTGCCTGGAAACTCCAGACTGATATGTCTCTGTGTTATTCTACAGAGAAATCTCAGTCTGGTCACCGCCGTCCGCAGTGGTTTACTCAAATCCAAACCGTACCGTGCATTTTGATTGGTTTATTTAAGTCACGTGTTCTTCGCGAGCAGCGTCACTCGTACGCGTCTCCTCGCCGACAACAATCAAGATGGCGCACCGAGGAGCCGAGAGTTTGTTTCATTCAGCGTTTGGTACTGGTAAATGTTGAAATAACTCCCTCGTTCCTCCCTCGTGGCTTCACTCCATTTGTTTACTTTCTTACTTTCTTGTCGCTTTGTTAACATCACGTCTGCCATTTTCTGATTGGCTAACGCCGCTGTCCGTTAATTCGGGTTTGCTCCGCCCTAGAAATCGAATTGATTGTAAGGCGACCAGACTCATCTGCTAGTTCAGCGGTGAGTCTGGAATTTCCAGGCAACCGTACCAAACGCTGAATGAAACAAACTCTCGGCTCCTCGGTCGCCATCTTGATTGTTGTCGGTGAGGAGACGCGTACGAGTGACGCTGCTCGCGAAGAACACGTGACTTAAATAAACCAATCAAAATGCACGGTACGGCTTGGGATTTGAGTAAACCACTGCGGACGGCGGTGACCAGACTGAGATTTCTCTGTAGAATAACACAGAGACATATCAGTCTGGATTTTCCATGCAACCTTTCATGTACAAGGACACCTCAAGATGCTTTACATACAAGATAAAAAGTTAAAAGAACAAGATGAGTATATGTAGAGATATGCCTAAGCACAGAGCAGACAATATAATAAAAATAAGAAGAAAACATGAAAAAACATGTAAATAAAAGCATGTAAAATATTTAGTTTAGGTTTTAAAGTGCTGAGCAAAGTCTCAAGTCTGAGATTTTCTGCTAACAAGTTCCTCAGCCTGGAAGCTGAACGCTGAAGGATGCTTCACGCTGCTTCACGCTGCTTCACGCTGCTTCACGCTGCTTCACGCTGCTTCACGCTGCTTCACGCTGCTTCACGCTGCTTCACGCTGCTTCACGCTGCTCGGTCCAAACTCATGGAACAACAACGAGCAGCGCAGCACCAGCTGAGCTCAGAGTCCTGTGTGGTTTCCAAAAAAAAAAAATCTAAAAGATACTTTGGGCCTCATGAGGATTTTAAAATGGATTCTGTGAGCGAACTGGGAGCCAGTGGAAAGATCTGAGTGTGGGAATCATGTGATGTCTCTTTTTGGTTTTAGTTTAGCAGGGGTCTGCTACTTCGAGGGGTAAATAGCAAAGTTTCTGTCTTGGCCCATGACTGACCTTTTCTTGAAATGTTATCAGAATCTGACGCTGCTAATGTTCTAATAGGGATGATAATATCCAAATTAATGTCTTAACGATATGCAAAATTACATTACCAAGTATCCACAGCACAGCGCCATATTTAGTCCCATGTTTTGAGAAGAGCTTTCAAGTCCAGCCCTGGAGAAGCTTATTTCTAGCTCAGGTGTGCTGTGGACATTTCCCGCTGTGTTTCCCTCCAGAGCATATGGGAAAAAATACCAAGATCCTCACAAGTGTGTTTATTTACTCAAACGCTTGAGCCAAAGCTAACCCCAGATTTATACAGAAGCTTGTTTTATGCGCGTATCTTTCTGGTGTTTCTCTGTAGCGCTGCAGATCTGTGCTGAGCCGCTCAAAAAATAGAAGTTTTTAGTAAAAAGGCGCGGTGAGCTGTGGAACAAGTGTGTTTTGTCCCTGGTGTGAATTGTCCGACTGAAACTGAAAGCAGCTCGTGTGCGGCTGTCGTTACGCTGTCATTGTGTTGTTGTTACTATGTTGGTACGCTGTTATTTGCTGCCGTTACCCTTTTTTTATTCTGTCTTATGCTTTTGTTCTGCTGTCACTACACTGTTGTTACTCTGTCATTACGCTGTTGTTACTCTGTCATTACGCTGTTGTTACTCTGTCATTATGCTGTTGTTACATTGTCGTTATACTGTTGTTATACTGTTGTTACTCTGTCATTACACTGTTGTTACTCTGTCATTACACTGTTGTTACTCTGTCATTACACTGTTGTTACTCTGTCATTACACTGTTGTTACTCTGTCATTACACTGTTGTTACTCTGTCGTGGCGAACTGCTTTTGTCGTAAATTGATGTAAAACTTGCAGCTACCCGTCAAGCAAAACTAAAAAGTGGCTGCACGTTCTCGTGTTGTAAAAGACAGACTTCACACAGCGCTGTCAGAGTTGCTCTAACCTTAACAAAACCTTAACATCGCACACACTTCCTAACTTTTATAACTTACTTACAGACTTACTGAAAAAACATCACTTCCTTCATGGAAATAGTAAATACATTATTGTTTTTCATCATTGCTCAAATGATTTTGTGAAGTCTAGAGGCCTTATATCCTTTAATATGTTGTAGACCAAAAGAGATCCATCTTCATCTCATCTGGCTTTTTGCTTTCAGGCTCATCACTGCAAATTATCTGCCTCCTACCATGATTCACTTACTGATTTGGCAAACACCGAATGACCTTCCTGCAGCATCCCTCTCCATTTATCTGGGCTTGGGACCTGCACAAAGAGTACACCGTCTGGATTAAAACTTATTGGCTTTTTCTTTTACCTGTACCTTACATTATGTGCTATCCTCTCTCCTTAGCATTTTACTGTGGCTGCGTGACCCCCAGCCGCAGTAAACAGAGGTGAAAAACCAGAGTCATTTGAGTCTGAAGCCACTGAAGCGTCGACCTGTGAATGAGCGTCTGGTTGGGAGTAACAATAAGAGCAGCCCGGGCTATTTTCAGCATTTCGGCGGTAATACGTTTTAGTGGGTGCCGCGGTGGCTCGGCTAATGGGAACCTCTAACACGGAGCACAAATGGACTTCACGCTCGCTGCTTTCAAAATATGAGTTCTTTTTTAGAGGTGACTCACTCATTTCTGGGTCTCTTTACATGTTCATTTGGCCTCATTTTGGAGTTTGAGGCTTTCATTTCAGGGCATTTAACTTAGGACTCTGTAGTAATGGGGTTAGCGGAGTTAAAACAGCCATTTTGTTTTTGTTACTTTGTTTTCAGTTACTTTTGCAACCATTTTTGAGGTCAAAAGAGAGACACAACCAGGAGTTTCAGTGGGATTTTTCATAATCCATATCAGAGAGAGGAATGGCAGTACCTTATTTTTCCTATTTAAAGTTGCATTTTTGTAAACTATTTCTATTTTCTACACCTGACCAGAAAGCACAAACTAGAATGTGTGTTTTAAAGCAAACATTCTTGCATATTCTGGATGAAAATAGTGTCTCGGAGGAACAGACAGGGGTCCGAGCTGGAGGAAGCAGAGCTGACGATGTTGAGGCTCGCTTTTATCATGATGAGGATGGATAAGAGTCCATCAGAGGAACAGCTCGTGTGTGTTTTGGAGCTAAAGTTTCTAGATTGAGATGGTTTGGATTCAGTCAGTACACAGGTAGAAGGATGCAGAAGGTCTGGGGCCAAAGATAAGATTCATGAATGTAGTAAGAGAGAACCAAGACGATGTTTTGCCCGATTTTACGTCACATCGAGTCTGCCCCACACTAGTTGCATGGAGACGTCAGTCCAGAAATAGGCCCTTTTCACGATGACGTCAGACAACTTCCGTTTTGAGACGATGGGATGTATCTTCATTTCCAGTGCTGCTGCTCGCCAGTATGGAATTTACTCGGAGTCTTAAAAATTTGCCAAATATAAGGCTACATGATGTACAGAGATTTGCTGATGAAAATTCACTGACAAAACGGTCAAAACTCAAAAAAGGATATACATTTTTCATTGAAGGTTACTTATTTGATTCTGAAGGTAAGTGTTTTGTCTTGTAGCTAAAGCTAGTAGTTGTTAATGCTTAGCTTTACTAAATGAAAATATACTGTAGTACTATTCAGTGGTATTTCCTGATAAGCAGATTGTCAAATATTCAGATAAACTCAGATCATGACATGATCTAACACTGTTTTATAGCGCAGCTCTATCACTTAGCCATGTTGCTAACGCTATCTAGCTACATAACAAAGCACTCACTTCATAATCCAAGTATCCTTCATTGAAGAATTAATATCCTTTCGCAAGTTTTGAACGTTTTGTGGGTAAATATTCATTTGAAAATTGCTGTATACTGTGTAAACTTGTAAACGGCAATTTTAAAAAAGTCTGGGTGAATTTCTTATGGGAGAAGCGCGGCACCGAAAATGAAGATACATCCCATCGTCTCGAAACGGAAGTTTTCTGACGTCACGTGAAAAGGGTCTATTTGATTAGTGTGGGAGGTTTAAAACTCCTCAGACTCAGTCAGTCAAACATGTTTAAATTTTAAAGCCGACTCTTTATTTTATTATTTTATTTAACCTTTATTTAACCAGGTAAAAAATGTTTGAGAACCAATTCTCATTTGCCAATGTGCCCTGTCCAAGAGGCCCCAGGAGGAATAAATAACATACATACAACTGTGCATACACAAGAACCACAGTACAACTACACAAAAGTACACCAAACAACACAGAGCAAGTGTAAATATAGGAAAACAAAAGAGGGGAGGGAAGTGTGTCAGTGTATGATCTATGACAGCCATTCCCAAAGTCAGGAGTCAGGGCCGCCTTAAATTTACCAAAATCCCACACGGACCCCAACAATACAACTTCCCTCAATCCCAAATTTTATTTTCATGTTTTTCTCCATATATTTCTATAAAAACATTACAAAAGACACTGACTATTGGCTAAAAACTGTGTTTTAAAGTTATATTTTTAAACAAATACACTGTAAAACTCAACAACTCAAGGCAAAGGATTCCTCAAGATTTTTGGGGCCAACTCAAAATCTCAAGTTTTCCACACTTTCACTTAATTTGATGTTCATACGTCTAAAAACTTTTCTAATTGTAAAGTTTTTCTCTCTATCATTATTTTTTTACTCATCTTACAGCCAACTTACAGAGTTCAGAAAAAGTTATTCTTTTGTTAAATGTAGTATATTTAGTTTTTATTATTATCAATAATACTTTTTCTGAACAGTGGAGTCAGTTGGCGTAAGATGAGCCTAACAATGAAACAGAAGGAAGTTTGAGGGAATTCTGCAACGTGTTCCAGTCGAGAGGTGTCTTGTTCAAGATTGTTTTGTCAATAAAGAGAAACCAATGATGGACTCTTGCTGTTGATCATGTGACTTTGACGTATGTGGAAAAAAAAGAAAAAAAGTTTGCCGAACTCAGCTGATTGTGAACTTTTGTAATGAAGCCTTAACAAACCTGGGTGGTATTTAAGTTTTTAAGTTTGTATAGTCTCGATAAATAATAATAATCCACGTTCTATTTATGATGTTAATTAAAAAAATGGATTATTGCAGGGGTTTTTTTGCCTTGGGAAGTGGACATTCCTGCAATTTATTCATTATTATGCCACTAAAAAGGGGAGAGTCTCAAAAGTTTTATTCACGTGTGTTGTGTACAGTTTAAAACCTGTGGAGGTGTCGCTGTTTTCCTCTGAAACTCCCAAAGCCAGACCACTGCAGACTCTGTGCAGTGAAGGGGATGACCCTCAGCCTGATCCCCAGTCTTTCAGTCGTCAGAACAAAAAAAGTCGTACTGGAAAAGTCGTGTAGTGTGTCCCCAGCTCGGTCATCTGGACAAGGTTTGTTTTTTAGACGACATCTGCATCTTCAGGAGTTTCTTAAGTCAATTGCTGCTGACTGCTTTTACTCACACAGCAGCTGACTTTAGAAATGCTTAAGTGAAACATCTTCAACACACAAACCTTGTCCTGAAAACTTTATTGTTTAAACTTTTTTATATTGTAGATATTTATGCATTCTGAGGCTTGTTCCCCCAGCCACCAACTCTCTAGAGAGCTGTGTTCTTTTAAAAGACCTATATTTTTTCCAGGTCCTTGCATTTCCAACAACTTTATTGATCTCTAACAAAACATTTTTCCCACTACAGCTCTTAAAAAATACATTAAACATGGGCTAAAAGACTTAAATACCACCACAACCTTGTTCCTTCCTTCTTGATCATGTTCAGTGATTAATTTCTTCTCTCTCCTCTGTGTTGTACTCCAGAAGTTGTCTCCTAATTACCCACAGTTAAAACTTTCTTTGATGCTCGAAAACTCCCATAAAATGCATTCAGTCAGCGCCGCCTTAAAACCCGGCGATGGCTGCTGCTAATTGGTATTAAACTGGATCGGGCTCACTCGTGTAGCCGCCTTTGTAATTGTGATTTAAGGCGGACTCCGGCTGAATTACTAATGACACCGAATGAAAAAGGAATCATAAAATGGTTGCTCAGACGTCAGCTCGGTGTTATGGACTGAATAATAAAGCGGGGAATTATAATGGTAACATCATAACTCACTTGAAATGGAGTGAAAAGATGTGGAAATGCAAGCAGGACTCTGTAATCTGGCTTTAATTGTATCGTAATGGAGAAAAAATGGCCTCTATATCCACTCCTACTGAAATGGAACACTTTGAGTAAATGCATTTCTCTGCTCGTGATGACTTTACCTGCGTGTGAACAAAAAAAATATATTACAGAAGGTCCTCTAAAGCCGGGGACACACTACAGGATTTTCTCAGTCGTTACAGATTCTGTAAAGACTAGGAGCACACACTAACGACTGGTTTCATCAGATTTAGTTCTAACGACTGAAAGACTGGGGGTCACACATTTAACAACTGCGCCTTTAAGAGATCACACACTACAAGATCTTTTGAGGCCGCAACTGTTTCCAACCAAACGCAACAAACTAACACGGGGAACTCGCCTAAAGGAGCCTAAAACTGGCACTTAACAGTTAAAAAAGGACGTATGGTCACCCTAACACATACACGCACTCACTCAAAGACGCAGTTAGCATTGAAAGCTAATCTGTACTCACCGGGCATATTCAAAGCTTCGGCGATTCCTGCCCAACACTTCTCGTTGTCTGACCGGTTGTGGTATGCACTACAGCCGATGTTCTATAGGCACTCGTGCTCCTGCCACAGCTCGATCAAACGTTCCTCTGTCTCTGTAGTCCAGTTTCTCTTGGGTAGCGCTCGACTTTCTTCAGTGTTCGCCATAGTTGTTTATGTTTTCTTCTGCTTCTTTGACAAATTTCGTTTAGATTTTCCCGCCGCTTCCTGTTGCGTCGTCTTTGTTCTCTGACGCTATTTCCTGTTTCCCATCAACTGTTTTTCATCGGCCGCTGGACTCCATGAATTCCCAGTTGGATGTAAACGTCCCACACTACAGGAGTGTGGTCCAGAGTCGGTGTTTGATTGCTTGCGACTGACGTCAGGCTGGGTTTTTGCAGCGCACACACTTAACGACTCGAGTCTTTGAACATCACACACTAACGGATTTCAGAGCCGACTGGTGATTACGATTCGCTGCAACTACTGTTGACTGGTAAAGACTCGGCACAACTGTGAATCGTTATAAAATCGGGCAAAAAATCGTGTAGTGTGTCCCCAGCTTAAGGTACCACTGGCGGTACACAGACTTCTGCTGGAGGTGACGCTCGTGGGATTTGTTGCAGTTCAAGTCTGGATTTTGTGTAGTTTAGAGTGGGTTTTATTGTTCTTTTAGTCCTGCTTTAGTTCTGGTTTACTCGTAGTCCTGGTGTAGACCTGGTTCAGTCCTGACTTTTGTTTTTTTGTACTTATTTATTTTATTATTAACTTATACATTTACACATAAATAACCAAAATAAATCACAATACAAACAGCTATGACAATAAAGCAATAATGACAAACAAAACAAAAACGACAAAGGGGTAAACCATACAAATCATTTACTTAAATGCTTAAAGAGGTTTTTTTTTTTTTTTTTTTTTTTTTTTTTTTTCTGTTGGATTGAACATCTTGTCCCATCAAAAAGCAATATTAAAAAAGCACAACAGGTTCCCTTTAAAAAGGTCCATATAGCTCTTGGAGAATGTTATTGCTTTTTTATTTTCCATTTTGTTTATGAGTGATATGTATCTGTCCATCTCAATTATGAATTCTTGTATGCGTGGCGTTTTCCTTGCCCATTTACATTTATGAATATAATATTTTGCATGGATAATAAACTGATTAAGGATATATTTAATATTTTGATGAATAGTTTTGCTGTATCCAAACATAGCATCTTTTTTTTTTCAATTTTATTTGATAGAGCACCATTAAAAATCTGTTCTATTTCGCACCAAAAGTAGCGCGAATATACACAATCAAAAAACAGATGGCAAATTGTTTCGATGGTGGAACTGCAAAAAGTACAAAGTGGGTCAATATCCTTATTGAATTTATTTAAAAACCTCTACACGGATATATTCTATGCATTATTTTGAATGAAACTTCCCGCAGTTTACCCATGCAATATTTGTAATTTACCGTATTTTCCGCACTATAAGGCGCACCTAAAAGCCTTTAATTTTCTCAAAAACCGACAGTGCGCCTTATAATCCGATGCGCCTTATATATGGATCAATGTTGGTTAATTATGTCTACCGTATTCAGGGGGCGTCGCCGAAGTGACAGGTTTTAAAAGCAAAGCTGGCTCTACATTCTGCTCAACCAGACTTATCCCAAATCATACGTGAGTCCTAAAACTTAAGCAGTTGTCCTTTTGTTGTCCTAGTTGTCCCGAAAATGATATAAGGGCAGAGTCTGAAGCATGTTGTTGTCTGATAAAACATAAGAAGTACCGTTGCTAATTGTGTTAGCTCCTGTATGTAATGGCGAATCTCCGCAGGTGATGCGCAGATGCTCAACTTTAAATTTTCTTTAAAATGATTTTAGCGACTGAATAGAGGAGAATCTAAGCTTTAAAATGAGGTATAACATGTCCATATTCAGCAAATTTTAGCCATGGTTAGCTGTGTTCAAACCTCTCTGTTGTAAAAATAACTTAGCATCGCAGAGCGGGGACAGACGGCAAAAAGACAACAGTATGGGATGAATGAGAAACAGCAGTGTGACTGTATAAACTATAAAGTTACCCCTATATAAGTACTCGTATCGGTACGTACTCAAATGGAAGTACTCGTACTCGTATCGGTTTGAAAAAAAGTGGTATCTGTGCATCCCTAGTTTTCAACGCTGGTTTGTATTCTATTAATAAAGTTTGACTGACTGACTTATCTGACTGTTTTATTGACATTCCCTTTAGCGCAGCGCCATCTAGTGGATGCGCCTTATAATGCAGTGCGCCCAATATATGAAAACAGTTTTAAAATAGGCCATTCATTGAAGGTGCGCCTTATAATCCGATGCGCCTTATAGTGCGGAAAATACGGTAACATAAAAGATGTCTTCCAATTTATCTGATCAAACATGACGTTCCAACGATATTTGGCTATGACTGGTGACGTCCTTTGAGAGACATTCCTTAAATATTTATTGTTACATTTCTTATTTGTGATATCTATACCGTTTAACAGAAGGCGAGCAGTAGTTGAGAGTTGAGTTCAGTCCTGACTTAGCCCTGTTTTAACCTGGAGACACACTACAGAACTTTTCCAGTCGTTAGAGATTTTAAAAAGAGTAGGAGCACACACTAAACGACTTTGTTCTGACGACCGGGGGTAATAATAATAATAATAATAATAATAATAAACTATGCTACTAGGAATAATTTTGGCAGCAAGACTCATTTTTACCACTGTAAAAAGTAAAATGTTTCTTGTTGGTCTCACCCTTCATGAGTTCCAATGTTAGAGGACCCCCTATGAAAACTGCAAATGGTTTGGTCTTGTTAGTCTGGCGCCATCTGGTGGTTAAATTCAGCTTGTGGCGCAGAAAAGGAGTCTTGCAAACATGAAACCTAAATCAGGTTTTCAAAAAAGAAAAGAGCGAAGAGAAAGGGAAAGAAAGCTGCAGACAAATAAATAATAATAATAATATTAAACCAAATAAAAAATCATAGTGAAAATAAAGCAGTCTTAGGAGTTTTACAAGTGTTGTGAGGGGCCCACCTCCTTGGTTGTGTGACCGGGGCCCAAAATTTGTTGCTACGCCCATTGCAGAGCATTACACTGCTGCGAGTTTCAGAGGAGAACAGCAGAAACTCTACAGGTGTTTAAACTGAACACAACACACTTGATTATATTTATATATTTTTTATGTTGGATGCTCTTCCTGACGCTCCAGGCTTGGGATCGTTCTGAGAATATTAAATATAAAATGTTTTATTGGTGCCGAGGCATTTAAGCATCCTCCTTATTTTATGCACACCCATGCTATTACTGCTCGAACAAATACTGTATTTTTTTAATAATGTCAAAGGCATATTTTACTCACAGCTTTGATAAAATCCCCTTTTGTCTCGTTTCACTGAAGTTCATCCTCTTCCTCTCAAAGTAAATGTGCACAAGTCTCTTTCAGATGTTTACATCATATCTGAATCAAAAACAACTGTGATGTTTAGCGAGAAAAACTGCCAGAAGAAAAAGTCCTCTCCACTTCAGAGGTTTGTCTTCGTCTCTAAAGCAGGAAGTACTGTGTGTTTGGAGGAAGTGTAGAGAGGTTTTTTTTGGTCCGGGGCGGTGTCGAGGAGGAACAGAGAGCGCCCTCACAGCGAGAAGTCCACAAAATTACACGAACTCAGAGTTTCCACTGAGCTGCAGTAGTGTTGTTAGAGGGAAGAAAACAAACACAATGTCGTTTGAGGTTTAACCAAACAGAATAAAAGGTCGACTGGAGCAGAGTTTGCCCAAACCTTTTTAGATGAACCCAAAAGCACCAACGGATTTGTGACGTAATTTCTGCTCTGCATTTCATCGCTGCTCTTTTTGCTCCAGGGGTCTTCCCATATTTATCCACACAACATTTATCTGGGTTTGGGACCAGCACATGTTATGGCTGAAATGTTTTTTGTGCCCTTACCCCAATTTTTCATTTTTCCCGCTTAAAGCCAGGTCCACATCACACAAATATGAAGCTTCGACCTTGAGCTAAGAAGTTGTACCTGTGGCAAATTGAGAATGAATCCTGAGGGCCAATAAAAAATGGTCTGCAGGCCGCATTTGGCCCCTGCACCATAGTTTGGACACCCCTGGTTTAGTGTCATTTTACTCAATTTTTTGCTCTTATTGTGAAAAACTCTATTTTGTTGTTTTACAGTGCTTTTATTGTGAGAATCTATTTTTTAGTGTTTTACAGTGCTTTTATTTTGAAAATCCCTATTTTAGTGTTTTACAGTGTTTTTATTGTGAAAATCCCAATTTTAATGTTTTACAGTGCTTTTATTGTGAAAAACCCATTTGTGTGTTTTACAGTGCCTTTTTTTTGAAAATCCCCATTTGTGTGTTTTACAGTGCTTTTATTGTGAAAATCCCTATTTTATTGTTTTACGGTGCTTTTATTGTGAAAACCCCTATTGTAGTGTTTTACAGTGCTTTTATTGTGAAAATCCTTATTTTTGTGTTTACCAGTGCTTTTATTGTGAAAACCTTTATTTTGGTATTTTACAGTGCTTTTGGTGTGACAATGCTTATTTTAGTGGTAGTGCTTTTATTGTGAACATCCATATTTTAGTGTTTTCCAGTGCTTTTATTGTCAAAAACCCCATTGTAGTGTTTTATTGTGCTTTTATTGTGAAAAACCCTATTGAAGTGATTTATAGTTTTTTGTGAAAATCCCTTTTTAGCGTTTTACAGTGTTTTTATTGTGAAACACCCTATTTTGTTGTTTTACAGTGCTTTTATTGTGAAAAAACATATTTTAGTGTTTTACAGTGCTTTTTTTGTGAAAAACCCTACTTTGTTGTTTTACAGTGCTTTTATTGTGAAAAAACATATTTTAGTGTTTTACAGTGCTTTTTTTGTGAAAAACCCTACTTTGTTGTTTTACAGTGCTTTTATTGTGAAAAAACATATTTTAGTGTTTTACAGTGCTTTTTTTGTGAAAAATCCTATTTTGTTAGTAAAAATTCATAAACCAGCCAGAGGATTACAGTTAGATTTAGTTGACAAGAACGGTGAAAGGATCATTTCTGGCACACATGGCCTGCCGTATCGGCTCTGAAACAAACACAAGATTAAAGATAGTAACACAAATAAATAACTCACATGATCTCTGTTAAAAATGTGAATTATAAACAACTAAAGCCTCACCAAAAACAGGCCGCTCTATGGGAAGATCAGGAACGAGTGAAGGTGAGTGAGTGCAGGATTTTATCGTGAGGTGAACACATGAAGGCCATAAACTCATTAAATGCGCGTATGGAGGAGGAGCAGGAAGTGAGGTAAGTAACTAAAAGGAAGTCAGGTGAGGGGTCAACAAAATAAAGACCCACTTAACTGAAAACTAACTGTGAGAGAGAACTGTGTTAGACTTCACTGATTATCTTTTATCTTTTGTATCATACTAGAGTCAAGCTTATTCAGAGAACAGGAGTTACATCCGGTAACTATTTCTTTTTGTGCTTGTTTGTTTGTTTTACTCATGTCCTGCACTTTTAATCAGGCTGCGTAGCTAATTAAGGCTAAAACAGTTTCATTATTATGTATTATTAAGTCCATAGCCAACTCTGGAAAACAGGGAGAGGGTTTTATTTTGACAGAATGATGAAGATGCAGGTTGTTACCAAGATACTGTGCTTCTTATTTATCCCCTGACCTTACAGATGCAGAGGACAGGGAGCCACAGGAGAGAGAGCTGCATGTGGCTCCAGAGCTACAGATGTGACACCAACGACCCAGATGTTTTGAACAGTGCTTTAAGTTACACTGTGTAACTTTTCTCCTAAATATGTGGGGCATACTGACTTGTTTTTGTGATTTTTTGAGCGATTATAAGGCCTGAGGTGGATCTGTTGCTCCGAGCGGGGCTTCTGTTCTGAGAAACCGCCCTCGCAACTTGGCCGGGAGCGCTCCACTGTTCAGGAAGAGTCACGTGACAGGGAACGACTTGAGGCGCAGTATAACCAGGAAGCTACTTTTAGCGTTGTTATTTTCGCCAGTTCGTCAGGGCCGAAGGACACAAGAAGATGAAGACAATGTCGGACGAGGCAAGAAAAAGAAAATGTGAAAGGGACCGCACCAGATCGCAGACAAGAGTCAACATCGGACAGACTTTTGCTCGCTGGCGTCAGATGAGAGACAGAGAAGGCTGCAAATCAGATCACGTTTTTGCTTCTTTATTGTTGGGCAGGTAAATTAGCCTCTTTATTTTTTCTTTAGAACGTGCTTTTTCATACAGTTATTAGTTGTTTTTACTGCGACCATTGCGCGATATTTGTTGATAAGCTAACGCTAGCGCTAACTCTATAGAAGATCCAGTCCAAACTTCCAAAGGTAGCAGCAGGTCAACTAAAGTTGAAACAATGATGGAAATAGACGCACGCTCGCACAGTTTCAGAAGGAGGAGGGGCCTTAGTGTTTACGTTTTGCGACGGTGCAGTGGCAGAAAAGTTACACAGTGTAACTTTAAGTTTTAGGACTCACATATGATTTGGGACGTCTGTCAGCTTTGCTTTTATAGTCAGGTGACAGCGGTGTAAAGTCGTATCGGTTGCTGGTATTGGCCTACTTTTATGAAAATGAGTACAAGTTCTTGCACATGGTGTCATGTCCCGTGTCTGTGTCCTGTTTTCTGTGTTTGTTTCCCTTGTGTTTTATTTTGTAGTCTTGGTTGTCCTCGTGTTTTTCTGATTTACTTCCTGCCTTTTGTGTTTCCCACCTGTGCGATTGCCTGCCCCTGCCCTGTGTTGGTTCATGGTCGTGTTTTTGGTCGTGTTTGGTCGGTTCATACTGTCGTGGTACGAGGAACACGAGGAGGGAAACGGACCCAAAAATGCAGACCCAAAAATAAACTTTAATCCACCGTACTCGCGCAAAAACACGAGGTTGACAAGACGCAGGAGCTCACAAACGACACGACCAATTTTGACAAACTAAATCCTAAATGGTGGTTTCACGCTGCGCAGAGGCATATGCTATGTGTTTATTAGGGCTGCACGATGTGTAGAAAACATGCGATATTCGATAACTTTGTTAAAAATTGCGATAACGATATTTTTGCGATATTTGAAAACAGAGCCTACTTTTGGAACATAGTAAGTTAAATTCACTACATTTCACAAAAATGTAAGTTCCTGTATTTACAAGTCAAAACAGCGACAAAATCCAAACTTAACACAGACTAAACCAGAAATAAAACAAGGCTAAGCTGTGACTAAATTAATTAAATCACCACTAAAACTGGACTTTTTAAACATTTTTATTTAGTCACAACACATGTTCTTTTAAGCCTCTGGTGGAAAATGATTCTTCAGTGTAAATCTCTGTCAGATGGAAGACCACAGCGTTATTGCGATATATTTATCAGGTCGCTGGGTTTTTTTAGGAGTTTTTCCTTACCGAGAAGGAGGGTCTAAGGACAGGAGTGTCCTGGGTCTGTTTAGTTTAGTGTAGTTATTGTTTGTGTTGATTGTGTGTTAAGTCTGATTGTGTGTTTATGTTTGATCAACTGTTTCTGATGATCTTTGAGGCGACTTTTGTTGTGATATTTGATAATTGAATATTTAGATTCTTGTGATACAGATATTGCGAAAACGATAATTTTGCGATATATTGTGCATCCCTAGTGTTTATTTTCTGACTGAACTGACTTGCTTCTCAAAATTATGTTAATCCAAAAATGAGCCAGTCTTTCGAACAGCTTTTTGAAATGAACAGATCCCAAAGACACAGCTCGCATTAAAAAATAAATAAATCCCATCTCTATCCAGAAACATGGGCTGCAGATGTTTGGGATAGACTCGAACCACCAGCAGATGCAAAAAACAAGTCTTTTTTTTTCTACCTTTGGGAGTTGTGGGTTGATCCAACGCACTCCTAATCCATTATTATTCTCAATATAATGAATTTGTGGCAAAAGCGTTCACCTGGATTATTAAAAACAATGTTGCAATTAAATAATGGAAATTGCTATTGTACATTTGCATAGTGATTTTCCAGTACAGCGCAGCCTCAGGTGAACCTCGGTGAAGAACGAACCACGGCGAGCAAAATTATTTCATCAGCTTCATAAATACTAATTTTATGGGTTTATAATCCGAGCAGTCAGTGTGATTTCACGACCGGCTTTGCTTGACATTTCCACAGAGTTTTTGGTTAAATTAACACACAATAATGGACTAGATTTTCATTAGCATCAGTATGTAAGTGTTTGTTTGTTTTTAGGAAATTAATGCAATCTAAGGTAATGATGTTTATTTTCGGCGTCAATACATCTAATTAAACAGCGCATGTTTTTACAAGATAGAAAAAATGGAGTGAGAAACCATTCAAACCAGCGACTACTAAATTACTTTAAAGGCCTGTGTGAATGTGTTAGTGTGGCTGTGTTTGGTGGTGGTCGGAGGGGCCGTTGGCGCAGATTGGCAGCCACGCTTCCGTCAGTCTGCCCCAGGGCAGCTGTGGCTACAGAAGTAGCTCACCACCACCAAGTGTGACTGAGGAGTGAATGAATAATTGATCAATTGTAAAGCGTCTTTGAGTGTCCAAAAAAGCGCTATATAAATTCGATGAATTATTATTATTTATTATTATTAAATATTCTGCTTTTATTCATATTTTTAAACTGGTCACCTCTAGAACAGCAGCATGTCTTCTAACCTTTAAAAACATTACGTGACAAAAAGAAAGCGTTTCCAATAATTACTTTACTACTGCCATAAAGAAACAGAAGAAGAGACGCTCTTCAGATTTGGAGAAAAAAAGGTTTTTACTTCCTTAAACTTTTTTTTAAATGATGCCATTTGACTCCCAAAGTAGGAATCAGTGGAAACAGAGCTGTACACCTTTTTTTTTTCGATAATAATAATAATAATGCAGAGTGCTTTTCAATTTTTGGTGCATTACTCACTCCTCAGTTGGTATGCAATGCCAGCAGCGGGGCTTGAACTGCCAACTGTGGTTTAGTGGGCAAGCAGCTCTACCAACTGAGCTACTGCCGCCTGACATTTTGATAAATGAATGACAGCAGACCGCCCTGACCCTCACGCTCCTGTTTCTACTCGCTTGGATTATTTTAATGTGTTATACGTCGGCTTGAGCCTGAAGTTGCTCAGTCGTCTCCAGCTGGTCCAAAACTCTGCAGCGAGACTTTTAACTGGAACTAAAAACAAGAACACGTCACCTCAATCCTAGCTTCATTACACTGATTACCTGTCAAGTTTAGAATTGATTTTAAAATCTTAATAATTACTTTTAAAGCCCCCACCTTTATCTGTGACTTACTTTCCCCATATGTTCCTGGTCACTGCCTGCGCTCCTCAGGTCAGATCCTCCTCAGGTCAGATCCTCCTCAGGTCAGACCCTCCTCAGGTCAGATCCTCCTCAGGTCAGATCCTCCTCAGGTCAGACCCTCCTCAGGTCAGATCCTCCTCAGGTCAGATCCTCCTCAGGACAGATCCTTCTCAGGTCAGATCCTCCTCAGGTCAGATCCTTCTCAGGTCAGACCGTCCTCAGGTCAGATCCTCCTCAGGTCAGATCCTCCTCAGGTCAGACCCTCCTCAGGTCAGATCCTCCTCAGGTCAGATCCTCCTCAGGACAGATCCTTCTCAGGTCAGATCCTCCTCAGGTCAGATCCTCCTCAGGTCAGACCGTCCTCAGGTCAGATCCTCCTCAGGTCAGATCCTCCTCAGGACAGATCCTTCTCAGGTCAGATCCTCCTCAGGTCAGATCCTCCTCAGGTCAGACCGTCCTCAGGTCAGATCCTCCTCAGGTCAGATCCTCCTCAGGTCAGACCCTCCTCAGGTCAGATCCTCCTCAGGTCAGATCCTCCTCAGGACAGATCCTTCTCAGGTCAGATCCTCCTCAGGTCAGATCCTTCTCAGGTCAGACCGTCCTCAGGTCAGATCCTCCTCAGGTCAGACCCTCCTCAGGTCAGACCCTCCTCAGGTCAGATCCTCCTCAGGACAGATCCTCCTCAGGTCAGATCCTCCTCAGGTCAGATCCTCCTCAGGACAGATCCTCCTCAGGTCAGATCCTCCTCAGGACAGATCCTTCTCAGGTCAGATCCTCCTCAGGTCAGATCCTTCTCAGGTCAGACCGTCCTCAGGTCAGATCCTCCTCAGGTCAGACCCTCCTCAGGTCAGATCCTCCTCAGGTCAGATCCTCCTCAGGTCAGATCCTCCTCAGGTCAGATCCTCCTCAGGACAGATCCTTCTCAGGTCAGATCCTCCTCAGGTCAGATCCTCCTCAGGTCAGACCGTCCTCAGGTCAGATCCTCCTCAGGTCAGATCCTCCTCAGGTCAGATCCTCCTCAGGTCAGATCCTCCTCAGGTCAGACCCTCCTCAGGTTAGACCCTCCTCAGGTCAGATCCTCCTCAGGTCAGATTCTCCTCAGGTCAGATCCTCCTCAGGTCAGATCCTCCTCAGGTCAGACCCTCCTCAGGTCAGATCCTCCTCAGGTCAGACCCTCCTCAGGTCAGATCCTCCTCAGGTCAGACCCTCCTCAGGTCAGATCCTCCTCAGGTCAGATCCTCCTCAGGTCAGACTCTCCTCAGGTCAGACCCACCTCAGGTCAGATCCTCCTCAGGTCAGACCCTCCTCAGGTCAGATCCTCCTCAGGTCAGATCCTCCTCAGGACAGATCCTTCTCAGGTCAGATCCTCCTCAGGTCAGATCCTCCTCAGGTCAGATCCTCCTCAGGTCAGATCCTCCTCAGGACAGATCCTTCTCAGGTCAGATCCTCCTCAGGTCAGATCCTCCTCAGGTCAGATCCTCCTCAGGTCAGACCGTCCTCAGGTCAGATCCTCCTCAGGTCAGATCCTCCTCAGGTCAGATCCTCCTCAGGTCAGACCCTCCTCAGGTCAGACCCTCCTCAGGTCAGATCCTCCTCAGGTCAGATTCTCCTCAGGTCAGATCCTCCTCAGGTCAGATCCTCCTCAGGTCAGACCCTCCTCAGGTCAGATCCTCCTCAGGTCAGACCCTCCTCAGGTCAGATCCTCCTCAGGTCAGACCCTCCTCAGGTCAGATCCTCCTCAGGTCAGATCCTCCTCAGGTCAGACTCTCCTCAGGTCAGACCCTCCTCAGGTCAGATCCTCCTCAGGTCAGACCCTCCTCAGGTCAGATCCTCCTCAGGTCAGATCCTCCTCAGGTCAGATCCTCCTCAGGTCAGACTCCCCTCAGGTCAGACTCCCCTCAGGTCAGCCCCTCCTCAGGTCAGACCCGCCTCAGGTCAGACCCTCCTCAGGTCAGATCCTCCTCAGGTCAGATCCTCCTCAGGTCAGCCCCTCCTCAGGTCACCCCCTCCTCAGGTCAGATCCTCCTCAGGTCAGACCCTCCTCAGGTCAGATCCTCCTCAGGTCAGATCCTCCTCAGGTCAGATCCTCCTCAGGTCAGACCCTCCTCAGGTCAGACCCTCCTCAGGTCAGATCCTCCTCAGGTCAGATCCTCCTCAGGTCAGATCCTCCTCAGGTCAGATCCTCCTCAGGTCAGATCCTCCTCAGGTCAGATCTTCCTCAGGTCAGACCCTCCTCAGGTCAGCCCCTCCTCAGGTCAGATCCTCCTCAGGTCAGATCCTCCTCAGGTCAGATCCTCCTCAGGTCAGACTCCCCTCAGGTCAGATCCTCCTCAGGTCAGATCCTCCTCAGGTCAGATCTTCCTCAGGTCAGACAAGTCTTAAAAATTCATGTTTTGATGTAACATTTCTGTTGGTTGTAGGTAATCTTTTCTTTGTAGGATATCTAAAGTAAATGCATGGTAAAGTGCTGTATTTGTCATTATACAATGCTGTACAACAAAATTGCGTAAAGGTCAGATGGAGGTTTAGTCCTGAGCCGCAGCATCTGAGTGTGCCACCACTATGGGCCGACCTTACCCACGTTTCTTGAGGCGTAGGGGAAACTGGAGCACCCAGAAGAAACATGGCCCCGTCCAGTCCGGGAATCAAACCCGGGACATGACTAGTACGGGTTTAAGACGAGTGCTAACCGTTGCTGCACTTGTTCTCATGCTACTTTTCTTAAAATTTCTAAAACTCCACACGTTACTTGTTTGTTTTTTTTTTTGCATGTGCTGCATCTACAGAGCAGCTACAGCTCACCTCAGTGTCAGAGGTTTGAGTCTGGACTTTGACTGCTTACCAAATGTCTCTCCATTATCCCTTCTTCTTGGCTTCCTGTTACTTCTCCACTGTGTCTAATAAGGCCTTGAAAGGACAGAAATATCTAAAAAAGATCCTCCTTAGTCTAAACACTTCATTAAGATCCACACAGTAATCCTCTTTATTGTGTAAAGCCTGTTGTCTTGTGCAGCTCAGTCTTTAGTCTTTAGCCTGGACTCACTGGACCGACTCTGGAGGTGGCTGTCCTTAATCCTCATCGTGGGCTTGTTTTTGATTCAAACCAGACTGGGATAAAAAAGCAGGGATTTGTGTTTGGCATCAGGCAGGTCTCTCTGTGTGAGGGTCACCTCTCTGGGGACTGGGAGGATTTCATAAAAACACATTTTTAAGGCCAGGTGTCTGCACAGAGCTGTCCATGTCTCGGCTGGATATAGGCTTAAAACTGTGTCTGGATGAGAGAGACGTGTCCTTGCTAAAGTCTACAGCTGAGAAATTATTTCTAAGTATATTGACATTTATCATCTAAAGCTTTAAATGCATGTAATAGATTGAGAGCAGTGAATAAAGTTAGATAATTGTCTTATTCTCCCTTTACATAAAACAAGAAATGTTGGTTCACCGTCCTCATTCAGAGTGATTCGTTGTGTATTATGCTTTTTTCAGGCTTTTAGGGTCAGATTTATCAAAGGTTTGCGTGCACGCTAACTGAATAATATGCGCTAAAATTGGAGCAAACCCAGACGCAGTTGAGATTTGCGTGTCTTACAGGAGCAGAGCGAACGCAATGCAGATTTTGCTCCTATGACCTAATGAATCTGTAAACTGAGGCGTTCTTCCCAGAGTGCGCAAAATGGAAGGCGGAGAAAATGCAAATTCATTAATTTACCGCCCGCAATATTATTTATCAAGGCTCACCATGACTTTGCGTGCGAAAATAGCGAATAAATGTAGCACGTTGGAGAAGGACGTGCTAATCTTTTGCACAGATGGCTGCTGTGATTTATGTGAGATGAAGGAGAAGAAATGAACAAATACGTAGGGTTAGAGTTTGCAGATCTATTTGCCATGACGGATGAAAAAATTATTCACCAGGACTTCCAGCTCTTCTTGGTTAAATTTTTGCTTCCGTTTGTGTTCCACTTCTGCACCTTCCATGACACAAAACAATACACGCAATGATGCAGTTTAAATAGCTCCGCCCCATCTGTTTGCACTGTCACCGCCACGCAGTTTGTCTTAGTAATTCACGCGCAACACGAACATTAATAGCGGCCGCATATTTTCTCACTGCACTCGCAGTTTAGCACCCGTCTTAGTAAATATGGCCCTATGTGTTTCACATTTTAGAAATAAATAAATGTATATGTGGAAAATGTCTTCTTTTGGGGATAACGCAGAGAATGCTTGGATTAGGTGTCTGTCGCCCCCTGCAGACAACAATGGGGACTGGACAGAGCATAAAATGGCAGATTAGCATGGCTTTCAGCAACATGATGCTAACAGATAAATGAGCTGACTGCTTCTAGTGGGCAGCTCTTTTCAAAGATTCCTCTCTTTTGGCCCGGCGCTTACAGCTCCCAGATGCCTCTTCATTTAGTTTCACTCGGAGCATTTTATTTAGGCCTAATTTAGTGATTATGGTTTGTGTGTTGGTAAACACTTTTTAATTAGTGTTTTTGTAAAAGCTTTATTTTTATGCAGTTTGCACGGAATACTGTTACAAATTTCTGTCCTAATTTTTGCTGTCTCCGATATCATCAAAATGCCGCCATATGTATGCAGGATTTTTAGGACCACGTAAATAATAATAAAGGATTTAATAAAAGAACATTTAAATTACACTTTAAATTGAGAATTATTAAATGTATTTGCAATTTTATTTATTAATCTTCAAACTGAAAGAGCAATTGTTAAAATATTCCCTAAACAACAATTTAAAAATACAATTACAAATTCTGCAAGTAATAAGCTTTAATAAAGTGATTGCTAAAACCTCTTTTTAAAGATAAATAGTTTGATTTATAATTTGTATTAGTAATTCAAATTTTAACTTGTAATTTAAAACAGCAGTTCCTTATTCCATTTGCAAAAGCATTAGCCATTTCCGTAGCCAATACAGTAACTAAACACTTTAGCTTCTCCATTTAGCCTCTGACTTTAGCTTTAACCTGGTCCTTTTGACACACGGAGCTGAAAATGGCAAATCAATGCAAATGAGCCGTGCACGAGCTCACGAGGAACACTTCTGATTGGCTGAGTGATGTTTTCAGCTCTTGAGAAGGGCAGCGCCTCAGCATACCGGATTACTCAAACAAATGACTACTCCAGGTCTGTTTTTGAGGAGGAGTCGTGGTTAAAAGCTCAAAAAAGTGAATTATATTGTGCGATATTAGGGCTTGGTTGCTCAGTAGATGTTCTACCTCAGGAATAAATGCTCTGAGTTCAGGTCTGGGCATTGTTTCTTTACCGTTGTCAGATAAGGACAATGTCTTGTTTTAGGTCTGAACGAGGGAAAGTTGGAAGCTGAATGTAAGCTTGTTATTCTCATGTTCCTTTGGGTCAGAACTTGAATTGTAGTATTTCTGTGCTGTGACTGAAGTGCTGGATGTGAGCTGCTGTCACTGATCGATGAGAGACAGATTGAAGCTGCAGTGTCCTCCGTGTTGATACTTTTTTTTTTTTTTTGATTTTTGGATGTTTACTGCTCTCGGCCCCGACACGAGCAGCAGCACTTCAGTTTAAAAGCTCAAATGTAATGTCATGGTCGGCGCGTTGAGTGTGACTGACAAAATGACAAGGGACGAGAGCACGATCGATGCTGCAGATGCCACGAGCTGGAGAAGAGAGCTGCACTTAAACACGGAGCTGCCGAGGTAACGATTCTGTGGTGCAGTTTTACTGAAAAGATAACTTAAAGGAGCACAAAGCCTACACAGTGCACCGATTAGGAAGAACATTACGGTCACTGACAGGCGAAGATTATCTCTTCATCATGGCTCCAGGTGAACACTTTGTCCTCAGAGTTCATGTACAAGCAGCTCTCAACCACTTTCCAAGTAGCTCCCCAAAAGTTTTATGAATTCTTGATAGGCTTCATGAGTCAAATTTAATTTATCACATGACTATTGGCAAACCAACTTGTGTATGTATCCAATAAAATTTATAATTACCTGCCTCCTTGATGCACAAAAGTGTTTTAAGATTAGGTGAACGAGATATTTTTGTTGTTTTAATGTAAAATGTTGGTTTATTTCCATAGCACTTTAACAACACAAGGAAGACCAAAGTGCTTTACATAAAAAAAAACATAATAAAATTACAAAAGTTTAATCAATACTATAAAATGTATAAAACAATAAGACACAACACACAATAACAGAATGAACCAATGTGTTAAAAGCCAGTCTAAAATAATCTAATCTAAAATGTGAGTTGCGGACAGCATTTTGTAAGAGTTCAGGGAAAACAAATACCTTTTATTTGGGTTGAAATTGTCTGTGACTCTTTCATAGTACCAGGAATGGTCCTTCAATGGGAGTAAGCAGAAGGGAAAATAATGAATGAATGTTACAAAGCACAAGTTCTCAGGGAAAAAAAGGTTGAAAGCCCCTGGTGTAAGGATTTGAGTGAGTTTGACAAAAAGGGACAAACATTTTGACGGCTACAGACTGACTGGGTCAGAGCGTCTCCAGACCTGCAGGGGTCAGGATCTGTCAGAAATGGTTCAAGGAAGGAACAGAGGTGATGCAGGTGGAGAGCGAAGGCTGAGGGCTTCACCTACTGGAGCTCAAACTGCTGAATCTTAATGCTGGTTCTGATAGAAAGTAGTTTGTGTAGGGGTTTGTGAATTAGGCAGGGGGTCATAATGTTATGCCTGATCTTTATATCTATTCATTTATTCATCTTCTACCATTGGAGATTGCAGGAGGCTGGAGGACCCTGGACAAACTCTTTAAAAGCATACAGTACACTGACAGACAACCATTCACTCACACATTCATTCACTATGGGACATTTAGATTCTCCAGTTCACCTGTTCATTCATGTCTTGGGATGATGGGAGGAAAAGCAGAGAACCCACAGTAATGTTCAAACACTAGGGCCATTCGAACCGTGCAGTGCCCAGGTACGATTGGGGAGGAGTCTGACCCCCAGGCTGCTACGTCATCGTGGTGCGCGGTTTGTTTACAAGTCGAGCGAGCGGCTAATACTTTTAAAACCGTTGTAGTGGAAAACGTGAGACCAGCAGCATGAAGTATCTGAGATATTTTGTTGAGTGTTGTTCGTGAGATGCGGTCTTCTGTCACACGTTTTGGAATAAGCCACATACGAGGAGCAGCGAAGGCACCGCAGACGACGAGAGAGGCTTCAAAACTACTGCCGCTGTCTGTTCTCTTCTTCAGAAAGGTGAAGAAGGTCAGTTTATAATGGAGTTTATTCACTTTTTACTGAAAAAAGAACAGTAGCGTATGTGACAGAGCTCGTAGTCTGCGCGCATGCATGAGAGACGTGCCTCCAACCGTGCCAAAGTCCTGGAGCATTCACATTAGGCAACCGTGCCGTGCTTTAGGGGCGTTCCAGACTTGGGCACAGTTCGATTGGCCCAGTGTGAGTACACCCTAAACCACTTTATGTAGTAGTATGAGGCTCCTTTTCTTGCAAAGAGATGAAAAAAACACAAATACAGTATGTCCAAGTCTTCGACAGGACTCTATGCGGTTGTTTAGGCCACAACCATTCAGGGTTCACAAGATCAGAAAGGTCCAGACAACGGTCAGAGGCATGGGTCCGGCGACTCACCAGGGGCACAGATCAGGAAGCTACACAAAGAAGTTTATGTTTTTAGTGTTTTTTTATTTGCCATACTAGATCTCGTTCAAATATGGCTCATTAATTTGTCCTGATCTATTATTCGTGTGCCTGTTTAAGCAGGGTGTGTTATTTTTTGGTGTTTGCACTTGCAGTAATTAAAGGGTCACAAGCAAAATCTCACTTAGGGCCACTGAAATCCTGCAGCCGGCCCTGGTCCCAGCTCTTCCCATTTCAACCGACTTACTCATCGTCTCTTTCATGTGTTGAAAAACTGGCCACCCTAACCATAAATGCAGCTTTCAAGTCTACATAGAGCAGTTTAGTACAGTCTTTAGCAGTCTGCTGCTGTCTTGCTCTCTTCTATTTCAAGTCCAGTGTGACCGTGGATCTGTGTCTATGTTAAACATTTGGAGCACGTTTTGTACCCGAGGCCAGTGAGCATCTGTGAGTTTTATAGATTTCTCTCCGCCGCAGCCATGGACCTGCTCAGCTGCACAAATCACAAAGGTTTACTCACAAATCCGCTCAAACGCACTCATTTCACTCCAAAAGTCTGGTGGCAATCCAACGTTATTACAGAAAGATAATTAAAAATCTACTTACAGGAGCCGTATTATTTGAATGCATAAATATATTAATGTATTTAGGCCTATATGGTGGTTAAACATTGCATTATGTTTTTTTTGTTTGTTTGTTTGTTTGTTGATTGCGCTGGTGTTTTCTCATCTTTCACACTGATTGAGGAGACGCCATATGTGCTCAGTAATCAAGCTCTGAGCAAGAGAAAGCCTCCAAACTTTGTGTTTGTCTGATTTAAATTTGTAAACCAACATTTGCAGTTTTAGGCAAAGAGGAACTTGTTGTCGCAGTGTTTGTTTTCTCCTATTTTCTGGTGAACAGATGTTGACAAGGCTTTAGTTTTTCAAGTCTTTCTCAGGTTTTAAAGGTACCATAAGCAGCAGCGCTCTACTGATTTAAAAACAGGGCTGCAATCAAACAACAATGGTTTCTTTTAAGATTGGACGATCGGCGATGCAGTTTTAGATCCAAAAAAACAAAAAATGTAAATAAAAACAACTTGGCCATTATGTTTAACATATTTTTAATTGTTAATAATTCAGCTGTGCTATTGTTATCAGTAAAAATAATATTTGATTCAAACCTGTTTACATCATATCTGGGACACATGAAATAAAAAACATGTACTGCTCATAGCACCAATGTCTACTTTAGACAGGGAAACGCTGTCGTTCTCTGAAATTCATGCAAAAAGTTTTTTCCCACAAGCTGTGATGACTTTGAACAATGCACTTTGAACTGAAATGCACCTTTTTGTATTTGTATTTAATCTTTTATTGCTGTATTTATTGGTATTTATTCATACCTGTGTCTTATGTTCTTTTTAGTATTTGCTTTTATTTTATGTGTCTATGTTTTAACCCTGTTTTTATGTTTTGTCTGCTAATTTTGACAGTGCACTTGAGCTCATGCAGCTGTGGTTTGATTTTACTGCAAATGGCAAATAAACTGAACTGAACCTTTAGTTAAACTGATTTGAATTCAGATGATTAATCTTGAGTCAAGTAATTTTCACTAGATTGGATTTATTTACTTATAAATATCTTGAACGGTGGCAGAGTGGTTAGTGCTCTCGCCTGCCAGCAAGGAGGTCGTGAGGCCGATCTTTAGGCCAACTCAGGAACTCTCTGCAGCTCCTTCCTGTGTAACCCTGGGTTCTCTGTGGTGACTCTAAATGTCCCCTAATGAATGAATGTGAGAGGAAGGAGGAGTTAGACCTGAAACTAACTTCTATTGGTTCAGGAGACTGTGAAGAGCCTGAGTGGTTTGGGGTCGTTAGGAGTCCTTTGTCCTCAGCTGGAGTGAGTGGCAGAGTGGTTAACCCTCCCCAGCCTCAGCTCCTTCAGATGTTAATGACCTGAGTGAAACTGGTTTGTTTTGTTTGGGTTTCAGGAGACTGTTGTAGACAGAAGGAAGGTTGGATCTGAGACCAACATTTCTGTTTAAAGAAGGTTTAGTTTGGTTCTTTCACTCCTCGTTCAGACGTCCTTTCTCTCTGGCTAAGATTTGGACCTCACTGTCCTCAAAGGAGTGGTTTGTGTCCTTCAGGTGGAGGTGTACTGCAGATTCTGGTCCACTGGAGTTGGCCCTGCGGTGTCGGTATAACCCCGCGGTGTCGGTATAACCCCGCGGTGTCGGTATAACTCCACGGTGTCGGTATAACCCTGTGGTGTTGGTATAACCGCTGGTGCAGAGGTTGTTTGGTTTCTCTCTGTACTGTTCATTACAGTTTTCACTGCAGTGGATGGAGAACACAACATTGCTCTGTTTGTAACTGGGAATTTTGTCCTTGGGGTGAACCAGTTTTTGTCTGAGAGTATTAACAGGCTTGAAACAAACCGGGATGTTGTGTTTGCTAGAAATCCTTTTAAGTTTCTCAGACAGGCCAGAGATGTAAGGAATGACTACATTGCTCCTTTTTGGCTCTTGCTCTTGTTCTTTCCTGTCCTGTTTTTTTGTCCTTTGGGATTTGGAGAAGGCCCAGTTGGGATCTCCACAGGTTCTGAGGGCTTGGCGGACATGTAGCTCTCCTTTTCTCCCCTTGTGCAAGACACTTCACCTACAGTGCATGTGTGTATGTTAGTGTGGTTGTGTGTTTGGCGGTGGCTGGAGAGGCCGTAGGTGCAGAATGGCTGCCAGGTCTCGGTCAGTCCGCCCCAGGCAGCTGCGGGTACAGAAGTCTCTCACCACCACCGAGCACTGAGCGAAGGAAGAACGGACGACAGAAAAATGCTTTGTGCAGCTAAGGCTCGGGAAGTGCAATATACAACAAATCCATACATTTTGTAGCTGTAGTTTGTTACTTTTTTTAGTCTTAATTTTTTTAAATATAGTAATGACGCACTAAAGGCTCGTTGGGGCATTTTTAGAGAACACATTTTGTTATTGTGAACATGTCTACACCGCAATATCACAATAAATATCATACACTGTATCGTGTTAATACTGTGCTGTGAGATTTGGATATTGTAACGATGCACTCATGTTCTCTTTTTAGATTTTTTTTCCGATTTTTATTAGCAGACTTAGTTGCAGTATAATTATGACCAAAATATTTTTTTACATAGCTTATTTGTGTCTCCTTGTCAAACCTAAAATGTTGTACAATTCTTTTTACTGAAATGTAATTAAAAAGTAGATATTAAAACAGTGACATGTAAAAATTACAAAAATATATAGCATAATTTGTTAGTGACATTTATTAACACCTTTCTACTCTCCTTCAAAAACAGAGACACTTTAGTAGCCAGCAATGCATAGAGAAGCAGCTTATTATGAATCCACGCCTCAGTAATTTATAATGGGCCTAATAAAAGTCAAGTCTTATAAAAATATCAGTGAGGAAAGACTCATCCTCAGTAAAGACTCTGATCTCCATGGAAACGCTCCGGGGGAGGGGCCACAGAAACTTCAGATAAACTTTAGCTGTTGTTAGCCACTTAGCTTTGCTTTAGCTCGCTGCTAACAACAAGCTACTTTCTGAACGATGGTAAACGGAGCGAACAGGTGCAGCCTAAATAAAACCTTCAGAGGAGTCTCTCTGCCGTCTGCACTGGGTTTGTTGTTGTTCCCTTGTGAATGAGGGCGCTCCTCTGCTGTGTGAGACGTACCAAGAAGAGAAAGTACTCTCCTGGGCCGCTCTGAGTAATTAACCAATTGTCAGACTAGTGATTTTATGAGTTCTGTAATATAAAACTTGATATAAATACCTGTTTCTTTTAAGTAAAATGGCCAGGTAATGATGTCTAGTGCCAAACATGTGAGCCAGATTACGCCCCAGTGGCCTCACGATTCATTTTTTTTTCACACCGATTCAAAATTTCTCTCTTTTGCACCATTTTTTAGCCGATTTACGAAAAATTGTTACATCCCTAATCCCTACAATATATCATTAACATGTACAGCGTAAACATAGGTCAGCTGGTAAATGAAAATCTCTGCAGCCCAAAAAATGAATCACAGAAGTGTCTTGATGCCTTTTAGCACTCGACAAAGATATTTTGCTTAACGTTCTCATTTGAGGAGGAATATTTTTAGCTCAAAAACAGCAGTAGGCACCTTCTGTACTATCAAAGATAAAACTAAGACAACAGATTCATAAACACAGAGAATCTAAATATGTACGTTTCATTTGTGTTGAGTTCAGAGCAGCTGTGAGGCTCCGACTGAAACTTGGAGGAGAATTTTTCTGCTCTACTTTTAAACTCAGAGTGAGATCAGATTCTGGAGCGAGGGGTGAGCCGTCGATCTGACAGTGTGATGAAATTTTAACAGATACATGAGGCTTTAACCCCTGAAGAGCTGCAGGGCCCGGGGCATGGCTCTCATCGTCTGCTCTTGGGTTTTCTCTGAAACTAGACTCAGCTCTGCAGCAAAAACAGGAAACAGGAAGTGGTGGAGGTGATGCGATGTGAGTTAATGGGGCTTCAGAGTTACAGCTTCATTTAGATTTGAACTTTTTCTGTGTTGTTTTGGGGCGACATGGGGAAGAAACTGCAGCTTTAACAGCTCTGTTCAGGGTTCGTACAGTCATGGAAAACTTTAAAAGTCATGGAATTCTAAAAAGCAATTTACATGCTCTGGAAATTTTGGGATTTTTTTATTTTGGTGTAAAGTTTTGGAAAAGTTTGGGAAATTTAAACAGTGACATTTGGCCACTACTCAGTCTGCAGCAGCTGAATGTGACTTGTCATTGTGTCACTTGATGAGTGGACTGTGCTACTGAAGCAGCTGTTGCTACATTTGCAACAAGTTACGGTTGTCACACTGACGCAGGACAAGCAGGTGTTCTTTGTGCTTGGAATTATCTGCCATTTCAGGGGTGATGCACTTTTTTACCATAAGAAGAAAAATGTGACGTAGGTCTGTTTCTGTCAGAATATTTGAACTAAATAATTCATTGGAAGTCATTGTTTTTTGGTTTTGGTAATGCTTTAAACCAGCAGCATAGATCAGGGTTTGATTGCAGTAGGGGCAATTCATTTTTAAACCACCAGGTGGCAGCCACATGAATGAACATGCAGTTCTCTGTCATGGTTCCTTGGCAGCTTTAAATAAACATATATTAACATGTTCAATTATGTATTCAAAATATATAGATCAATAAATAAAATATCAAATATATAAAATGCATGATGCTTACTGGACAGAGACAAAGGTAACCATGACAGAAGGAGGTCACATGATAGAATGCTTACTATTTATTGGTTGGAGGCAACTAAAACCATGAAACCATGACAGAGAGCTGTATGTTGCAAATAGAGTTTTACAGCGCCTCATTCACTGACAGCTCCATGGGGTTAAATGCTATCAAGTAATAGCAATTAACAAAAGTGGATATCAGCTAAAAAAGTTGGAGCAGGTCAACTTTATCTGGCAGAGGGCCAAGTTTGGCCTGCGGGCAAGGGTTTGCTGACTCCCAGCATAGATTATTACTTTATATCTTACTTTTTTTAAATACATCCTGAACCAACTTACCAAGCATAATTATCTTTTAATCAGTGGTGTGTGGGTTATAAGTAACAGTAAGAACCCCAACTTTCCAATTTTAACAAATGAAATTGCTGCAAAAGTAAAGTTTCTGATGTACTATGTTGGACATTTTGAATGCTATTTATTAATGTGTAAGTCATTCTTCAGGTCTTGGAAATTTAGTCAAATGTTTTGGAAAAGTCATGGAAAATGTGTGTGTATGAACCCTGTCTATTGCTGACTGAGGTTGAGCTGGTGCATGATTTTCAGTTTGACAAAAGCCTAATGTTTTATAAAAGTGGCAGAGTGGTTAGCGTTTCTCTTCTCTGTTGAGTCTGCATGTCCTGCCTGTGCTCTACTGTCTCCAACAGGCAAGTCTTGGTAAAAAAGAATATTATGGACTATTAATAAATGGCTCAGAGTGAATCTCGTTCTCGTATTTTCTCGTTCTCACATTCAAATCTTTTCCCAGTGATAGAACAGAAACCGTGGGTAAATAAAAGCAGAAAACTTGATCATGTTTATGGCAGTATCATTATAAAATGTGAAATAAAATGCATTCATAACGGGGTACATTGGCAGAGTGGTTAGTGCTTCAGACTCTCATGGAGGCTGCAATTTTGATTCTTTTGAACAACTACAGTCATTCTGTTTTAGTTCTCTCCTCGTCCTCCCACCGCCCAAAGACATGCATCTAAATGTCCCGCAGTGAAGTAATGTGAGCGTCGTCTCTGGATGTAAAATCAGTTTACAGTAGAATTATATTGGCATGGGTGAGTGGTATAGGTCAGGCAAAATATTCTGATGTCATGTGTTATACTGCGAATGCGTGTTTAACTCCAAGTTTACACCAACTCAACAAAAGCACTCCTTATTTAGCTGAAGCTTATTTTTCATGTGGCTATAAAATCTTTAAAACGAGAAGAAAACAATCCTCATGAACTGGAAGACAAGATCAAATATTCATATACTCCTCTGGAAAAAAGTAAAAATGGATTACATCTCTCTGGACGCTATATCGAACTTGTTACAGTCTTAAAAATGTCTTGACTATTTTTTTTATTTAGTTTTTTCTCTCCTCAGAGTCAACCCCAACCTTAAAAACATAACGACAACATAATCTGTAAAGTAAGAATTCATTTTATTTGGATATTGGGCCTAGTTAACTTAAGTGTGTGTACTCAGTATCTCAGTTTCTTTTGCAGTAAAAAAATAAATAAAGTAAATTTTATAATACTATTACTGTAATACTATGTGTCAGTTTAAGGACAACCCAGCACACTATGTTTTAAAAGATTTATACAAATATAGCCTCATGAAATAAAGCATTTTTTTGCTTCAGGTAAGTGAGGAGTGCCTTGGTTTTTTGTTCCAGAGCACCTTCCATACAGAAATAATCGGCAAAAACTTCCAGAGTACTTTGGATTTTTTCTCTTCCTCTAAATCCAGGTTGGAAACAGGCTCCAAGTGTAAAAATAAACTACAGCTACGCTTTCAAGATAAAGATTAATTCAAACCTAATGCTAAAGTAAACATCACACATCGAGAAGTTAGTTCTTCAGGCGCAGAAATACGATCTCATACAGTCTCTGATTAACAACTGCTACTGTTGTAATTTTGCCTGTGTGATCTGAAAGTAAACAACTCACTGTATACAAAAATACTCACATTCACTGAAGTGCTTAAAATGTACAATTCATTTTGTTGATATAAAAACGTCATAAATTCTTTTTATATTCTACTTTCATTGATATAATCTTGTTCTCCCACATCAGTGCTAACTATTGATACCAAATATCCAAACATTTGTAAAGATTTAAGCAGTTTAAACTCCAGAAACATGGTGGAATCTGATCTGATGAGACGATGTTTCCGTCATCATGTTTTTTTTTATTCTCGGGCTTTTAATTCAGCGTGATTTGTGTGGTCCTCTGTTGGCATTTATTTATTGTTATTTTATGTTTTAAGTCTTAAGACCCACTTTTATTCTCTGGCTTTTAACTCGACATGAACTGTGTGGTCCTCTGTTGTCTTTTATTGTTCTGTTTTTATTATTAATTGTTATTTTATTGTATTACTTTTGTTTGGTTTTATTGGTTCTTATTATTTAATGGGGACTGGTGGAGCTGAATGAAGTAATTTATTGTTATTTAGTGTTCTATGTGCAGCACTTTGGAAACTGTTTCGTTTGTAAAATGTGCTATACAAATAAACCCTGTCTCAGTCGTTAGCACACAGCCGATTCCATTGAGCTCAATCAAAGCAGAATATTACAATTTATCTTTTTTTTTTTTTACAGCTACAAAATGAAAAGTGCTTAAAATGTGCCAAATGGTCTGAAGGTTGGAAAGGTCCTTGATGCGTAAAACGAGCTTGCTGTCGCCATGTCCCCAGTAGTTTTTACTGTAAACTCAGGGTTATGTCTCATTTCAGAAAAACAGCAGTGAAATCTACAGCTTCCTTGCTTTAGAAATTGCTCAGGTGCTGTTTTGATCAAACTGGCAACCACAGGAAAACTCTTAAGGTTTTTCTCGATCTCGTTTCTCAGTGTCGGTCCCCAATGGCACTGTTCCACATTGTTTATACTGTCACATACATCTTTTATGTAAGTACATTTTCTGAACAAAACATACCAATCTGAGCCATTTTTCCATCGTTCTGCCCCATTTTACACATTTCTCCCTATATTATTTTCCTTGGTGCCTGCGACGCTCTTGAGGCGAAGCAAACAGCAATAATGAATAATTTAATCCCCACAGGCTCGGATCACGGCGCTGAGAAATATGCTTATACTGTCTGATGGTTATAAATGCTAATCGTGCTAAGCATATTTGGGCCGAAGCCGTTGTTTGACAGCACAATCTCCCTGAAATTTATTACTTGCAAGAACGGCGTGTTGTTGTTTATTTTCAGTAATCTGTAGCATATTGTTTTTGTGACAAATGGTTGTTTCCCCAATCGCGGAGCTGAGGAATGGGGAGCATTTGTAAGCAGCCGCTAGCACTTTTACATTCATCTTTAAGTTCATGTAAAGAGAGATATTCAATTCTAAATGTGAGGCTTATTGGTTGGAGTTATTGCGGGGGAAATGTAAAGAGTTTGAGCGATGCTGCTCAGGTCAAAGTTCAGATGGTGGTTTACTGCTTGTTGTTGTAAAAAAATGAATATTTAAAAGGGTTAGATTCTGCAAAATTGACTTTTCTCAGCTTTCTTCCATGTTATAATGCTTTTCCGTCATCAACAACAAGCCGTCTACATCCAGTCTGCTCGCTTTCATTTATCCAAAAACTGTGTACAGCTCTGTTTCAACTGACTCCTCACAGACAATTTTACTTCTGGAGTAAAATGGCATCAGACAAAAAGTTAAGGAAGATAAATGGTCTTTTTCTTTTTTTTGTGATAAAACTGATAAAACTTTTATTGTCCATTTTAAACAGAAAACAATAATAAACAAATGCAACTTTTACAACGGTGACGGTGGCCCACCCTCTCTGGATTTCTATTTTCAAAATATTAATTGTTATACATTAAAAACTAGGAGTGTAACAATACAAGTACCACGTTGATAAACTGTATGAAGGCTATTGTGTATGATTTTGGCCAAAAAATCCATCCATCCATCTTCTGCTGCTTTATCCAGGGCTGGGTCGCGGGGGAAGCAGTCCAAGCAGAGACACCCAGACCTCCCTCTCCCTGGACACTTCCTCCAGCTCCTGTGGAGGGAACACCAAGACGTTCCCAGGCCGAGAGACATAAGCTGTGTCCCAATTCAGCGGCTGCAGCCTTCGTAGGCTACATTTGAGGCTGATTACGTCACAGTCGGAGCGACAGGGCTGTCCCAATTCGAAGGCGACTTCAAACACAGCCCACGAATGCGGCCTTCCTTTCCCGCTGAACGAAGGCTGCATCGGGTGCATCCTTCGCAGGCCCAACATATCCCATGATGCACTGCGCGCTGCTTGTCTGACGTTCGAAGATGGCAGAGGCGGAGAGAGCTGCTCAAACTCCTCCAGGAGGAAATTAAACAAAATAAAAAATTAAATAAGTGTAATTTCTGGCTCCATTTCTGCTCATGTGACCAATGAATAAAGTGAATTAGCGAGCAGCTGCGGTCCTGGTTGCTAGGCGACAGCGGCGCAAACGTGAGAGGAGGAGCAGCTGTTGACGTACGCTCCGTGGACCTGACCGTCCCATTTCGGCTCGGCCTTTGCGTTCCACGAAGGCCACAAGAAGGAGTCGCCTCCGTGGACAGCGACCTTCGAAGGCTGCAGCCGTTGAATTGGGACACAGCTATGGTCCCTCCAGTGTGTCCTAGGTCTTCCACGGTGCCCCTCCCAGTGGGACATGCCTGGAACACCTCCTCAGGGAGACGTCCAGGAGGCTCAGGAACAGATGCCCGAGCCTCAGCTGACGCCTCTTGACATGGAGGAGCAGCGGCTCTACTCCGAGCTCCTCCTGGGTGACTGAGCTCCTCATCTCTAAGGGAGCGCCCAGCCTCCCTGCGGAGGAAACTCATTTCGGCCGCTTGTATCTGGGATCTTGTCCTTTCGGTCATGACCCAAAGCTCCTGACCATAGGTGAGAGTAGGAACATAGATCGATGGTAAATTAAGAGCTTTGCCTTTCAGCTCAGCTCCTTCTTCACCACAACAGAGCGATAATTGCTGTTTCAGTTTTATCAATATAAACATGTGAAAATGCACTGAACCACACTGCACAACTCTGCCAACATCATTCTGCTGCAAATCGCATTGTTGCAGAAACAGAATTACCCCCCCATTGAAAACGCTTATCATACTTTATATAACATTACATTACATTTGTTTTTTACAATGCCATACTTCTATATAGTAATCAAAAACATATATTATTATTAGTGGATGTTTAAAGCTTAGGTGTCAGTACACATTTTAGTTCTCTTTGAGATTTTAGATAAAGTATTTGTTCAGTGTGTAATGTTTTTCTCCTTGGCTTCATTCATTTTGGCCACTGATAATTCCATGTTAATGATTTAGCGAAAAGTGTTCCAATAACACAGAAGTTTGTCTGCTGACTGCCAGCGAAGAGCAAGAATTTTCTTCGCAGCAGTTAGCCCAGCCAATTATACCCTTTCTGTGAAAAAGTCCAGTTAGATAAATGTGAAAAATCATTAAGTAACAAAATAAGAAATGGTATTTTTCTTTGATTCTAGGTTCAAAAGACCACCCTCTGCTGCTCTCTTCACCTGTTTTATTGTGGCACCACAGAACTTATTAAAAACATTTTCTTTTAGTCACATAATGTTTTTAAAGGCTGCAAAACATGCTGCTGTTGTAGAGGAGACCAAGATTAGTTTAATAATATGAATAAAAGCAGAATATTTCTCTTAATTTTTGCAATATACTTAAATTTTCCCAGTTTCTGAGTAGAAATTTACACTGCAGTGATTTAGTATTTAACAAACAAATTTAAAAGTGGAAAAAAAACATCTTATTTTCTCTCTTCATCAGGAGCAAGTGCTTCATTTGGACAAGACAATATTTATTGCAAATTAAACGTCGCAGTGAAAAGGGTCTTTCAGCACCACGGACAGCACCACTCATCAGCCTAATTAATCAGTCTAAGATATAAAACTGAAATGTATTCAAGTCAAGTCATGGTTATTTATAGAGCACATTTAAAAAAACAATCTTGGTTCAAAGTGCTGTACATAACAATACAGAGTCAAAATTAGCAATAAATAAAACATATTTAGAAAACAATCAAAGCGACTTAGCAATAAATCCAGACAAAAAAGATAAACATAAATAGTACACAATAAAAGGTGCAGTAATGCTAAGATACACCTCTAACCTGTGTTGTGAAAGTGTGTTTGCAGCCGGTTCTACGTTGTACAGTTTCACCTCATTAATAGAAAAATAAGTGTTGACACTTCCTGGTTTTGAGCAGATAATAATAATAATAATAATAATAATAATAATAATAATAATGTCTGTGCCTCAGAGAAGACTGTAGGCAGTTTTGTTGTCTTCATTATGTAGTCAGGAAGGTTCATTTTGTGTTTTCTTGTGTGGATTTTTGGTCTGGATTGTAACGCCAAGACTTGCAGTGTAGCTTTGAGGGTTTTAAGTTAAAGTTGTGTTGTACCTATTCTTCCTCTTCTCCTCTGGTCTGCTCCCTTCTTCTGCCTCCATCAAACCCTCTCCTCTGCATCTTCTTCTCTCACTTTAACTAACTTCATGTCCTCCTTCGCTACATCCATAAATCTCCTCTGGGCCTCCAGCTCTAACCTCAGCCTCATCCTTTTACCCATACACTGTGCCTCCTCTGTTCATGTCCAACCCTAAAGCTTTAGGGCCAAACAACCATTACAGAAATCTATGTTTGAGGCTTTGTAGAAAGGCTACAAAACAGTTTCTGCAGCATATGTTGCGTATTATATTTATAATGAATTGACTCGAATGGATGATGCGCTGATGGCTTTTATAGCTAAACTTTTTTGACCTCTTCCACTCTTCTCCAGGCAACTGCAAGAACCAGAGATCAGAATTTGCGCTGGGTTTTTGAAGCTTTACAACTCTATTTTTTGAGAATATTTGTAGTATAATTGAGTGTAATTTTGAGGTAGAGGTCGACTGTCATGGGTTTTTTTTAAATTTAGAGCAGCCATTGGCCAATACACCCTGCCAGTTTTTTAGTCCGATATGTAGGGTGAATGTTCTTAATTTTATGAAACAATTTATTATATATCCATTTGTCTTAGTAATACTTATTAAAATGCAAACAAATGTGTTAGAATGTGACAGTGAGAACTGATAGTTAGGGGTTTTCTGTAAGTTTCAGTTCATTGATCATGTGATGCAGTTCCATCGTTTCTTTTTTGTCCATGAAGTGCACAGAGGACCAAAAATGACTTAATTATAAACAAATGAATAAATAAATGTAGAAATGTAGAAATAAATAAATAAATTTATACATAAATACAAACAGTTTGGACATAAAAAAGTAAAAATTCTTCAAACAATAACTACACTAAAGTAAACAGACCCAGGACACTCCTTGGCTTAAGGAAAAACTCCTAAAAAACCCAGCTGTGGGGAAAAAAAGAAGAAACCTTTTGGAGCCCAAAATGTTTTCTCATATTTATCCTGCCCTGCTCTAACTCAGCTGGGGACCGCTGCTAAACAGGTTTAATATTTAAGATGAGTTTTCTGAGAAAATAATAAAGCAATCTCAATCAATTTTGGTTCTACGAGGTTCTGTTCCAGAGAAATTAGCAAAGTATTTTTATTGCCATTTTGAGCTTTTCAGGCAGAGATAAAGCATTTTTGGATGTTTCCTATGAACTACAGAGTAAGAGCCCAAACTGAGACAAGATGGGGTCCTTCAGTTACATGCAGCCCAGACATGAGCCTGACCAAAATGATGCACTACCTATTTTTCCCTTTTATTTGACAAAAACTGATTATTCAGTCAACAGCAGCATAATAGAAGTCATCTGAGACCTCCTCTGGACTTTATGATGAAGTGTTTGTGACAGAAGGGGAACTAGAGATACTCAAGACCAATGGCGGCGGTGAGTCCGACTGGAAAGAGACCGATTCCAGCGCTGGCTCCAACTTCTCCACAAAACGGCAAAAAAGAGAACATTTTGTGTCAGGGGCATTTATAAAACACTTTTCTTCTTATGCCCTCAAAACTCTTTCCATCCTACATCTTATTCAGCTAACATGCCTCATACGTTCAACCCACTCTACTTTTATTACTGAGGATTCTGATCAATTTACCTGCAACATGTAAGAAATTGAATAAAAATATATCACATTTGCAGAGACCTTACCTGAATAAATTAGATTTGTGTGGCTGCGTTGCTCTCTGCGGCGCCTGTGTGGAGAGTGACAGTATGGAGCAGATATATTTTTGGCTTGCTGTCGCTGCTCCTGTGTCGGTGGCGCAGGTTTACGGACCAGTGAAATGGATATTTGAAATAAGTCTAATCCGGCTCTAATCCCTTCATGGCGTTGGGATGTAAGCGACTCACAACACGGGCAGATAGTGGAGGAGCTTAGACCCGGATCCGGCAGCGGGCCACGGTTCTCAGGACCAGCACGGGGCGAGGGGAAAACCGCCATAAAGAAACATACAGGGGGGGATTTCTGTTGCTTTTTAAAACAAAACATTTACACATTACCACAATTTTAAAGTCATTGCACTGGCTTCCAGTTCGTTTCCATGTTGGTCTCGCCCCTCAGTATCTGTCGGACCTGCTTCAGCCCTGCACGTTCTCTAAGGTCGGCAGATCAGTCTTTGTTAGTCGTCCCAAAAACAAGGAGGAAGTTTAGAGGGGAGCGCTCTTTCTCAGTTGCTGCCCCTAAACTGTGGACTGTACCCTGCACCTTAGACCTGAGCTGAATCACTTCCTGTTTTTAAGTCCTCTCTTAAAACGCACCGTTTCTCTTTGGCTTTTACCTCAGTTTGAGATGTTGACTTTTATTGGTTTTATTTATTATTTATTATCGATTCACCTTTGTTTTATATTAGTCATAAGTCTCTGTTCTTTTATTTCCTTACATGGATTTTTCTTTTTTGTGTTTTTATTTTCTTATTGCTGTGTACAGCACTTTGGCCGACTGTGTTGTTTTTAAAGTGCTTTATAAATAAAGTTGCATTGAGTTGAGGAATACATTTTTCTGCTCGTCACAAAACATATCTGATCTATTTCTTGGTATCTAAAGGTTAGGGTAATGTATATTTTAATAGGCCCTGTAAGGAAGTTTGTCGTCTGCATTTGACCCACCCTTCAGTGTCCCTGGGGCAACCACAGTGCAGCGCCCAGGGATCTTGAGCTAGGATCCCGGTCAGAAGCACCCAGCTGGAGAATTGCCTCTTGTGCATCATTTCTATCCTGGCCTGTCAGACGAACTCTTTTCCTATTTTATACAAAGAAGTTAGTCTGGAATCTCTTCAGTAACATTTCATTTCTGAGACGGAAACGAAGGGCGGGACATAAGCGAAACCCAAACAAACATGGATTCTTACATTTGCTGTACATCTTCAAATAATGTGTGATCTGTGCACCAAAGAATTTCACCTCTAGGTGTCTCAGTCTGTGATGTCACTTCCTTTACACGCAGGTGCTGTGCATTAAAGTTACACTGTGTAACTTTTCTCCTAAATATGTGGGGCATACTGACTTGTTTTTGTGATTTTTTTGAGCGATTATAAGGACCTGAGGTGGATCTGTTGCTCCGAGCGGGGCTTCTGTTCTGAGAAACCGCCCTCGCAACTTGGCCGGGAGCGCTCCGCTGTTCAGGAAGAGTCACGTGACAGGGAACGACCTGAGGCGCAGTATAACCAGGAAGCTACTTTTAGCGTTGTTATTTTCGCCAGTTCGTCAGGGCCGAAGGACACAAGAAGATGAAGACAATGTCGGACGAGGCAAGAAAAAGAAAATGTGAAAGGGGACCGCACCAGATCAGCAGACAAGAGTCAACATCGGACAGACTTTTGCTCGCTGGCGTCAGATGAGAGACAGAGAAGGCTGCAAATCAGATCACGTTTTTGCTTCTTTATTGTTGGGCAGGTAAATTAGCCTCTTTATTTTTTCTTTAGAACGTGCTTTTTCATACAGTTATTAGTTGTTTTTACTGCGACCATTGCGCGATATTTGTTGATAAGCTAACGCTAGCGCTAACTCTATAGAAGATCCAGTCCAAACTTCCAAAGGTAGCAGCAGGTCAACTAAAGTTGAAACAATGATGGAAATAGACGCACGCTCGCACAGTTTCAGAAGGAGGAGGGGCCCTAGTGTTTACGTTTTGCTGACGGTGCAGTGGCACCTGTGGCCTCTAGAGGCGCAAGACCGGGAATCTTACACAGTGTAACTTTAACTAATATAAGTCGGGGACAGAGTTCTGGAAATGATGCCCTGAAGAAGGCTGTTTGTTGGCCGCTACGCGTGGGTCTAAGTCAGTCATGTCCAAAGTGCGGCTGGGGGCCATTTGTGGCACAGGTCGAGGTTTTATATGGCCCTCAGCTTCTATGACAAAATGTATTAATTATGGCCCACTAAGGTTTCCGTAGCTTGACCTGTGCATTTCATCAACTACTCTGCCTTTTGTCAGAAAATACTTACAGTTGTGTCTCTAGATTACGCAACATTTGTATTAAAAAAAATGCAAATGCAAGTTTTGTATGGTTTGAAGTATTACTCATCACTCATAGTAAAATAAATGACCTAGAGATGTTTATGTTCAAAGATATTCTATTGTTGGGACTTACATTTTGTTGTCAAAGAAAAAAATTACAAGTTTATGGCTTTTGAAAACAAAATAATGTATGTGCGTTCAGTTTCTACTGTAGAAAACACCAGGAGGGACTGTTGGCCCTTGGACATCTGTACATCTCCAAATCTGGCCCTCTTTGGAAAAGTTTGGACACCGCTGGTCTAAGTCAAACCCAGCACAATATGATTTTAAAAACATAAAGCCACAATGAAATAAAGACTTTTTAAACTTCAGGTGTATGAAGAGTGCCTTGGTTTTTTCTTTATTTTTTGCAAACATGGATTCTTGCTGGGTTTTTTTTCATGAAACACCAGAATACGCCGTGCTGTGCGCAGCTCTGTACTTATTTGTGAACGGGGACAGCAGCAGAAGCCAGTTGTACAAAGACTTGTGGGAAAAGTTGTTTTTTTAAGCGTTTGTTTATCATCGGATGTAAACTTGACTTACCTGTTGTTAAAATGGCAACCAGATGACATGGGTATTTCCATTGAGCCTCATTTTTGGATAGATATATGGGATAAAGCTGCAAAGATCTCAATTTGTAACAGAACTAAGTCAGTTCAGATCAGGATTTTACACCTGTCCTTAAAAATACGATGGATCCTAAGGTATCGCCACTCTGTTGTAAATGTAACACTGATGTTGGTGATTACTTTCATTGTATGTGGTCATGCATGAAGATACATAGCTATTGGTCTACTGTGGTCAAAGATTTGCATCTTATTTTTTAACACTGCCATACAGCTGAATCCAAAATATCTTCTCTTGTTCCTCCCAGATCCCTGTATTAACTCCAAGCACAAGCGACTTTTTAACCTGCTAACCTTTACTGCTAGGAAAAATATTTCGTTTTTTTGGATCAAGGACTCTGCTCCCACAAGGAAGTCATGGCATAATTTGATTCTGGATTGTATTCCCAGTGAATATATCACGTAATGACTCAACAGACACTTTCTACGCAACCTGGGACCTTTATTTGAAGTATATTGGCCCTGCTTTGGCCTCTCGTGTACTTCGCGGTTTTCCTCATCACTGACTGGATGTATATGAATGATATCTGGCTGCTTTGTTTTGTTTACCGTTTGTACTGTCCTCATTGTGTTTTATCTGAGCTACTGTGTGTTCATATGTTTGTGTATTGTGAAAGCAAAATTTAATAATAAAAAAATAAGGCAATAAGGCAAAGAAAAAAATTATGGAAGACAAAATTGGCATGGACAACAATGAGGACTTCAGCAGAAACAACAGGTGACGAAGCAAAGCACTAAACGCTGTTAATTAGCTCAGAGAAGTTATTAAATTAGCTCAGTAGCTAGCAAAAAGCAAGTAGGAAAGTTTGGCTTGCCAGGCTACAGAATTTCAGGTTGATGGGAGAAACCGGAGAACCTGAAGAAAACCCACTCAGACACAGGGAAAACATGCAGACTCCACACAGAAATGTCCTTCTTTGTTGGGGAATGGAACCTAAGACCTTCTTCCTTCCTTCCTGAGGCAACACTGCTAACCACTTTGCCGCCGAGCCCTTCTTATCCTATAGAGGAGCTTTTACTGGTCCAAGGCTAGGTTTCAGTTCTCTTACCTCTTAACTTTTAATATATTTTCTGGTCGTGAACGAGTTTAGGTAAGGTCTGGAAAATGCTGTAAACAATGCTTTAATAAATACAGTGGAGAAAGCCTTTACCCCTGAACTAGAAGCTCTTCAAATTTGGATTAAGGTTTGGGCGCTACATCCACATACGGACAAAATCGTTATTGTTTTAAAAACGTTTTTTGTAAACATGGCGTCTTCTCAGAAAATGGCCGTCTCACACAAAACCTGAGGTAAAAGGAAAAATCTGCCAGGCCTGTTGGTGGCGCTGTAACGTTGCCAGAGAAACACATTGAAAACACACAAGAACACTCAGAGCAGGTGCAGAAAAGTGGGTTTAACCATAAGAGCACGGAGGTGAGATGACCTTAATCTGTGGTGAGAGGAGGAGATTTTTTTTTTCGCTCTGAAAGCCATAAAATCTCAGCAATGTCTGCAGCTCAAACACAACACCGTAAGCTGCCGTTGTTGTTGTTGTTGTTGTTGTCGGAGTTTAGCGCATGCGGGTTAAGGGAGAGGTGGGGCTACAGTGTCATTGTTTCAGAAAAGATGGGTATGGTTTGGAAACAGGGAAACGCCGTTTTAAAATATTTTTACTTTGGGACCCGGTTTGAAAAATGCTGATATTTGGGCCTCAAAACGCCGGGTCTGTGTGGATGAAACGCTGATATGATAAAAAAAAGAAAAATCTTTGCAGGTATACGCCTAAGCCTGTCTCCGTGTGGACAAGGCCTACAGTATTTCTTTACCAGTGCCAGAGGTTGATGCTACGAGTGATTTCTGGTGCTTGTTGTTTTGTTTATTGCTATTTTGTGTATTTGTGTACATTAATACACTTTTCTTCTTCTTCTTTTATCCTTGTCCTATTTCTTCTTCTTCTTCTTCTTCTTCTTTTATCCTTCTCCTATTTCTTCTTCTTATTTTATCCTTCTCCTATTTCTTCTTCTTCTTTTATTCTTGTCCTATTTCTTCTTTCCAATTCTTTTATCCTTCTCCCATTTCTTCTTCTTCTTCTTTTATCCTTCTCCCATTTCTTCTTCTTCTTTTATTCTTGTCCTATTTCTTCTTTCCAATTCTTTTATCCTTCTCCCATTTCTTCTTCTTCTTCTTTTATCCTTCTCCTATTTCTTCTTCTTCTTCTATCCTTCTCCTATTTCTTCTTCTTCTTTTATCCTTTTTCTTCTTCTCCTTCTTCTTTTATCCTTTTCTTATTTCTTCTTCTTCTCTTTCTTCTTTTATCCTTCTCCTATTTCTTTTTCTTCTTCTCTTTCTTCCTTGTAGATTGTATTCCTGTCATAATCCAAAACCGTGCATAGCTTTATCTTTTCTGAAATATTAAAACAGAGAAGTGAGTGAAGGCGCTGCAGGTGTGGACTTTGGGGTAATCAGGATTTTAATTTATGATCCTCTTTGGTGGGACCTTGTCATAACTTTGTTTTTTTTTTGTTGTTGTTGTTTTTTGTCAAGTCATTTCCCGTTGCACCAGCTGCCGGAGCTAAAATCGCAGCTGTGAATATGTAGATGTTTTCAGTAATGGCCTTTTATCCCAGCGAAAAGTGGATTAGCGCACCTGGCTCCTCCGGCGGGACCACCCCAGGATGAACAGTAAACCCCTGTAAGAGCCGATCGGGACCCGGGACAAATCCTGGTCTTACACCTGTGTCTTTGAACGAGATCAGACCTGGCTCTGTCCTAATGCCGCTCTCACAGATTCCACCTCCACGCTCCGCTCTGTCTTCAGCAGCTCAGGGAGGTCACAGATGTCTGCAGAAAACTGGGATTCAGGAGGTTTTATTCCTCAAGTCCTGGGTCAATCCAGTCTCAAAATAAAGAGCTGTGAGGCTGTGGAGACTGTTTGCACTCATACAGAACATATTTGACTTGTGATGTTAAAGATTCGGCTACGGCGAGGGTCATATCCGAGGTTTAGATCAGGTTTTGTCCTGGTTTACCCCTGGGTTAAAGCTAAACTACCTGATCAGCTCCCAGTCAGTCTGAAGTCTGTAGATCTGCGTCATTTTTCTCAAAACCTTAAAAAACATATTCTCAATAATCAACTGTGCCAACATCAGTCGAACTAACGCTGTGCTTACCTGTATTCATCATTATTCACTACTGATAACTTGTATTTGTAAGAACTTTTATCAGTTATGATTTAAGGCTAAATGGCTTTTTAAAGAGTAACTCACCCCTGGCCCCTGACTCTGAGGGGGCTCAGTTGGTAGAGCCGCTTGTCCACTAACCAGAAGGTTGGCAGTTCAAACCCCACTCCCACCATTGCATACTGTCATTGTGTCCTTGGGCAAGACACTTAACCCACCTTGCCTCCGGTGTTTGCACACACTGGTGTATGAATGTGAGTATGAATGGGTGAACGGTTCCTTGATGCTTGGTTCCTTGTGCTTTGAGTACCCATGAAGGTAGAAAAGCGCTATATAAATGTGACCATTTATTTACCATTTACTCCGCCCACTGCCAGAGATTGAAAACTGCTCAGAAAGTGGGCGGAGACCTGGCAGAGACAGAGGAGAACTGAGGGAGGAGCGAGGCCTGGTCCTGTGACTGACAGCTGTCAGAGACCGTCATGGACGTCCTCCACAGCAGGGGGCGCCAAGTCCCAGAAAGAAAAAAAAAATACAGGACGTCAGGACTAATGTTTTATGTTGCTTTTATAATAACACAGTTGAAATATTGTGAGAAAGGCGCCGCGTGCGTAACGTAAAATACCCGCAGTAACGTCTGCTTCAGATCGCGTCTTTATTACTGCACGTATTATTTCATGAGCTGTTTATGATCGTATCTCCACCAGTAAGAAATCGATTGTCATCAAACAAAAAGTGACTTAAAGCTTGGCAAGACTACAACACATCTGTGGAGTCAAAACTCTCCCCAGTGTCACTAATTTGTAGTTATATACTGTCATTGATAAGGCTCATTATTCCTTATTGTGCGCTGACACACGGGACAGTGGAAGCCCCGCCCCCTCTGTTGTTCCTGCTCCTGCCATGAGAGGGAAGGGGGGTGAGTTGCTCTTTAAGCTTGGTAACATAGTAAGTATTTTAACTATGTATTAATATTAACTTTTGTATTCTGTAATGTTGTATTTCTTGTGCTCACCTGCCCAGGGACTGCAGATGGAAAGTAACCTGTAGCTAAATCTGGTACAAAGCATCTCTTTCTTGTGAAACTAATGTATTTGTACGTGGTCCCTAACAAATAAAGAATAAACTAAACTAATCTTGCATCCAAGTGGCGAGAATAAAGTACTGCAACTTTCCAGTTTGCCCCCTCCCTCTTCCCTGACTCCTCCCACACTTCTCATGAACGCACATGAACTAAATACTAGCTGCTATATTCTATCAAGATTTGACCATTTCTTACCTGAGAAGAAGTAAAAAAGCGAGCTCTGCATCCAGATTTAGACCGATGCAATCTTTACTCGCATTTTATTTCTTCTCACGTTTGATAAATGCTTTACTTCTGTCCTCTCTGTTTCCGGTTTTCTTTCTTTGTGCTGTTTTGCTGTGTGAGCTGTAGTAGCTAGGGCTGGAACAGGTATCTTTCCACTCGGGTTAGCAGCCGATAAATGTGTCCCTGATCCGAGAGGGAGGAGCTTCACTTTTTTCCAAGCCTGTGATTGGCTACACATTCACATCCCTTGGCAAAACTCCCTCGTTGTAGCATACAGCCCAGATAAGTTATAGTTTTTTTTGTTTTTTTGTTTTTATAGGCTGCACTGATGACTGAAAAAAATGCATCTATGGAATTTATTGCAAAATAGATGAAGTAGTTAAGGTTTAAATCCTGGTATCTTGCAGATTTTGTGTTGTTTTAGCGCTGGACTCATTGGTTTATCGTTGATTAGCCTCAGTCCTGGTTCAGCCCTACACTTTAGTCCTGTGTTGAGGTCTGTTTTAGTCCTGGTTTGATTACATTTTCTTTGTTCAGTGGTGGTTTAGCTTCAGATTAAATCCTCCATTTAGGCATGGTTTACTTAATCTACACTGCTTTCATTCTGGCTTTTAATAAACAGGGTCATCGCAGCAAATCCTCTGAGTAGCCTACATATTTTTTTGTGTTATTTGCTTTTACATCGAATACCATCCCCTGCATTTATCTGGGCTTGGAACCAGCAGGATTACCCTGGCTTGTGACCTTTTGTGGCTATGGATTATTATTAAAGGGGCTTTATTATTTTAGCTACTTTTATTTATTATTTTTATTTGGGGCGATGGTGGCGCAGTGGGTTAAGCAAGACACTTCACCCACCTCGCCTGTGTGAATGTGTTAGTGTGGCTGTGTTTGGTGGTGGTCGGAGGGGCCGTTGGCGCAGATTGGCAGCCACGCTTCTGTCAGTCTGCCCCAGGGCAACTGTGGCTACAGAAGTAGCTCACCACCACCGAGTGTGACTGAGGAGTGAATGAATAATAGATCAAAAATTGTAAAGCGAGTTGTGTGAAAAGCGCTATATAAAATTGATGTATTATTATTATTATTATTATCTTTTTATTTTATTTATAATTTTTTTTCAAAAATATATTTATTGTTTACAACAAATGTTACAATTCACACACATTACACACAATTTAAACCCGCTTTCTTAAAATCCTATAATAAAAGCAACTGGCCTTTTTATATAAATATAATCTCTGTTGTATTAATTTCATTTCTATCATAATCGATTTAAAAACGAAAAAGAGAAAAAAGGGAAAAAAATCATATTTATGATGACATCCCATATTAAAAAAAAAAAAAAATCTCTGGTTTACCTTATTCCACAGAGTCTTTTTTTTTTTTTTTTTTTTTTTTTTTTTTTGACTGCAGCCATTGCAAGAAGAACTAGCTTCCGTTGATAATGATTTAAATCATATAATATTCCCCCAACAGAGCAACATTTGGATCACTCACAATTTGTTTCTGGAATATTTTGCTCAGTTGTAAAAAATACTCCCAATACTTATTTATCTTTTTAAACCAATCTTGGTAACTTCTGAAACAGCAGCACCTTTTACAAACTTTAAAAACATTATGTGACAAAATGAAAACGTTTCCATTCATTCCTTTACTACAGCCAGGAAGAAACAGGTGAAGAGACCAGCAGAGGGCAGCAGAGGGCAGCTATGCTAAGCTCTTTTGAACCATGTAATAAGGTTTTTATCTCCTTAAACCTTTTGTTTGATGCCATTTCACTACAAAATGAAAAATGTTTGTGAGGAATCAGTGGAAACCGAGCTGTACACTGGTTTTTGGGGCTTGTTGATGTCTGATTGACTATGATTTGGTCCTAGATTTGTCCTGTTTCAGACTTTATTTAGCCCCCGGTTTGGTTCTGTCAAACACCTAACACACTTCATTCCTGGTTTGAGCTGGTTAAGTTTTTGATCCAGTGTTGGTTTAAATTAAGTTTTTGTAAAATTCAAAATGGTTGTACTACACCAATCCTTTTTTTTTTTTTGTATTTCTCCCTAGAATTCAAATTATTTATAACAGTATTGATAATTCTGTTTCTCTTAACCCAAATCCCAGAATGCCTCAGCCCACCCTGCGCTGTTATAACACATTTCTACCACTGCCTTCACTTTTTCTTTTCTACCTTTCGCATTTATTCATTTTCTTTCCAATTCCCAGTCCTGTATGTATCCTGCAGCTCTCCATCTTTTTTAACCAATTCTCCAATTTCCTCTCGTCACGTCGTCGTCGTCCCTTTGCTGCCTCAGCTTCTGTGCGTGAACAGACTTTTGGTGGGAGAGAAAAAAAAAAAAAAAACGACTTTGAATGGCGACTCTTCCATCTCTGTATTATCACTAACTTTCTGAGAATTTCAATTTCCTCTCCCTTCACACACTGCACCAAGAATAGTATGAATGATTTTCTGTGCCAACCTGCGAGTTATTGACTGGTATTTTTCACTCCTGACACCTATTTCAGCTCGTTTTCTCTATTCTGGTTTTTAGGATTCGCAGGCGTTCGGAGTGGAAATGGTCGGCGGGACTGAGCGCGGAGGAGGAGTTTTATTTTGACCACAGAGCGTTTCATTTGCAGGTAGGACCGTGCTCTGCTATTTTCCCATTTATTCCCTCTCAAATTGCTTCTTTTTTTTATTTTTTCCTGCCTTACTCCTCCGTACGACCACTTTAATAGGGTTCTTTCTCGAGCTGGCGGTCCACTTTGCCTCCTAATTTCTCCCTCTTAGCAATTCACCACGCAGAGTCCGCCCCCTTGTTTTTGCTCGCTTTACAAATGAACTAAACAAACTGCAGACAAACACAGAAACAAAATCATGTAACGAGATCTAATTCATCACAGCATAATTAACAGAGAGCGGGGCAAAGGCAAATGCAAAGTCAGTGTTGGGGGGAAGAAAAAAAAAAACAAAACACTGACGCTGGGACAGGAGTTGACGGCGTCCCAAGGCGAATTTGCATGAATTATGGGCCAAAAATTGAGCCCTGGACTGATTGTTGGGGTCTATTACAGAGTCTGTTTCAGCAAAGCAACGCACTGAATAATCATCGGACTCAAGGACAAGGAGTGGGTTTGTCCTTTAGATAATGTCATTATCCAAAAAAGAATTGTTTGTTTCCTGCGGTAACACATTGTGAGCGTATTATACCCACATTTACTTATAACACACACAGAATATCATAGATTATAGCTTATTCATTATTAAATATCTTATCTTATTGATTATATTCTACACTGTAAAAAAAAAAAAAATGCTGCAAAAACTTAAAAACCCAAGGATCCTTCAAGATTTTTGTGTTTTGGGGCAACTCAAAATCTCAAGTTTTAAACAAGAAATATTTTTTGTTCACTTAATTTGACGTTCATATGTCTAGAAACTTTGTTTATTTTAACAAAATTTGTTTAACCAAGCAATCTAGATTTTTGCTACATTTTTATATAAAAACGTGCTCCAGTTTGGATTCATTTGTTCACACGATCATTTCATTTCACCAAAACAAAAACAAGCTTTCATAACAAACCATACAGAAACTTTCTGCTCAGAAAGGAGTGGGAGGAAGTAAAACGTAACAATTATTTTTTTGTTCACCTAATTTGATGGTCATACGTCTAAAAACTTTAAATTTTAAGTTTTACTCTATCATTGTTGAGAAAAAGTATTATTCTTTTGTTAAATTTAGTTTTTATTATTATCAAAAATAATACTTTTTTCTAAACAATAAAATAATAAATAAACAAAATAAACAAAAAGCAGAAAGTTTCTGTATGGTTTGTTATGAAAGCTTGTTTTTGTTTTGGTGAAATGAAATGATCGTGTGAACAAATGGATCCAAACTGGAGCACGTTTTTATATAAAACTGTATCAAAGATCTCGATTGCTGGGTACATGCTAATAGATTTATTTTTATATGTTTTCCTTCTCTCTTGTATTCTGTTGTTATATTGCACACTATGAACTATTCATGAGCTCGAAATGAATGAAATAATACAAAAAATACTAAAAGGAGGCACTTCCAGAAATGAGGTTGAAACTGGACAATGCACAGAGACCCAGGTTGTGCTGAAAGTCACTCAGTAGTTAATTCTCAGTGATAAAATTGACTTTAGCAACAGTATTTGAGCATAAAGTGGGAGCAAAAACGTCTTATATTGTAAAATATCTGATTAATACAGCTAAATGAAATGTCACCATTAAGCATTTCATCTTGTAAAGTTTAAAAAGCACAAAGAAGAACATCACATTTATCAGAAGCTTAATCATTTTCCTTTGTTGGCAGGTTATTTCAACAAGTGCATGTTTGATTTTGCAGCATTTTGCTCAAATATAGAGACTCATGTGGAATAATAAAATGTCTGATGGGCAACAAGCACTGAGTTGTATCAAGGTTAGTTAGTCTTTATTTGTTTTGAGCAACTGAAGACAAATATACAGTCCATACAGAATCATAATTACATTGAAAACTGTTTCTTTTAAAGCTCGAAAAGGAGTGGGAGGAAGAAAACTTATTTAATCCCACCTCTATATTACATAGAACAAATCAAAACAACTTATTTTTAGCTTCCTGCTCGTACAAGAATAATAACAAAACATATTTACATTTCCAGAAATATAAATAAAAAATAGTAAGGCATTTCAGGCAAGTCAATTTTAAATAATAGATAGCTGCATAGATTGCAGGACACAAGAACTAACAGTGATAAGACACAAGGTAACACTGAACTCACACTACTGAGCTTTAGTTAAGTATTAGTTAACGATTAGTAATCAGTAGGGGTGTAACAATACATTTTTGCTGGATGTATCGATTAGAAGTGTTTTGATATGATTCAAGAGCGATATTGGCTAATTTGGAACGATATGATTCGATACGATTCAACACCTTCATATCGATAATCGATACAGCAACTTTTTGCCAAAAATCATAAAAGTTTACTCTCAAATGTAGCACGGCGGCCGGAGTTGATTATGTCCAGCAGACAGAGAGTGATGAAAAGTTTAATATAACATTTTATTTAATTAAAAACACAAACTTTATCTCCAAAAAACCATATCTTGTTTTTGTTATTTTAACATATAAATTTCAAATGTTGATATTTCCGATATTATCGATCGATGCTTCATGTGTATCGATATCACTTCCTAGAAAACGATACGATTTGATACAAGGTCATGTGTATCGATGTAGTTGTATTGTAGGGAAAATAATCGATACATCGATACAGTTACTGTATCGTTACAGCCCGAGTAATCAGTTAAGTCATTAATTACCAAGCATTACTTCAACATTTGCAAACAACACTGAGTCATAAACATTGTTACTAATGTTTAATTTTTTAGTAATAAGCTCATGTAAATCCAATTATCTGTGGTAAAACTGTTTATTTATAACATTATTGTTAATTACATAATGTTATAATGCTTTTTACTGCTTAATAGTTGTGAGTTATCCATCAGGGCATTTTAACCAAACCAGTTCAAATATATTTTGTAAAAGGGATTTAAATATATTGCAGCGATGTCAGAATATGGGATTTAAAGTAATCCTCCTGGCTTTAGAAACACATCAGAGAACATTATGTTGATTATGAGTGAAAAAAAAGAAAGAGTAGTACCAAGTTAACATACATAAGTAACAACATAATAGTAATAAAAGTAATATTATAAGTATATACGCTATTATACACAGTTGTTTGGAATTAAAACATACTATGTGCTAACTATTTATTGTTTGGCTTGAGCAATAGACGATGTATTTTTCTTGACATCAGAGTGTTAAGACTCTGCAGGTTTTTCTGTTACCGTCCAAAGTTAGGTCTGAGGGAAATGTTATTGTGCTCATGGTGAGAGGAATGAATGGAAATGGTTAACATTGTTTGTCTGTTAGCCCTGCTGGCAGGAGTGGGGGCTGTCCCGCACATTAAAAGGGATATATTGTGCTTTTTTCAGGCTTTTTGGAATAACTTTGGACACCTTTGCATCAACATGTAATCTTTTATAACTCACAAAAACCTATGCACACTGAAAACATCTTATTTTTGAGAGCTGTTACGTTTAGTTTGCAGAAAACACTGTCGCTTTAAGACTTACACTGTAAAATCAATGTTGGGAAAACTCAAAAACTCAAGGCAACAGGATCCCTCACGATTTTTGGGGTTTGAGGATTTTGAGTTTTGGGGCCAACTCAAAATTTCAAGTTTCCAACAACTAATATTGTTTGTTCATCTAATTTTTACATTCATAAGTTTTACTTTCTATCATTATTTTGTTTAACTCATCTTACAGCCAACTTACTATGCGTTGTTCAGAAAAATTTGTTAAAATTGTAAAATATTTTGTTAAATTTAGTATATTAAGTTTTGATTATTATCAATAATAATACCTTTTCTGAACAATGGATAGTGCGTTGGCTGTGAGATGAGTTAAACAAATAATGATAGTGAGTTTTTAGACATATGACCATTAAAATGAAAAATAATTAAAAATCAAATAATAATTAAATTAAAAATTGTTTAAAACTTGAGATTTTAAGTGTGTTCCAAACTCAAAAATCCCAAGAGATCCTGTTGCCTTGAGTTTTTACAACATTTTTTGCTTTTTAACAGTGTGCGGCTATTAGCAACATGAAGCTAACAAATAGAGAGATAGTAAAGATACTGTTTATATTTGTCCAAATTAATCATGACCATTTATTGTACAGCTTTCCCACAACAGTTTAAAATGTTCCAATAAGCCGGGGCAATAACACTTTGAGTACAATGCTAATGTGGATTTTTATAGTGGCATAAAATGAGAAGTAATGAGCAATGGACCAAACCATGCTAATTTGACTTCGTTGTAATCCTGAGTGATTCTCGCTGGCTCCTTCTCTGACTTTGTGTCGAATGTGGTCCAGAGACAAAGCGGTGGCAGCGGAGAACATGTCAGACGTGATGTTATTGAGTGCGTCGGGACAATTACGAGCCCCAGCCGACCTCATTATCAGGCAAATCTGCGCATCCATCAAACCCGGAGCCCCACTCGCGGATACGGCTCTGCGGCGGCCATCTTGACTGTCAGACGCAGGTGGAACTAATGACGCTAAATGCCGAGGTGATTTAGACCCCGTCCCGCTGCGGTTTCGCGCCCCCGCTGGTGCACGTGGACGAGGAACCGTGTGTGGGACGCGTCGTAGAGAGGGGAGAGGTCTTCCAAATCAGGCGTGGAGGGCTAATGAAGCGGAATGTGGATGATTAGGACTGTGGAAAAGCGGTGTCAAATGGAAACTCTTTAGCATTAGCAGCTCCTGACTTCCAACAATTTCCCTGTGCTCTCTTCTCTTCCTCCCACCGTCCAAAAACAGGTGCACAGGTGAACGGGAGGATCTAAATGTCCCATAGAGGACGAATGTGAGAGTGAACAGTTGTCTCCAAGTGTTAACCCTACGACTGACTGCCACGTGTCCAGAGTGTACCAGCCTGAAGCAGGTGGGATAGGCATCATTCCCCTGCAATCTCTAATGGGAAAAGTCTTTGGTGACGCAATTTCAGGCCCAGTGTTTGGGAACCTCTGCCGTAGACAGTGACTTTCACAAAATCAGATCAACCCAAGTCTGTAGTTGCAGAAACAGTTGTGTGTGAAGATACTTGCCGCAACTTTACCCTGAGAAGTATCGCAGGGTGATGCATCTGAGAACTAGTTTTCTGCCAAAAGTGTGTGTTTACATCGAGGACAACAAAGCTGCTGCTGCTCGTGTTGATCTTCCCTCTCCGTTTTACAGACTACTCACCGTCCTGTTGTCCTGAAAAATGTTTTCAGTCATAAATTCAGATCATATTTCTCCCCTTCAATAGTTAACGCATCAATCGGTTAATGCCAGGTGACGTCACATGTGTGTATTTTCGGTCGTTGTCGCAATCTTGGGAAGCAAGTGACAGTTTTCCCTGAGCATATAAGGCACAAAGAGTGACAATGGTCTCAGCTCTGAAAGCTCCAAATCTCCCTCAACCAGTCTCTAAACTCTCAGTTACTGTTTACTGCAGCACTGGACGGTTTGGACACTGACGCTATTTTTCCAATGCTTTTAATCACATGATGTTGGCATATTTGTAGGTAAAAAAAAAGTTTAACCTGTTAAGCTCTGAGGCCTTTTTCCCGAAAATTCTATATCTACATATATTAAGGTTTTACTTAGCATTTACCAGGTGTACATAGCTAACCTTGTTAGCAAATTAATTGGTGGACTTTGGGGATTACTGTGGAAGAGAAATAATATTAATAAATTATATTGTTTGACCATGAATTGAGGTTGAAATGGATTATTCTAATTTCCGCCTGAAAAAAAAAAACACATATTTGCCTCCAAAAAAGCCTTTTTCCTTCCTGTAGTGACGCAAATAACAACATAAATTGAAAATGTCACATAATTGGTCTACTGCAGCAAAATTTGTGCCAAATAAACAAAGTAATGGAAAGATATACATGTTTTATTTTTTAAAAATCCAGGCAGAATCCAACTGTTGAATAGAAATTGAAGTAGATAGTTTTGTTGCCATGAATTGTCCGAACACGAGGATGTCAAACATGTGTGTGTCAGCCGCTGGATCTCCCCGCTATGGTCCCAACAAGCGGACGCAAGGGGGCGGAGCCCCGTCGGGCTCTGTTCGGGTTTAAGAGGTTAATAAACTCTACGGAGTATGGGCTTCTATAATAAACAGATAAACTAGGCTATTTATAGATATGTTAAAAACATTGTGTTATATTAATAAATACTTTACTCAATCAAAACGCTCTGGATTAATGCAGCTGCTTTAAAATGAAAACTATAGCTAGTTCAGACGTGAGAAGCTACAGTGAGATACTTAAGCAACTTAAGGATCAGACTGTTGATATATATGACCTAGTAATGGCCCACAGAATACAGCATGAACTTTGTAAACAGTTTATTATGAAAGTGTCAACAGCGGATGATCACATAGTTATATTAGTACCACTGACCACTGATCTTGTTGTCACTTAACTCTAACAGTAAAGCTGGAGAATGTAGGAAATGTTCAGTACTGCTTTCTATAGGAGTTGGCATTTGTTTACATTCACTTTACCCTCGATATGGCAGCGGGGGGCGTTTTGGTCACGTGTCTGGCAAAGACCAATAACTTCTTCATGTGGGATGTTTACATAACTGCTGTTTTAGTGAGCTTTTATTTTGACACTTGGGGCCTGTTTCATGTGTTTCCTCAGCTCCCGAGCAATACAACCCAAACCAATCTCTCGCGGCGAGTCAGAGACATTGTTGGGGTAAACTGTCAGACTGAAGCTGGGGACAGACTTTGCTAGATTTTACCCAGGATTTACAGAGTCTGCACCTGTTGGATCCTGCTGGGGCCCAGAAATCTGTGACGGGGCAGCGTGGAACAGTAAGCGGAGCTCGAGTTGCAAGGCTAGTGCACTGCTCGATGAAGCCGTGTGGGGCAGCAAAACACGAAAACGCTCACCAGCTAGAAAGTAAGCTTCAAGCTGATTTTTCCCACTCGCACTCGGAAGCAGTTTTCAGTTATAAAGCAAAGAAAATATCCATTTGTTGTTGTATTTTGACAATTAACATCAGCACTTCACATAGCAGGTGCATTATTTTAATCTTTGAGGGATTTCTGGCAGGGGCATTTTCAGCATTAGAGATTTAGGAGCCAAGAAACAAACAAAAGAAACATATAGCACTGGATAAAATTAAACATTGTACAAATGTAATTGCTTGTATTATGGAGCGTTTTATATAATGTTAAATTCATAGCTGTCTATAGTGTGAATAGGATTATGGTTACTACAGTGACTTTGTTTATGACTCCTAACCACACATTTAATATAAAAGTAGGGACAGAGAGAGCAGAGACCTGGAGGAGAAAAAAATGGTAAGGCAAAGTGTATTAAACCTTATATAGCCTTGTGAATTGTTCATGTTATGCATTGTTAATATTGATACTGGGGAATCATACAGCTACTACTTACATTTAAAGCCTGGGACACACCAACCCAACACCCGACTACTGTCAGCAGAGGGCGCTGTCTCCTCTGTCACCACTGAAAGTCGCTGCAGACACCGGAGCGACTCAGACCCACGACCGAGCAGTGCGCATGTGCAAAATGTAATAACTATTTACAACAGCAGGCGGCGCTAGTCACTAAACTCCGTGGTTATTTAAACTCTAGTAAATAAAAACTCTGCAACACACAGGTGTTTAACTCAAGTATTTATCAGTCAATAATAATTATAGGCACTAGATTAAACTCTGATCACAGTAATGAATAAAAGGGACTGGATTATTGCAGCTGTTTGCCTCAGAGGAGAATTATATTTTTATCTGCATGAGGCTAAAGCTAAGGTAAGCTAACTGCAGCACATTAGCACCAGGCTAAAGCTAAGGTAAGCTAACTGCAGCACATTAGCACGAGGCTAAAGCTAAGGTACGCTAACTGCAGCACATTAGCACCAGGCTAAAGCTAAGGTAAGCTAACTGCAGCACATAAGCATGAGGCTAAAGCTAAGGTAAGCTAACTGCAGCACATTAGCACGAGGCTAAAGCTAAGGTAAGCTAACTGCAGCACATTAGCACGAGGCTACAAGCTAAGGTAAGCTAACTGCAGCACATTAGCATGAGGCTAAAGCTAAGGTAAGCTAACTGCAGCACATTAGCACAAGGCTAAAGCTAAGTTAAGCTAACTGCAGCACATTAGCACCAGGCTAAAGCTAAGGTAAGCTAACTGCAGCACATTAGCACGAGGCTACAAGCTAAGGTAAGCTAACTGCTAACATTAGCGTCACAGATGTGGAAACATAATGAAGTAGATGTAGAACAAAAGTTCTACACTCGAGCTTTTTGACAAATTGTGAACGGGACACAGCCAATCAGAGCTCGTTGACCACGATGGCCCGATGCTGATTCAACAGTGTAATCAGCCAGAACTACGTCCAACTGTCTCCTACTACATCCGAACTCACCAAACAGACTTAAACCATCCGACCACACCCAACGGCCGATGATCGCCCCAGTGTGTCCTGGCCTTAAGGGTGCCTGAAGTCAACTTAGGGGGGCAGTAGCTTCCTTAAAAATGGTCTAGTTACACCTCTGATTATTGGCTCTGAAAACCATGAGTTAAAACTTTCACTTTTACTTCTATAAAGCTTTGCAATGACCAGCCTACAGACACGGTAAAGCTTGTTCAGTCAACTGTTGTCAGCACAGGTCTATGTGGCTGTACTGTCATTGACTGTTGCATTACCACAGAGTAACACAGAGACGGAGCTGGCAGTGTGCACACGCTCACAGATCTGCCACGCAGCTGAACCGCAGCAGAGGCCGCGGCAAAAGCAATGCATGCAGTGTTTTTGGAACCTTAGTGTGAGGGGCAGACAGCCATTCAAGCATGTTTGGATTTGGACGCAGTCGTGTGGTGTGCACTGATTACCAACCAACCTCCTGAGACGTCTTTTTGGTTTGAAAAAACTTGTGGTGTGTGATTTCTCAACAGGTGCAGTCATTAAATGTGCTCCCCAGTCTTTTATTTCTTTAAAATCTGCTGAAACCAGTCTGTTTGTGTGTGCTCACAGATCTGTAACGCCTGTGAAAGTTAGTGTTAGTAGTGTGTCCCTTGCCTGAGTAGAATAAAAAGCAGTTTTCGTTGGTGAGGTGCTCTTGAGTTTGGGCAAATGATGGGCTCTGTCATCCAGGCTGTCACAGTCCAAACAAAGTTAAAAATAAGTTGTGGGGTTGAACTTGTTTTGCCTCTCATTCAACAGACTTGAAATGTGTCACACCAAACAGTTTCTAAGCTATTTTATGTCCAGTAAGTGCATCGTTTACCTCAGGGTCTTAGACATTTTCTGTAGGGTTGCACCGCAGTTAGCACTACTGCTGTGGGTTTGTGTTGCCCATTAAAGACATGCATATAGGGGACTCTAAACCACACCTTGTGAATAAATGTGAGACTGAATGGTTGTCTGTCAGTGCGTCCAAGTGTGCCCTGCAATTTACTGCAGGGTACAGAGTGTGACCTGCAGCCATGACTAAAACTGCTGGGCTTCTGTCTCCTGTAAAACTTTAATAAGCTGTGAAACGTTTTAGATGTAACCGTGGACAGCAGGGAAGGAGTTCAACATGAAAATGAATGCAAACAAAACAAAAACAATGGTTTTCAGTAAAAGTGAAGCAAGACCTAGACTTAATATAAGGATTGATGGAGTAGAAATTGAACAAGTTGCAAGTTTTAGCTATCTAGGAAAAATGTGATGAAGGAATCAAGAGAAGGATTTCCATTGCCAAAACAACTTCCAAAATACTTGTGAGGCCTCAAATCCCATTCCCAAACTGTTGGGCATGGTCAACATTACTGCGTGGCTCAGAAACATGGACTATTTCAAACCAAATGAAAGACTGTTTAAGAGCATTTGAGATGTCTTATAGAAAGATGCTCAAGATCACAAGTTACCTACAAGGAATTGGCGCCACACGAGATATGTTCAAGACTTTTCAGGAAATAAAACTAAGATATTTTGGACACATCGCCCGCCACACCACCCTGCAAAGACTTCTACTTGAAGGATGAATAAAGGCAAAAGTGATGGGTCGGTCGTGAACGAGTCGGTACAAAGAGTCGGTTCTTTCAAGTGAACGGTGAGAGCCGCTCCCATCTTTTTTATGAAAGGATCTTTTCAAAAACAGGGCAGATAAAACCAGAGAGAAGAAACCAGATCAGCTGAGGAAGTTGGTCTTCCTCCTCACCAATCTGCCCTGAAAAATAAAAGTTAAACATTACAGTTACATACTTATTTATTTTATTAGGTTGTATATTTATGATAAAGTTTTTTTAGTTTTGAGGCCAGCCGTTGCTATCGTTTTTACTTTTTCTTATAAATAAAGCCTTGCTTTTTGTTAAAGGTGTGTGTTTAAATAAAAAAGTCAACATCTGTCCTTTTCATGTTTATACTTAATCATAGGTGTGTTTATCTGCTGTGTGTAGTAGAGTGGTTCTGTGAGTAGGGAAGTTTCAAAGCATTGGAAATTTTGAATTCTTCATTACAATCCATGTATTTATATGAGTACACAATACAAGTCATTTGTCAAAACTGTGCTAAATTTGGCTGAAATATAAAAGATATAGGAGGTAAAATGAAGAACCATTAGGGCTCTTTTGGGTGACCCGAACCAAATGATCCAGCTCCCGGAAATGAGCTGAAATTCCCATCACTAAAAGGCAAGAAGAGGCAGGGGGGAGACCAAGGCCCAGTCCCATTTCTCTCCCTTTCTTCTCCCTTTCTCTTTGGGTGCTCACGAGAGACGAAGTCTTAATTCTCTCCTGGATCGAGGGGCAGAGCGAGGGCTGAGGGCAGTACTCCCCTCCCAACGGAGCACACTTCAACCCAAGGGGTAGGAGGAGTTCACCATGAAACATTGTGTTTATCGGTAATGTGGCAGCAAAAAAGAAGTATATTCTGCATTTATAACAATAATAAGAGTTACGATAGAGTTATTTTGTTTCGTTCATCTTGTGCTTGTTTATATGGTAATACTGGCTATAAAACTAGCTTGTCTAATGTCTAATTTCATTGCTATCTCCTTTGCATTTATGTTGCGACTGAATAATCTGACAGAGAGGACGTTAAACTTTATGCCAGTGTTTGTTTTATGTCGATAGCCCCTGTAATGACGGAGATAGTCACCATTTAAGTTTGTCGGAAACATTGCTGTGAAATACAGGCTGCAGACAAGGACTTAACGCTTTATCAGTGGGACTCGCAGTGTTTTTAAAGAATGTAACTGGTGTTTGAGTCAAAAAAACAAACAAAAAAGCTGAATATCAGTCCCATAACTTTGTTTTAATGCTGCTAATTTGATGCAGAGAGAAGCAGCAGCGCACATGCAGCAGTATTTACTCAGACAGGTGATCTTTACCTGAGCACAGACAGGTGATCTTTACCTGAGCACAGACAGGTGATCTTTACCTGAACACAGAGACAGGTGATCTTTACCTGAGCACAGACAGGTGATCTTTACCTGAGCACAGAGACAGGTGATCTTTACCTGAGCACAGACAGGTGATCTTTACCTTAGCAGAGACAGGTGATCTTTACCTGAGCACAGACAGGTGATCTTTACCTGAGCACAGACAGGTGATCTTTTCTTGAGCACAGACAGGTGATCTTTTCCTGATCACAGACAGGTGATCTTTACCTGAGCACACAGACAGGTGATCTTTACCTGAGCACAGACAGGTGATCTTTACCTGAACACAGACAGGTGATCTTTACCTGAGCAGAGACAGGTGATTTTTACCTGAGCACAGACAGGTGATCTTTACCTGAGCACAGACAGGTGATCTTTTCTTGAGCACAGACAGGTGATCTTTTCCTGAGCACAGACAGGTGATCTTTACCTGAGCACACAGACAGGTGATCTTTACCTGAGCACAGACAGGTGATCTTTACCTGAACACAGACAGGTGATCTTTACCTGAGCACAGACAGGTGATCTTTACCTGAGCACAGACAGGTGATTTTTACCTGAGCACAGACAGGTGATCTTTATCTGAGCAGAGACAGATGATCTTTACCTGAGCAGAGACAGGTGATCTTTACCTGAGCAGAGACAGGTGATCTTTACCTGAGCACAGACAGGTGATCTTTACCTGAGCACAGAGACAGGTGATCTTTACCTGAGCACAGACAGGTGATCTTTACCTGAGCACAGACAGGTGATCTTTACCTGAGCACAGACAGGTGATCTTTACCTGAGCAGAGACAGGTGATCTTTACCTGAGCACAGACAGGTGATCTTTACCTGAGCACAGACAGGTGATCTTTACCTGAACACAGAGACAGGTGATCTTTACCTGAGCACAGACAGGTGATCTTTACCTGAGCACAGACAGGTGATCTTTACCTGAGCACAGAGACAGGTGATCTTTACCTGAGCACAGACAGGTGATCTTTACCTGAGCACAGACAGGTGATCTTTACCTGAGCAGAGACAGGTGATCTTTACCTGAGCACAGACAGGTGATCTTTACCTGAGCACAGACAGATGATCTTTACCTGAGCACAGAGACAGGTGATCTTTACCTGAGCACAGAGACAGGTGATCTTTACCTGAGCACAGACAGGTGATCTTTACCTGATCACAGACAGATGATCTTTACCTGAGCACAGACAGGTGATCTTTACCTGAGCACAGAGACAGGTGATCTTTACCTGAGCACAGACAGGTGATCTTTACCTGAGCACAGACAGGTGATCTTTACCTGAGCACACAGACAGGTGATCTTTACCTGAGCACAGAGACAGGTGATCTTTACCTGAGCACAGACAGGTGATCTTTACCTGATCACAGACAGATGATCTTTACCTGAGCACAGACAGGTGATCTTTACCTGAGCAGAGACAGGTGATCTTTACCTGAGCACAGACAGGTGATCTTTACCTGAGCAGAGACAGGTGATCTTTACCTGAGCACAGAGAGGTGATCTTTACCTGAGCAGAGACAGGTGATATTTACCTGAGCACAGACAGGTGATCTTTACCTGAGCACAGACAGGTGATCTTTACCTGAGCACACAGACAGGTGATCTTTACCTGAGCACAGACAGATGATCTTTACCTGAGCACAGACAGGTGATCTTTACCTGAGCTCAGACAGATGATCTTTACCTGAGCAGAGACAGGTGATCTTTACCTGAGCAGAGACAGGTGATCTTTACCTGAGCACAGACAGGTGATCTTTACCTTAGCAGAGACAGGTGATCTTTACCTGAGCACAGACAGGTGATCTTTACCTTAGCAGAGACAGGTGATCTTTACCTGAGCACAGACAGGTGATCTTTACCTGAGCACAGACAGGTGATCTTTTCTTGAGCACAGACAGGTGATCTTTTCCTGAGCACAGACAGGTGATCTTTACCTGAGCACACAGACAGGTGATCTTTACCTGAGCACAGACAGGTGATCTTTACCTGAACACAGACAGGTGATCTTTACCTGAGCAGAGACAGGTGATTTTTACCTGAGCACAGACAGGTGATCTTTACCTGAGCACAGACAGGTGATCTTTTCTTGAGCACAGACAGGTGATCTTTTCCTGAGCACAGACAGGTGATCTTTACCTGAGCACACAGACAGGTGATCTTTACCTGAGCACAGACAGGTGATCTTTACCTGAACACAGACAGGTGATCTTTACCTGAGCACAGACAGGTGATCTTTACCTGAGCAGAGACAGGTGATTTTTACCTGAGCACAGACAGGTGATCTTTACCTGAACACAGACAGGTGATCTTTACCTGAGCAGAGACAGGTGATCTTTACCTGAGCACAGACAGGTGATCTTTACCTGAGCACACAGACAGGTGATCTTTACCTGAGCACAGACAGATGATCTTTACCTGAGCACAGACAGGTGATCTTTACCTGAGCTCAGACAGATGATCTTTACCTGAGCAGAGACAGGTGATCTTTACCTGAGCAGAGACAGGTGATCTTTACCTGAGCACAGACAGGTGATCTTTACCTTAGCAGAGACAGGTGATCTTTACCTGAGCACAGACAGGTGATCTTTACCTTAGCAGAGACAGGTGATCTTTACCTGAGCACAGACAGGTGATCTTTACCTGAGCACAGACAGGTGATTTTTTCTTGAGCACAGACAGGTGATCTTTTCCTGAGCACAGACAGGTGATCTTTACCTGAGCACACAGACAGGTGATCTTTACCTGAGCACAGACAGGTGATCTTTACCTGAACACAGACAGGTGATCTTTACCTGAGCAGAGACAGGTGATTTTTACCTGAGCACAGACAGGTGATCTTTACCTGAGCACAGACAGGTGATCTTTTCTTGAGCACAGACAGGTGATCTTTTCCTGAGCACAGACAGGTGATCTTTACCTGAGCACACAGACAGGTGATCTTTACCTGAGCACAGACAGGTGATCTTTACCTGAACACAGACAGGTGATCTTTACCTGAGCACAGACAGGTGATCTTTACCTGAGCAGAGACAGGTGATTTTTACCTGAGCACAGACAGGTGATCTTTACCTGAACACAGACAGGTGATCTTTACCTGAGCAGAGACAGGTGATCTTTACCTGAGCACAGACAGGTGATCTTTACCGGAGCACAGACAGGTGATCTTTACCTGAGCACAGACAGGTGATTTTTACCTGAACACAGACAGGTGATTTTTACCTGAGCACAGACAGGTGATCTTTACTTGAGCAGAGACAGGTGATCTTTACCTGAGCACAGACAGGTGATCTTTACCTGAGCACAGACAGGTGATCTTTACCGGAGCACAGACAGGTGATCTTTACCTGAGCACAGACAGGTGATTTTTACCTGAACACAGACAGGTGATTTTTACCTGAGCACAGACAGGTGATCTTTACTTGAGCAGAGACAGGTGATCTTTACCTGAGCACAGACAGGTGATCTTTACCTGAGCACAGACAGGTGATCTTTACCTGATCACAGACAGATGATCTTTACCTGAGCACAGAGACAGGTGATCGTTACCTGAGCACAGAGACAGGTGATCTTTACCTGAGCACAGACAGGTGATCTTTACCTGAGCACAGACAGGTGATCTTTACCTGATCACAGACAGATGATCTTTACCTGAGCACAGACAGGTGATCTTTACCTGAGCACAGACAGGTGATCTTTACCTGATCACAGACAGATGATCTTTACCTGAGCACAGACAGGTGATCTTTACCTGAGCAGAGACAGGTGATCTTTACCTGAGCACAGACAGGTGATCTTTACCTGAGCAGAGACAGGTGATCTTTACCTGAGCACAGAGAGGTGATCTTTACCTGAGCAGAGACAGGTGATATTTACCTGAGCACAGACAGGTGATCTTTACCTGAGCACAGACAGGTGATCTTTACCTGAGCACACAGACAGGTGATCTTTACCTGAGCACAGACAGATGATCTTTACCTGAGCACAGACAGGTGATCTTTACCTGAGCTCAGACAGATGATCTTTACCTGAGCAGAGACAGGTGATCTTTACCTGAGCAGAGACAGGTGATCTTTACCTGAGCACAGACAGGTGATCTTTACCTTAGCAGAGGCAGGTGATCTTTACCTGAGCACAGACAGGTGATCTTTACCTTAGCAGAGACAGGTGATCTTTACCTGAGCACAGACAGGTGATCTTTACCTGAGCACAGACAGGTGATCTTTTCTTGAGCACAGACAGGTGATCTTTTCCTGAGCACAGACAGGTGATCTTTACCTGAGCACACAGACAGGTGATCTTTACCTGAGCACAGACAGGTGATCTTTACCTGAACACAGACAGGTGATCTTTACCTGAGCAGAGACAGGTGATTTTTACCTGAGCACAGACAGGTGATCTTTACCTGAGCACAGACAGGTGATCTTTTCTTGAGCACAGACAGGTGATCTTTTCCTGAGCACAGACAGGTGATCTTTACCTGAGCACACAGACAGGTGATCTTTACCTGAGCACAGACAGGTGATCTTTACCTGAGCACAGACAGGTGATCTTTACCTGAGCAGAGACAGGTGATCTTTACCTGAGCACAGACAGGTGATCTTTACCTGAGCACAGACAGGTGATCTTTACCTGAACACAGAGACAGGTGATCTTTACCTGAGCACAGACAGGTGATCTTTACCTGAGCACAGACAGGTGATCTTTACCTGAGCACAGAGACAGGTGATCTTTACCTGAGCACAGACAGGTGATCTTTACCTGAGCACAGACAGGTGATCTTTACCTGATCACAGACAGATGATCTTTACCTGAGCACAGAGACAGGTGATCTTTACCTGAGCAGAGACAGGTGATCTTTACCTGAGCACAGACAGGTGATCTTTACCTGAGCACAGACAGGTGATCTTTACCTGATCACAGACAGATGATCTTTACCTGAGCACAGACAGGTGATCTTTACCTGAGCACAGAGACAGGTGATCTTTACCTGAGCACAGACAGGTGATCTTTACCTGAGCACAGACAGGTGATCTTTACCTGATCACAGACAGATGATCTTTACCTGAGCACAGACAGGTGATCTTTACCTGAGCAGAGACAGGTGATCTTTACCTGAGCACAGACAGGTGATCTTTACCTGAGCAGAGACAGGTGATCTTTACCTGAGCACAGAGAGGTGATCTTTACCTGAGCAGAGACAGGTGATATTTACCTGAGCACAGACAGGTGATCTTTACCTGAGCACAGACAGGTGATCTTTACCTGAGCACACAGACAGGTGATCTTTACCTGAGCACAGACAGATGATCTTTACCTGAGCACAGACAGGTGATCTTTACCTGAGCTCAGACAGATGATCTTTACCTGAGCAGAGACAGGTGATCTTTACCTGAGCAGAGACAGGTGATCTTTACCTGAGCACAGACAGGTGATCTTTACCTTAGCAGAGACAGGTGATCTTTACCTGAGCACAGACAGGTGATCTTTACCTTAGCAGAGACAGGTGATCTTTACCTGAGCACAGACAGGTGATCTTTACCTGAGCACAGACAGGTGATCTTTTCTTGAGCACAGACAGGTGATCTTTTCCTGAGCACAGACAGGTGATCTTTACCTGAGCACACAGACAGGTGATCTTTACCTGAGCACAGACAGGTGATCTTTACCTGAACACAGACAGGTGATCTTTACCTGAGCAGAGACAGGTGATTTTTACCTGAGCACAGACAGGTGATCTTTACCTGAGCACAGACAGGTGATCTTTTCTTGAGCACAGACAGGTGATCTTTTCCTGAGCACAGACAGGTGATCTTTACCTGAGCACACAGACAGGTGATCTTTACCTGAGCACAGACAGGTGATCTTTACCTGAACACAGACAGGTGATCTTTACCTGAGCACAGACAGGTGATCTTTACCTGAGCAGAGACAGGTGATTTTTACCTGAGCACAGACAGGTGATCTTTACCTGAACACAGACAGGTGATCTTTACCTGAGCAGAGACAGGTGATCTTTACCTGAGCACAGACAGGTGATCTTTACCGGAGCACAGACAGATGATCTTTACCTGAGCACAGACAGGTGATTTTTACCTGAACACAGACAGGTGATCTTTACCTGAGCACAGACAGGTGATCTTTACTTGAGCAGAGACAGGTGATCTTTACCTGAGCACAGACAGGTGATCTTTACCTGAGCAGAGACAGGTGATCTTTACCTGAGCAGAGACAGGTGATCTTTACCTGAGCACAGACAGGTGATCTTTACCTGAGCACAGACAGGTGATCTTTACTTGAGCAGAGACAGGTGATCTTTACCTGAGCACAGACAGGTGATCTTTACCTGAGCAGAGACAGGTGATCTTTACCTGAGCACAGACAGGTGATCTTTACCTGAGCAGAGACAGGTGATCTTTACCTGAGCACAGACAGGTGATCTTTACCTGAGCAGAGACAGGTGATCTTTACCTGAGCAGAGAGAGGTGATCTTTACCTGAGCACAGACAGGTGATCTTTACCGGAGCACAGACAGGTGATCTTAACCTGAGCACAGACAGGTGATCTTTACCTGAGCACAGACAGGTGATCTTTACCTGAGCACAGAGACAGGTGATCTTTGCCTGAGCACAGAGACAGGTGATCTTTGCCTGAGCAGAGACAGGTGATCTTTACCTGAGCAGAGACAGGTGATCTTTACCGGAGCACAGACAGGTGATCTTTACCGGAGCACAGACAGGTGATCTTTACCTGAGCACAGAGACAGGTGATCTTTACCTGAGCAGAGACAGGTGATCTTTACCTGAGCACAGAGACAGGTGATCTTTACTGGAGCACAGACAGGTGATCTTTACCTGAGCACAGACAGGTGATCTTTACCTGAGCACAGACAGGTGATCTTTACCTGAGCAGAGACAGGTGATCTTTACCTGAGCAGAGACAGGTGATCTTTACTGGAGCACAGACAGGTGATCTTTACCTGAGCACAGACAGGTGATCTTTGCCTGAGCACAGAGACAGGTGAACTTTACCTGAGCACAGACAGGTGATCTTTACCTGATCACAGACAGGTGATCTTTACCTGAGCACAGAGACAGGTGATCTTTACCTGAGCAGAGACAGGTGATTTTTACCTGAGCACAGACAGGTGATTTTTACCTGAGCAGAGACAGGTGATCTTTACCTGAGCACAGACAGGTGATCTTTACCTGAGCACAGACAGGTGATCTTTACCTGAGCACAGACAGGTTATCTTTATCTGAGCAGAGACAGATGATCTTTACCTGAGCAGAGACAGGTGATCTTTACTTGAGCAGAGACAGGTGATCTTTACCTGAGCACAGACAGGTGATCTTTACCTGAGCACAGAGACAGGTGATCTTTACCTGAGCACAGACAGGTGATCTTTACCTGAGCAGAGACAGGTGATCTTTACTGGAGCACAGACAGGTGATCTTTACCTGAGCACAGACAGGTGATCTTTACCTGAGCACAGACAGGTGATCTTTACCTGAGCAGAGACAGGTGATCTTTACCTGAGCACAGACAGGTGATCTTTACTGGAGCACAGACAGGTGATCTTTACCTGAGCACAGACAGGTGATCTTTGCCTGAGCACAGAGACAGGTGATCTTTACCTGAGCAGAGACAGGTGATTTTTACCTGAGCACAGACAGGTGATTTTTACCTGAGCAGAGACAGGTGATCTTTACCTGAGCACAGACAGGTGATCTTTACCTGAGCACAGACAGGTGATCTTTACCTGAGCACAGACAGGTGATCTTTACCTGAGCACAGAGACAGGTGATCTTTACCTGAGCAGAGACAGGTGATTTTTACCTGAGCACAGACAGGTGATTTTTACCTGAGCAGAGACAGGTGATCTTTACCTGAGCACAGACAGGTGATCTTTACCTGAGCACAGACAGGTGATCTTTACCTGAGCACAGACAGGTTATCTTTATCTGAGCACAGACAGATGATCTTTACCTGAGCAGAGACAGGTGATCTTTACCTGAGCAGAGACAGGTGATTTTTACCTGAGCACAGACAGGTGATCTTTACCTGAGCACAGAGACAGGTGATCTTTACCTGAGCACAGACAGGTGATCTTTACCTGAGCAGAGACAGGTGATCTTTACCTGAGCACAGACAGGTGATCTTTACCTGAGCACAGAGACAGGTGATCTTTACCTGAGCACAGACAGGTGATCTTTACCTGAGCACAGACAGGTGATCTTTACTAGAGCACAGAGACAGGTGATCTTTACCTGAGCATAGACAGGTGATCTTTACCTGAGCAGAGACAGGTGATCTTTTCCTGAGCAGAGACAGGTGATCTTTACCTTTATTTTTATTTTTTTTAATTTATTTATTTAAACGGGACAGTGCATGTTAATGAACAGACAGCATATAGCATGAATGTAAACATACCGGATTCTAGCAAGAATGCTAATTTCCATCCGTTGTCCCAAGGGTTGAGGGAAATAAGAGAATACAGCACATTGAACATAGATCTATTATATACTATAAAAATATCTAAAAACCCCTTTTAGTATATACATCTTGACCATGTGGCCACACAGAAGTTAAATTCAATATACTACATTACATCCATTATATACACACGTTCTAGTATATATACACCTGCACTATATTATATACACAAGTCAAATTCAATATACTCCATTACATACATTATGTACACACCCCTGCACTACATTATATACACACCTTCTAATATATATATACACCTGCCCACCCGTTATTACCATAGTGTACCAGCACTCATACATATCTCTACCAATTTCACGTCCATAAAAAATTATATGCACTACATTACCATATATACATTATATACACACCTGCACACCTGTCATTATCATAAGTGCACCAGCACTCACACATATCCACACATCACACACAGGTGATCTTTACTGGAGCACAGACAGGTGATCTTTACCTTAGCAGAGACAGGTGATCTTTACCTGAGCAGAGACAGGTGATCTTTACCTGATCACAGACAGGTGATCTTTACCTGAGCACAGACAGGTGATCTTTACCTGAGCACAGACAGGTGATCTTTTCCTGAGCACAGTGAGCTCCTCCTGCCCCATGCGCTGTAAGGTGCAAATTAATCCCATGAAAGTTGTAGCTTTCAGCAGTTTTTTCCGCTTTCTCTGGCATTACATTTGTGTTTTAGCTGAAGTTTGTTCACCTACAGTTCTTCTGTTGTTCACATGCTCATTTAATATTTATTCCAAACAATATAGTAAGTTAAAAAAAAGTGTAAACTGAGCAAACGGTTTGTACAATGATGTATAGCCTAAAAGAACAGTGTAGGGGTGCCCCTTTTCTCTGTTTTAAGGTCTAAGGGGAAGGGGTAAGAATGAGAAATGGGACATTTCACATTAATGTGGACAGATAACATAAGACAGTGGACAGGAATGAGTTATCAGAACAGTGACAGTCAGAAGGATTTTAATGACATTGTTTGGCCATTTTACTTTCCTTACTCCTCCTTATCCTCTTCGTCCTCGTCAGGAACAAAGCGAACCTGAGCATCTTCAGCTCTACCACCCCCAGCTCTGCCTCCTGTCTGTTCCTCCGAGCCTCTCCTTCATTCTCGCTGATGCTCTTTCATCACACTTGCATTGTTTCGTGGCCTGATTCAAACTGACTGCTCCTATAATACCAAAGCAGTGTTTGTGTTCCCGAGCAGAGCCATTTAGGCGTGTTTATGCATTTATGTATTTTATCTTTGTAAATATTTCATTTGAAGAACTCCACTGTTTGAAGCTAAACCATTCTCTGCTGGGACGTTTCTCCAAAAGTGTGTATCTCGCTCTCCTCTGAGGCTGGCGTGTCTTTGACTAACTCTTCCTGGCACTGTTGTGATGGAGGAGCCGTTTGTTTTGAGATTTGGGCTTTTGGGCAGAACTGGAGAGTGGCTAGATAACTTTTACTGAAGTGTAATGAATTTGTCTTTATTTTGAAGAGTACGGACTGTTTAAATGCATTTTTGTGGCATGCTTAATGATCACAGAGAGTTAGTGGTGGTATTAATAGTTGTAAGTAGTAGTAACTCTAATATCAGTAGGAGTAGTACAAACAGTAGTCGTTGTAATACAAGCAGTTGCTTTAGTACAAGCAGTTCTAGCAGAAGTTGTTAGAAATACTCAGGGAAACAGTAAGAAATGTGAGAAAAATACAAGGTGTCAGTTTTAGGAGTTTCCATGACATGGTCAAAACTAAGCCAAGCTAATTTTACCCAATCCTAATATGCTATTGTTCAACGCATTTAAGTTACAGCCCATTCAAAAACAGGACAAAACTCGTGATTAGTTCATTAAACTAACACTTATCCCAATTTAGACCAAAGCAGCATCAGGTCGTAACAGAACAACTTCTTTCGGTTTCATTTAACATCAATTCACACTTGTGTTGTTGCGATGCTACGCTAAAGTTGGAGTTCTATTTTCCGAGCAGCTTCGCGTTGATCTGCAGAGCCACAGCAAGGCGTGTGCGATATAATATTAGATCGTGTCACAAAGCAATTACTTAAACATAATTTACTGGCACTTAAAGTTCTGAATTGTCAGTAGCAAAATGGTTTAGTACAGGGCAGTGGTTCGCCGCTGTTTTAGCTTCAGGAACCACCATCGCCCTATAAAGACAAGCTGCAACCCAAATAAAAAGATATAGTACGCCAGCACAAAAAGAACACATTTAACAAGCAAATGTTGATGCTAGAGCAGGGGTGGGCAAACTTTTGGACTCAAGGGCCGCATGGGGTTATAAAATTTGTCAGGTGGGCCGGGTCAGTAGCAGAGTGGGGGGTTGTTGAACAAATATATAATAAACTAAAAATAAATAACAAAACTACGTTTGACTGTTATTACCTTTATTGATTTCAGTGAGAACAGTGTTGCTGGTCACCCTTTTTTGCCAGTGCATCAAAGTTTGGTGTCAGTTTAGTTGTGGCTATTCTCAAGACAGATCTCAGGTGTTGGTCAGTTAACTGGGATCTGTGACGTGCTTTGTTAATGTTCATCACGCTGAATGTCTGTTCACATACGTAGGTAGAGCCGCACAACACGAGCATCTTCTGTGCCATGTGCCGGATGTTTGGAAACTGTCCCTCACTTAGTGAAGCATAAAACTCATCCAGTTTAACCGAGTTGAACTTCTCCCTTAAGGTAGCATCACTTTGCAGATCTATCAGTTCCAACTGTAACTCCTGTGGCGCTGTTTCTGAATCTTGTGACCAAGGGCATGACACAAGTTGAAGTGATTTCTCTATTTTTTCAAAATCAGAGAATCGATGGCAGAATTCACTGTGCAGGGTGTCCAAGGATTTGCCGTATTTCTTCGCATGTTGAGGGGCCTCTTTGAGTGTGGCTAGTGTGGGAAAATGAGCAAATGAGTTGTTTGAAATTTGTCGTAAGAATAAAGTCAGTTTGGTTTTGAATGCTTTCACATTTGTATACATTTCATGCACAAATTGATTTTTTCCTTGTAGCTTTATGTTCAGTTCATTCATGTACGCCAATATGTCCACTGTGAATGCAAAATCACAAAGCCACTTATGGTTGCTCAGCTCAGGAAAATCATCCCCTTTTCCCATCAACTCCAAAAAAGAGAAAAACCCAGGTTTTCCTCTTTCACCTTATCATGGATTCTTTTCAGCAGCCCCACATTTTTCCCAGTCAAGTTTGGTGATCCATCTGTGGTGACGTTCGCCAGTTTGCGCCAAGGTAGCTTCAGCTTCTCAATAACACCCGACACTCTGTCATACAAGTCCGCTCCACGCGTAGTGCCTTTTATAGACTCCATGGCCAACAAAGAGTTGTGCTGTGTCCCTGATGTCGTTACTTTCATCCAGTGCCAGCGAATAGTACTCAAACGACAAAGCTTTGTTGTTTAACTCACAGGCCAAGTCTTCGTCAGTGAGCTCTACGCGGCGGGTCACTGTCCTGCGAGATAGACTTATTTTGTCAAATATCTCTTTGCGATCAGGACACACAACACTGGCTGTTTCCATCATGCACTCTTTTAAAAACTCTCCTTCAGAAAAAGGCTTGCTTGCTTTAGCTATTTTGTATGACAGCAAATAACTTGCCTTCGTGCTTGACTCTTGAATAGTCGACTGTCGAAATAAAATATTCTGCCGAGTCTGTAAATTGTCCGCCAGCTTTTGAGCTGTAGCCGTCCTTTCTTGCATTGACTGGTTGCTAGCATAATGTTTGGTGTTGAAGTGACGGCTGATATTGTATTCTTTGAAAACTGCAACCGTTTCTTGACAAATAAGACAGACAGCCTTTGTTCGGACCTCGGTGAAAAAATATTTCGGTGTCCATTCTTTATTAAAAACTCGACACTCATTGTCAACTTTTCTTTTCTTTGACCCACTCATTGTTGGCGACCTGAATGTACTAGTAAGTGTAAATAATGTGTAAAGAGGATAGACCTGGCTTTGGCAAAGTTGGGTGTTTGGAGTGCGCCCTCTGTTGGAATCGCCACTAATCAACACAAGGTGCGAAAAGCACAATACAGTTAAGGGTAAAATGAATGGGGAAACCACGCCATCTGGTGGAAGTAACTGGTCACTGCAGGATTAGGCAAAATGAGAAATTGACAATCTTTTAATATAAAACAAAATTTGTAAATGCTTTGCGGGCCGGATTAAAAAGCCCAAAGGGCCGTATGTGGCCCGCGGGCCTTAGTTTGCCCCCCTCTGTGCTAGAGGGAACTATTCCCTTCTACATTCTGTTAGATGCAGGTAAAATTAACCAAAATACATGAAATAAAAAAGTGCAATTCAAAAGGATTCAACATTTACTTTTCTTCTGATGACATTTTCAGGGGTAAAGAGCGAAAAAAAATTGTGCTTTGAGGAGAATTAGGCAGCGCTAACTTCAACCATAGGTGTAACGGTAACATACATTTTTTTGTCAAATGCCTGTGACCCACTGAAAATGATTCCGTGACCAACCTTTGGGCCCCGACCCACCAGTTGAAAATCACTGGTATTGGTAGTATAGGTTTATTTTACTCATAGATGGTTTTTAGGTGAGGCAATAGGAAATTACAGTTTGAATTGAGGTTTCAGAAAGTGGTGATATGAAGTTTTTGCCATATCGCCCACCCCTAGCCACGCAAACACAGGAAACAGGCACCGAGTGTCAAAATAAACCTCCGCTACACTTTCAAAATAAAGGCTCACTGACACAGAAATAATGCAAACATCGCACATCAAGAAGTTAAATCTTGAGGGAGAAATATCTAATTTACGACACCAAGCAGCCATTTTACTCTGACAAGATTAAAAGTTAAATTCATGGAGATCAGAAAAGGCATCTGGTGTAAAAAAGTTACCAAATCACTGAGAAGCAGGGGCATAACATCAGGCAGTGCAGCCTGTGCAACTGCACTGGGGCCCCGGAGGTATAGGGGCCCATAAGAGTGGGCCCATATTCATCTATAGTCAAGTGTGTGTTTAAAATATTAATAATAAGAAGAAGCAGCACATAACTCTAAAACTAAAATATTGTTTTTTTCTTAAGTTAAATACACAAATTATTATTAAAATACAAAACAAATGCAGTTTCACAAAATTGTCTCTAAATATTAATGAATAAGCGCCTGTTTTTTTGTATCAAACTTCAGTTCAACAGCAACATTTATAATTTAAAAAAATTAACGCATATAGTGCTGAATGTGCTTCATAAGTTTAGGGCCCATTCTTAAATCCTGCACTGGGGCCCCACATTACCAAGTTACGCCACTGCTGAGAAGGGTGGTTTGTCGTGGAACCCTATAAAGAAGCAGTCGAAAGAAAACATTATAATGGATTATAGATGAATAAAGGCTAATAAAAAGTATCATTTTAGATCTAATCTGTGTTGTAAGACTTGTTTTTTGTGTGAGATGAGGCCAAAGATACAAACTCCAGCCACTAGGGGTCGGTAAAGGAAAAGATCATTAGTAAGAGTTTACCATTGTGAGATATCAAGGCTTTGTAACTGAATGGAAGGAGCATTTACCTCTGAACTCTTCCAGGTTCTAGGCACTGTATACAGTATTTACCATTGTGAGACAGGGATAATGCCTTGGCTGAGGTCCACACCTTCCCTCTCCTTCGACTTTTTTATGATGTTACACGTTTTTATTCTCACTTTTCTCAGTAAGGACCATAAACTGCCCTCGTCTATCTCCTGAGGCCACATTTCGAGAGCGGATTCTTTTCCCGTGTGGGCCTCTGGTGTAACGAGCAGACGTTTTTTTCCCTCCACTCGCTGCTCGGGATAAAGGTCACGGCTCGCGTTGGTATTCTGCCACGGTTGCGTTTTTTTTGGCACAGCCCTCCACGGCACAGCGGGCACTCGGGCCTGAAATGATGTTGCTTCTTTCGGCCGCGACTCTCCGGCTCCCGTGCCACGCGCCCGACGCAGCTCGCCATAAATCCTGCAGTGTAAATAAAGAGTCTCCTCGCTTCATCACGTCTCCACACTTTACCCCCCCCCCTTTTTTTTCCTTCTTCTTCACGTTTTGTACCATTTTTCTTGCCCTATCTCGCCCTCCCTGCTGCCTCTTTTCCTTCGGTGATGTAGCGGTAAACAAAAAGCAGGCTTGATGCATGGCTCCGGGCTTTTACCACCGCTGCATTAACAAATTGATTATGCGACTTTAGGATAACACAAACTCGCGCACTTTGTTTTTCTTATCTTTAAAGACCTTACGTGGCTTTTTTTTCTTTTGTCTATTTAAGTCCTAACCTATATTTTATAGTACAGAAGTCCTTCCTGAGAGCATTGTTCAGGCTGGATAAGAGGCTACATCTGCACTGAAGCACTTTTTGTTTTAAAACAGCATTAAGCAGGAAAAATGACCGACCATAAGCAATTTTAAAATGTTAAATCAATACAAGTATAATCCAACAAGGCCAAAATGCTTGATGGGTGATTGCATGTTTTTCCATCAACGCAACCTTGGTAACTAGATCTTAACATGTAAAAAAAATAATACTTAAAGGGTAGAACTGCCCCTGGCCCTCTTTATTACGATCACTACTAACCTTTTAACTGGGGATGTAACAATACAGTTACTATATCCATGTATTCATTTATTTATTTCTAAGATTATATATCGATACGCATGACTTTATATCAAATTGTGTTGTTTTCTAGGTAGTGTTGACATGGAAATTTTTATTTTTATTTATTTAACCTTTATTTAACCAGGAAAGTCCCGTTGAGATTAACAATCTCTTTTTCAAGGGAGTCCTGACCAAGACAGCAGCACAGGTCAACAACAGCCCAATACATGACACACAATTAACAATCATAACAGGGAGTTAGCTAAAAACATCTACAAACCATAAATTTCATCTCCAAACCTTTCAGCAGAGATTTAAACTGAGTTATTGAGATCAGTTCTTTTAGTTTCCAGACTTTTTGTAAGCTGTTCCATGTTGAAGGTGCAGAATACTGAAATGCAAATAAATTGCTTTGCTACAGTTTGATTTGAAACTGAGCAGAGGTTTATCTGCAGCGCGTCTTACGAAAGCAGAAGAGCTAGCGCTGGTTACTGAGCTAATTTAATAACTTCTCTGAGCTGATTAACGGCGTTTAGTGCTTTCCTTCGTCACCTGTTGGTCATTGTTCAGTTTTCTGTGTATTTGTTTTTGGTTTGTTTTGTTGCCATTTTATCAACAGTAAAGTCCTGTTGACATCCGATGTAATGCATACATTTTTTTTTTCCCACAAATCTTTGTACAGCTGGCTTCTGCTGCTGTCCCTGTTCAGAAATAAGTACAGAGCTGCTCATAACACAGAGTATTCTGGTGTTTTTTTTTTGCAAGAATCCATGTTTGTTTGGTCAGGGGCTCACTGTTTGTGTCTACTGCTGCTGCTGCTGCTGCTTGGGTCACCGCCCTTTGTTTCTCTGATTGGTTACTCCACCTGTGATTGTTCCACCACAGAAGTGAAATGTTACTGAATAGATACCAGACTAACTTCTTTCTATAGAATCAGAAAAGAGGCAAAAGTTGCTGTCTTGATTGTGTTGATATGAAGTGTTGAAGGTACGGATTCTTATCGTTGTAAATTAGCAGCATTGTTCTTGAATTTCATTGAAACCGTTCTGTTTGATACATATAGTAAAGTTGCACAAACATATTGTTACACCTCTACTTTTAACTGCTTATTGTGGTTTGTATTCCATGTATTTTGCTTTGAATTATTTTTCCATTATGTATGATGGATGCTACCGTACACTTAAATTTCTCCTCATGAGGAAGAATAAAGCATCTAATTATATATCTAATTAGTGAGGCAGTTAACAAAAAAAGACCTCTGAAAATGTCCAGCCTTATACAAAACACTGATTTATTACAGACAGTTGTGTAGTGATGGACAGTCATGGCTCCCAGACGGCTCTTCATTTAGTTTCACTCGATGCATTAATTTAAGACTAATTTAGCAATTATGAATGGTTTGTGTTAAGGTAAACACATTTTTTTTATCTGTGTTTTCCCAAAAGCCTTACTTTTACGCAGCTTGCAGAAAACACAATTACAAAATTCTGTACTCAGCTTTGCTCGCTCCAATATAATCATTGTTTTTTGGTCATCTCTTCCTCAATGAGCTTGTGTTTAACTCCGGCTAACTCGCTGTCTCTCTCTGTGGCTCTGTGTACGTGGCCTGTACCACTACACTGCTGTCTTCTGAGCCTGCCTTACTTGTTTTTAGGGCTGGGAAAATGATCGCGTTAACAGAGTGCATCAATTTATTGATTTAATTGCGTTAATTTCAATTGACGCATCGATGAGTTTGATCACAACAAAAATATTACGACGACACTGACAGAGGCCGCAGGTCTTGCAGGCGAGCGAAGAAGACACATTTCTGTTTCCTGTGGGTAACAACAGTGCAACAAGTGAACGCTAAAGACACTTTGCTAAATGGACAATTCTGCTTCAAATTATCACCAGATGGCAATATACACAAAACATAAGTTATTTGCAGTCTATGCAAGGGTGAGTTCAATTACCACCGGAGTAACTCGTCCCCAACCCCAGTTTCCACTGCATGCGACTCCGCTGCACTGCGCCACGCACTCCACAGTAAATACACAGCCGTTGTAGTGAATGAGAGCGTTTCCACAGCCTCCGCAGCTCTGCGGCGCCGGTCCAGCCGTGCTCCGCCCTGCGCCGGAGATACACAGCCAGTCTATTTTCTTCGACAGCGGACTCTCAGATCACACCAAACAGGAAACTGGACGTGCACAACATCCAGATTTAAAAGTTATGTAACTTCGCACGGACGTTTTTGATTAGAATATTTACATTTAATCAATATTTATCATATTATCTTTGATATAGTCCGTCTTAGAAGGCCGTTTACGTACTACAGACACTATGTCGGACACGATTAAACATAACCTCGTATAGCTGTTCTGTGCCCAGCTACTTCCCCGTTAATAAAAATGAAGTGAACTCCAATGCAATCTCACATTAAACTATGGTTTTCTGTCCTTCAGCTTCTAAATAAATAGTTGTTTTGGACGGTGTTCGGTGGCGGCCCGCAGTGCAGTGGAAATCTGGGGTAACATATCATCTCAAAGCTAAGCACCCCAGCGCTAGCAGCTCAGACAGCGGAGGTCTCCAACAGTCAACTTTGTTTGGTGCAAGAGAGGGGCCACTGTCCAAGCAAACCAACGTTAAGAAAACACAACAGATTGCTTGTTGGAAAGCTAAAAATTGTCGCCCAACCAACACGGTCAAAGACGAGGGATTACGAGATTTGATGCAAGTGGCTTCAGTTCATAGTTTTTACACTGTTGTGAACCACAACAAATGTTATTAATCGAAGAATTAAACTTATTTTTGTTAAAGTTCTAAAAGAGATTATCATATTTTCCGCACTATAAGGCTCACCTTCAATGAATGGCCTATTTTAAAACTGTTTTCATATATAGGACGCACTGCATTATAAGGCGCATCCACTAGATGGCGCTGCGCTAAAGGGAATGTCAATAAAACAGTCAGATAAGTCAGTCAGTCAAACTTTATTAATAGAATACAAACCAGCGTTGAAAACAATGTATTTCCAACTCCATTTGTCGCAGTTCAAAGCTACATGAACAGCGTTCGAGCGCTCAGTTTTCTGTCCCCTCAATGTCGCAACTCTTCTACTGAGATGGAGCAAAGGCCACGCCTCCTTGTTCTTTTGCGGCAGGATCCATAAACACGCCTATGGCACACATGAACAGCTGGGACTGGAATTCCCCTTTACCGTTTTTACCGCTGTCACTTCGGCGACGCCCCCTGAATACGGTAGCCATAATTAACCAACATTGATCCATATATAAGGCGCATCGGATTATAAGGCGCATTGTCGGTTTTTGAGAAAATTAAAGGCTTTTAGGTGCGGCTTATAGTGCAGAAAATACGGTACACATGCTTTTAGGTAAGTTTTGTGTATTTGTTGGTTGTACCTTATTTAGGCAAACTTTGTCAATGAAGACAAGTTACAGCTCTCAAAGAGACGATTCATTTATGTTCTTTGGAAGTTTTGTTTGCATTATACAAGTTTACAGTAAAGTATGAGAAGGTTAATTCAAAATAAACTTTCTAAATTTACAATTTTGTGTTTGTACGTGAATTCATTATGTGATTAATCGCGATACATTTTTTTCAGATTTGCGATTCCCAGCCCTACTTGTTTTACATAAAAGCATGGACATATTCTGTCCTCATAAGTGATTGGTTGCATGGTGAACCTGTCAGAAACAAAATTTGGCTCGGCTTGTTTGGATTTTTAGCAGAGCAGAGCAGGAGCAGCTGCAGATCCGGCTCTCATCGAGGAGTTGGCTCTTCACGGAGAGAAACTCTGAGCTGCTTTAACAAATCAAAGTAGACAGCAACAAACATCTCTTTTTAAAAATTCAGACGTTGGAGTTTAAAAACATAAACCTGCCCAAGAAAAACCTCCTGACTACATCACAGTAAGAAGTGAAAAGCTTTATAAGAAAAGAGTTTTGATTCTTCTTTTCTTGTCCATTTTAGCGCAGAAACCTCTGCCCAATAAGGGTTGATATACCAAAAGTTTGCAAACCTATTCCCCATCATTATAATTAAATCATTGTTTCAAGTACACATGTTAAAATATATAATCAGTATTTTTAATAAGCATGGCTGTCAGTTCTGCAGCTCCATGTGGTGATTATAAAACTGACTTTGATTCAGGGTTTTCATTCTGTGAACAGTTAGAATAATGAGACTTGGGTGTTTCATGTCACACAGAGGTCTTAACCCCCGTCGCTCTGAAGATTTGTAAGGAATTGTCCAAGAATACATGTCGCACCGTCCCGGGCAAGGCTGTCCCGGCCTACAGCAGGTCACTGAGCGGTCAGAGGAGCCGCGTGGACTTAACAGGGAACAGCAGCTGGGATTTAACATCAGTTTGTTTACACAGCCATTTAGCTGACAACTGAGCTAGGCTATGGCAAATAAATCTTATATTTCTACCACTGTCAGATATTCGTAGGCGCAGTGGTGGAAGAAGTACTCAGTTTCTTTATTTAAAAGTACAGATAAAGGAGCAAAGATTTACTCAAATAAAAGTAAATGTATCAACTTAAAATTTCTACTTAAGTAAAAGTATAAAAGTGCTTACTTAAAATGTACTTGCAAGTAAAAAAGTAAAAGTATTTCTCTCATGAATGTGTTAAATGTGAGGGATTTTGCTGCAGTAGAAGAGACTGAATCTGTCGCTGAGCTCCTGTCTTTATTATTCTGATGTTTCTAAAGCAGTACGACTTTACTGCATCTGTTATATTTAAGTACTGTGTGTCTACAATGAGTGCACAGCAAAAACACAAGATTTTAAACCAGAACTCAAACTACTTTGTTCTTCAAACCGACTCAGAAATGTAGTGGAGTAAAAAGTACAGCTATGTGCTCTAAAGGCCGGGACACAGCGGGACGATCATCGGCCGCTGGGTGTGGTCGGATGGTTTGACGCGGTCGGCGACGTTTGGTGAAAACCGCACCATCGGACGTAGTGGGACACAGATTGAACAGTGTCGAATCTGCGTCAGGCCGTCGTGCTCAGCTCTGATTGGCTGTGTCCCGTTCACAATTTGTCAAAAAGCTTGAGTTTAACATAAAAATGTAAGGAACTTTCTGTTCTACAACTACTTCATTATGTTTCCACATCTGTGACAGTAATGTGCTGCAGTTAGCGTACCTTAGCTTTAGCCTGGTGCTAATGTGCTGCAGTTAGCTTACCTTAGCTTTAGCCTCGTGCTAATGTGCTGCAGTTAGCTTACCTTAGCTTTAGCCTGGTGCTAATGTGCTGCAGTTAGCTTACCTTAGCTTTAGCCTCGTGCAGATAAAAATATAATCCTCCTCTGAGGCAAACAGCTGCAATAATCCAGTCTCTTTTATTCATTACTGTGATCAGAGTTTAATCTCGTGTCTATAATTATTACTGACTGATAAATACTTGAGTGATAAATACTTGAGTTAAACTCGTGTGTGTTGCAGAGTTTTATTTACTAGAGTTTAAATAACCGCGGAGTTTAGTGACTAGCGCCGCCTGCTGTTGTAAATAGTTATTACGTTTTGCACATGCGCACTGCTCGGTCGTGGGTCTGCAATGACTTCCAGTGGCGACAGAGGAGACAGCGCCCTCTGCTGACAGCGGTCGGGTGTTGGGTTGGTGTGTCCCAGGCTTTAAATGTAGTGAAGTAAAAGAACGCTTTGTAAAATTTATTCCAGTAAAGTACAGATACATGAAAATGTAGTAAAGTAAATAAGTACTTTTACTTTGTTACATTCCACCACTTTAAAGCCACAACATAAAAAGTCTTAAAGGTATTTTTTAGAACTGAAGAATTGAAAAACTCATAAAAACAGTCTCCACAGAGAATTATCCCAAAGGACTTAAGGCCAATGATGTTTGCATTTAGCCATCAGTCATGCAAACTCATACAAACAAGGCCTATATTTAGCAACCCATTGGCATGAATGGAGTCGACAGAAGTTGACGTCTTTAGACTCTTACTGTGAATTTTGTTGCAATCATTTATCCAAGCCAAAGTTTTCTGTACATCTTTATTTCATGTGTTGGAAAAAAGCAGTTTTCTTGTGACTCTGAGGCCTGTGTGTGTGTGTTGTTGTTGTAAGAGCCAAATCTAATTTCCTCACAGTTGGAGTTTATTAAAAGCTCAGCGGGCACTGACAGAGGTTTATCCTTTGACAGATGTTGTAAAGAGGTTCTCATTGTCGGAAACCGCGCCCCCGTCTTCAGCCCACGCCGCGGAAACCCACACAAACCAATACAAACTCGTACAGTCCCTAATTACGGACTGCCACCTCCTGCCGAGTGCACAAATCGCTGGGACATTTATATGTGACGCTATTGCAGACAATGCGCTCCTGTGTTTCCAACAGCAACAAGAGACTCAGGTTCTCGGGAGCTCAGATCACTGCTGTACTGATGCTCTGTGAGAAAACTGGACCCGCCTCACTAAACACTGTGTGTGTTCAGAAAAGCCTCCACTGTGTACCCATTATTGGTTTGGTGACGAGTTCCCTGCACCAATCCCAACGGAAAATCTGAAAATCTGAACCTAATTTCACGTCATTAGTATAAAGCTAGTAGTTTCTTGGAAAGCTATAGATTACTGTCTGTAGCCAGGTATTTTAGCTTCAGTTATACTGGAATATCTGTTTTCATAATGACAATCAGTGTTGGGTTTTAGTCTTTATTTGTTTCGAGCAACTGAAGACAAATATACAGTAAATACAGAATCATAATTACATTGAAAACTGTTTCTTTTAAAGCTCGAAAAGGAGTGGGAGGAAGAAAACATGATTTAATCCCACCTCTATATTACATAGAACAAATCAAAACAACTTATTTTTAGCTTCCTGCTCGTACAAGAATAATAACAAATCATATTTACATTTCCAGAAATATAAATAACAAAAAATAGTAAGGCATTTCAGGCAAGTCAATTTTAAATAATAGATAGCTGCATAGATTAGGGTTAGTTACTAAAAAAAAAGTAACTAGTTACAGATTACTAGTTACTCTTTTCCAAAGTAATATATTACTTTACTTAGTTACAGACTCAAAAAAGTAACTTACATTGTACAAATAAGTTACATTACTTTCAGATTACCCCCTAAAATCATGCTAGATGTAAATGAACTAAATTGTAAATACAAATATAAACTTAAAATTGATTATGTTGCACTATTATTTTTCTTTTAAAAAAGACATTTAAGATCTCTCTTTAACACTTTAATTAGAGTAATCAACAGGACAGATGTTGAAACTGGCGCGAACAGCACAGAAACTGTGTTCAACAATGTAAGCATAAAGCATAAAGCATAAAGCTGCTACAAACCTGTTCTCCACATTGGAGGTTACCTGGCAGTGAAATTCAAGCCGGGGCTGTTTACATGGTGTCGGTGTTAAAGCGTTGTCTCTGGGGGCAGCGCGGGCTCTGGGTGTGCACGTGTTGTTTTTGTGTTTGAAAAGATTTGATGTGGCGTTTGCAGCAGTAGACAGTTGTTTATGGCCCAGGCGTAGCTTACACTCAACACTCATATTCTTTTTTTTTTTTTTTTTTGGAATATTTTATTTTTGCTTTCAAGTTTCATAAAAGAACAAGACAAAGAACATTTCCCCCCTTATCAAAACAAAACAAAAATAATCATAATAATAACATAAAATAAAAGTAAAGTAAAAAGTAAAAAGGGGATGCTCCATTATTATTATAAGCAGGTACAGACAGAATACATCTACATGATCTAGAGAGGGCTGCCACATTTTCACAAAGGTGTTGTATCTCTTTCTAAGGCTGTATGTTATCTTTTCTAAAGGTACACAGCTGTTCATTTCTAAAAAAACATTTTGTTATAAGCAGAGGGGAATCAGACTTCCATGTGACAGCAATACACTTTCTGGCCACTGCCAAGGCTATTTCCAAAAATTTTATCTGAAATTTGCTTAGTGGTTTATCAATTTTCATGAAATTTCCTAGCAAGCAAAATTCTGGATCGTAATTTTAGATAAAATGTCACAGAAATCAAACCAGAATTTTCTCAACTTCACATCAACACTCATATTCTTCATATTCTTGTCCTTTCGCGCGACAAAACCAAAATAGTGAGGATGGTCCAGCTGTGGAACGACGCCTCATGCACCTCTGCCATGTTCTGTGTTTACTACGCACGCAGCGTAAACACGTAAACACGTACTGCAGAGGAAGTGTTGTTGCTCCTGGATAAGCTACCACTGAAAAATGCCTGACCGTAACGAGAGTAACTAACTATTCTCTCTGGTAGTAACTGTAATATAGTTACAGGTATTTTCATTGTAACATGTTACACTGCTGCGTTACAGGAAATTGTAATCTCGTTACAGTAACGCGTTACTCCCAACACTGATGACAATTTAGTTGCAATTAACATTACACCACATATTAAAACTAAAAACATAAATTTGCAAGCTTGAAAACTGCAAGAACTATATGAATGCAGCATTTTTTTCCTTATGTTGACACTAGGATACACATACTATATAAGGGTGCTCCGATCAGGGTTTTTGAGGCCGATCACCGATCAGCCTCTGCTGTGATCGACCGATACCGATCATGGCCGATACCGATCATGTGGTCTTCAATGTAGTAATGTATTGTATGCAGGCTGTTATTAGTTCCATTTGAAAAATACTGTAGCCTTTGTAAATATAAAAGAACAACAAAATTCTACTTATTTTTGTTTTAGAAGAGGTTTTGTTGCATTATCGGCCTTTAATGTGTGCCCAGTGTCTGTGGCTTTGTTTGAATGCTCCGCTGATGTAAAAATCAGATGTTCTTCTTAATTGGTTCCTTTAATGCGAGTCCGCGGTGCAGTGCCTGTGTCCGCGTAACGCGCAGCCAAACCAGGTTGAAACACAGTGGACTAAAGAGCAGACAGCTCCTGCAGCCAGGTCTGACAACGGCTGAATGAAGAAAACGTGCAAAGAGAGCAGAGAAGACAACGATGAAAGGTGCTCCTCTCAGACTCACGGGGGACACATGGGCTGCCTTTTTACTTTCTCTTTCCATTAGCAGCCATTTGGTGCAGTTTAAGCCACAAAAGGCACAGTTTTCTCCGCGCAACAAGACACAGGCAGACTCTGAACTTTCTTAATGCTTTTAACGTAACTGTTAGCGGGTTAGCTGTAGCTCTATTTACGTTGGTGTTTGCAAATACACGCACTGCTGCGCCTCGGTTCTGTCCCGTGCGCTCCTAAAGCAGGCGGGGACACAGCGGGGACACAAAGCAGCGCCTCCAGGGCAGGTTTGTGTTCGTTATAACCAGGGCTTAACTTAAAAACACTGCTAAAATAACGCTACTGCTGTTTAATCAAACCGGAGTTGCAGGACAGTAAATGTGAGAGCCTCGCGTGTTTATTGTAATTTGATCGGCCCTTCTGATCGGCCCATTTTACCGATCACCGATCACTCTATTTTTAGCCATGATCGGCCGATCATGATCGGCGGCCGATCGATCGGAGCACCCTTAATACTATATGTTAAATGTGGTTAAAAACATAAACATTACATCTGGAAATTGTATACGATCTGAAATGGTAAAAAAATATGTTGTGGAAGTTCACAAAGATGAGAAGTGGTCTTTGAGTCTCTGCTTTATTTTGCAAAAAACTTCAACAAAAACTGCTTAGGAACAGGAACAAAAAGTCAAACTGCTTCCGCCCCCGGACACTCATTTCCCTCTCCCAATATTTTCAGAATAAAAGTGTACATTTGTGTGTGAGACCGGTGTCTACAGTGTCCGCCACAATGTAAAATTAATGGTTAAAGGGGTTCATTTTGCTTTTATTCATGTTTTAAACCAATTTTGGTCGCCTCTAGAACAGCTTTTCATGTTTTACAGCCTTTAAAAACATTACGTGACTAAAAGATAAACAGGTGAAGAGTCCAGCAGAGGGCAGCAGAGGGCAGACTGAATAAAACTGAAAGAATAAAAGAAACTTCTGTTCCTTAAATTTTTTGTATGAAGCAATTTTACTCCAAAAGTAAAAATGTCTGTGAGAAATCAGTGGATCAAGAATCTTTTTTTTTTTTTTTTCCTCTGGGCGGGGCTTCATGGGAGAGGCAGAGATTTGTGCAACCAAGCGTTTTGAAGGCTCAGAACGCTTGGTAACCTTGCCTGAGATTACTCAAACAGGTGTGAATGAAGCAAAACACAACTCCAGCTCTGTTTTTGATGAGGAAAAAACATTAGAACATGGGACAAAGCTCAGAAAAGTTGATTTTGCAGAATATAGCCCCTTTAAAAAACATCCAATTTCTTCACAGATTAAAAGTTTTTGTTATTCCTTGAGTTCTGTTGAATTTTTTGGGAATATTATGATGTTTCCACAAGTTCTCTATATTAGCATCCACTTACAAGAGTAAAATCCCACACCGATGTTACATGTTATATGATTTTTATGGTGATGAATTCCGTTTTCCATTGTCCTCGTCCCGTTTGCAGATTCGGGGGCGGGTCCAGGGCCAAGCCGCTGGTCCTCATCCAGATGGAGAGGATTTGCATTTGTTTATGGAAGTTTCTAAGTATAATTTCCATATCTTAACATTATCCTAACCTTGAGACTCGCTGCTGTTCAGGTCCTTGAGTGGGATCATTACCTGTAGCGTTTAAAAATAAATCATCTGCTTCATAAAAGATGCATAAAGCTGACAAGCAGCGAGGAAAGCGTATAACCTCAGCCTCGGAGAGCAAACATTTCAAATAAATAAGACTTTCTCACTGATAAAAGCTCTGAATATGATGGAGAAGTAATTATATTTGTCATTAACCAAAGCAGTAATGGACGGTTGTAGATATTTTGCCTTTTGGCTGCTTTTTTTCTCATATTACTGGAAAACATTTTTATTTTCCCCGTCTTTAGTGTAGGGCGTCATAGGTTCGATTTCCTGTGGAGGGAAAGATGCCATTTTGCATTTTTGGAGTAAAGCACTATCGTTAATACTCACAAGTTCACTTGACTCCTGTGTGACCGCTCACTTGGCTTTACTTTCATTTTAACCTCCATACAAGTTTTCTGCCAGGGCAAAAATCAAGAAATAAACCCATCGGCAGCTTGTTGTTTTCATTTAAAAATAAATTAATAGGCTATAAGATGTTTGTTTAAAAGCAAAACCTATATTTAACCTCTTAAACCTGAACAGAGCCCGACGGGGCTCCGCCCCCTTGCGTCCGCTTGTTGGGACCATAGCGGGGAGATACAGCGGCTGACACACACATGTTTGACATCCTCGTGTTCAGACAATTCGTGGCAACAAAACTATCTACTTCAATTTCTATTCAACAGTTGGATTCCGCCTGGATTTTTTAAAAATAAAACATGTATATCTTTCCATTTCTTTGTTTATTTGGCACAAATTTTGCTGCAGTAGACCAAGATATGTGAAATTTTCAATTTATGTTGTTATTTGCTTCACTACAGGAAGGAAAAAGGCTTTTTTGGAGGCAAATATGTGTTTTTTTTTAGGCGGAAATTAGAATAATCCATTTCAACCTCAATTTATGGTCAAACAATATAATTTATTAATATTATTTCTCTTCCACACTAATCCCCAAAGTCCACCAATTAATTTGCTAACAAGGTTAGCTATGTACACCTGGTAAATGCTAAGTAAAACCTTAATAAATGTAGATATAGAATTTTCGGGAAAAAGGCCTCAGAGCTTAACAGGTTAAAATTGAATATACATGACTGGGAATTAGATTCTGTGAAATATCTTAAAATTTGCTTAATATTTAGATTTTTTTATGATTATTTGAAAACATGCTGTACCGTGTTTGGGTGAAGAGATCTAACAGAAGTCTATGGTAACACAACTGTCTTGATTAGATTTTTTTTTTAAATAAAATTTTAAATTAGTTGCAATTACAAAAAGTAATCACAACTTAATGCAGTTTTTTTTTTGTTTTGTTTTTTTGATTGAATGGTCTGACACTAGTTACGTTTTCATATTTCTGTAAAAGCAAGAACTTTATGGAACACCCCCAGTCAGATATCAATAATGAGTTCAAGTAAATCTGAGAAACCTATCGACTTTTTGTTTATTCCATGCGAGTACAGGAGATAATAGATGGCTCAGAACACACGGAGCTAGAAAATTAAGGTAAACTTGTCAGGTAAAAGTTTTGTTGTAGTGGTAATTGGTAAAAGTTTTATATTTATTAAATGAATAAAAGTTGGAATAGTTTGCTGTTGCTGTGGATGAGCTATAGGTCCACAGCCAGGTCTGCAAAAGTAAAACTCAGTAATGTTGCTTTAAGCCAGGGAGGGCCAAACTTTTTCCAATGAGGGCCAGATCTGAAGATGTGCAAATCTTCAAGGGCCAACAGTCTCTCCTGATGTTTTCTAGGAACTGAACGCACACAGAATAAATATAATGCTCACTGTTTTGTAAGTATTTATAAATAATTATAAGCCAAATAATTATAAATTATTTTCTCTGACAACACAATCTAACAGAAGTCACTTTTGTCTTGAACCTTTTTGTCTGTGATACATGCTCACTTTATTTTCTTGCTTTCTGTATAAGATCTGCCTGAACAAGTAAATTTCTCTACTGTGCAATTAATAAAGCTCAATCTAATCTAAGTCCCAATTATTTTGCAACACAATTTGAAAATACAAGGCAGAGAGGTTTAGATGAGACGCACAAAAGTACAGACAAAGGGCCATAAGTAATGCATTTTGTCATAGAAGCAGAGGGCCATATGAAATCTCAAACTGTGCCACAAATGGCCCCTGGGCCGCACTTTGGACACGTCTGCTTTAAGCCTTCAGCAACCCTTGGAAAAAAAAAAAAAAACACTTGTAAAGTACAATTTCATTTTACCTTTTTTGTTCAATCAAAAAATGAAGTTTTAATGGAAGTCACTGGGAGCAGAACCACAGACTGTCAGAGTAACAGCTGTTTGTACGCAGTGTGTTAGAGACCTAAACTGGAAAATGAGACCGGAATTTTAAACTTGCCATAAAAACAGTAACCCTGACCAAATTTGGTAAATTTTGAATTAGGGGTGTAACAATACGTTTTTTATTTTATTTTATTTATTCATTTATTTGAAGGACAATGTACAGTTAAACATAATGCGAAGGCGAAAATGTCTGCACCAGATTATAGCCACATGGCTAATTTCCATCTGTAGTCCTTAAACATATGCAATTATCATTTCATCAATACACATAAATAACAATAAAATTTACACAAAGATAAACTCATCTGTATTGAATCTTATTAAAACTACATAAATAGTAATTCGTTATCATTATTTCTCGTAAAAAAAAAATCAATTCATCATTAATCAAACCCTTCTATAAAATTTCACGCATTATTTCATTAACATCATTCACAGATAAAAACTATATACAATAAACACTGTATCAGCAAAAAATTATATTACCATTATCATAAATATTTGTCCCCACTTAAGACCAACACCACTCCACCAACGTTTACTGTTCATTAAATAATCAAACTATACAATTCCTCAGGAATCTAACAATATAATCCCAAAATCCAGCCACATCCTTATTTAATAGATGTAAATGTTGACATTAATGTTGTCTGTTTGCTCAGTAGCCATTGCTTTAACCCATGGGAGAAAGTGTCGTAGTTGGGACATGTTTTAAGCTCAACCGGTAGTGAGTTCCACTTTTTTGCTGCAGTAAATGAGAAAGAGGATTGTCCCATTGTACTATGTTTTGTACCAATTAGAAGTATTCTGATATGATTCAAGAGCGATATTGGCTAATACGGAACGATACGATTCGATACGATTCAACACCTTCATATCGATAATTGATACAGCAACTTTTTGTCAAAAATCATAAAAGTTTATTCTCAAATGTAGCACCGTGGCTGGGGTTGATTATGTCCAGCAGACAGAGAGTGATGAAAAGTTGAACATTTTATCAAATTAAAAACACAAAATTTATCTCCAAAAAGCCATATATGGTTTTATTTTAACATACAAATTTCTAATTTCGATATTTCCGATATTATCGATTAATACTTTATGTGTATTGATATTCACTTCCTAGAAAATGATATGATTCGATACAAGGTCATGTGTATCGATGTAGTTGTATCATAGGAAAAAAAACTGATACATCGATACAGTTACTGTATCGTTACAGCCCTAGTTAGAACAATGGCAGAAAAACAGTCATTTCTGGCTCTTGTGATTGGAAAGAAAAGGGGCAGAAACCAGGAAGTGAAGTCTCTGTTGTGAGTTTTGGATGAGTTTTGGGTCATTTTCCCTAAAGAGAAGTCATGTTGTCATTAGCAGATGTTTGGCCACAGAGCTATGAATAACATTATGGTCAAACATTCCCAAATTAATGCCTCGCGCTGATTTGTGTTGAAGGCTGTTTGGTTTGACGAGCCTCAGATCCGTCGTCTCTGATCCCGTCTCGCTGTGCCACGTTTGACACCAATTTAAATCACCACAAACAAATTTCCTGGTTTGTTTTTTCGCACAAACTGGCAGAGCTCACTGGGTCATTAGGGCAAAAAACACGCAAGCAGGACTTTGAACCATGACAAAGCGATACAGGGTTTTAGATTCAAGGCATTAAACAGAAATAATACACGTTTTAAAGTTTCTGAGAGTGTTGTTTATTGGAGCCATCAGAAAACAAGATGCGATGAAAACCCTAGTTTGTTATCCTGGGCAGAAGCACTCGCTGAAATGATTGGTCATTAACTCAAAATCCTTTTAAACAATTGTAGATAATTATCTGGAATAACTGTGATGCAGAGACCCGATGAAGAATTATTGGAGTAGGTCTGTATAAAAGTTGTGAAATGAAAATTTAATGAACAATAATGGGTGAAAAACAAAGTAACAAGTCCAAAAACAAGAAGGGAAAATTGTCAGTACAAACTAAAAATCCAAAAAGACAAAAACAAGGAAACCTGAAATGTCTGTGAAGACTCTCACTCGTCCAGGGTAATTGCATCGCAACAAAAAGTTAAAAACAATTCCGGAATTGAGAAAGCCTCTTGGATAAAAGGAGAAACGTCTTCAACTTCAAAAATCCAATCCAGATGACTGCTTTTTTAAACTTTTTTTTGCGAAGGAATATTGAAATGTAAAATGCTAAATCAAAAGGCAGAGTAAAAACAAAACTTACTGAGAACAGGAACCAAACACACGAGGAACACAGAGGACATGGGCTACATACAGAAACTGAACAGAAACTGAACAGAAACTGAACAGAAACTGAACAGAAACTGAACAGAAACTGAACAGAAACTGAGCAGACAACTACAGACAACGACCCAACCAAGAACTGGAGAAAACACAAGGACTAATGCTGCCTTCATGATACATCAGAATCTCTGAAATTCTGACCTCCGAGTCGGAAAAACGGCCTTGAACGCCGTCTCAGGTTGGAATTTTTGCTCGGAAACTCGTGCGGAAGTGTTGGACTCTGAGTTCCCGAGCTGATGTCACAATCATAGAGAGGTAAACAGTGTGGTTACTAACACGGAAATAATAAACAAGAGATCTCATGCTTCTGCAAAAATGTCCTCATCTTTATAAAATGAATGAAGTTCTCTGTGCTACAGCTCTGAAAAAACATGTTTGAATGTTCATTTATCAGTAAATGACTAAAGTAGAAATAGAAACCTCCCCTGATATAACTCAGTGCCACACCAAACACTTTTATCAAGGCATTTATTTGTTTCCTATAAAACAACATGAAAATGCAAATATAGTTTTGTTGTTATTGTGCTGATCCTCGTGTGTTTTCCGAGCTGAACTCGTGAACCGACGTTTTTCGGAAGTCGGCTTTTTTAAGTCAGGACTTCCGAGATTCCGATGTATCATGAAGGCAGCATTAATAGGAAGGCAGGAAGTAAACCAGAAAAACATAAGGACTAACCAGACATCAAAATAAAACACAAGGGAAACAAGACACAGACAGGACCATGGATCATGACAATTAAAGGCATCACGGAGTAATAATGTGTAAAAAAAACAAAACAAAAAAACAATCAAAAACAAAAACAAAAAACCTATAAAACTAGGCTAGGGCAAAATTCAGATACATGAGAACAAATTGAGCGCAGGCCTATTCCATTCCAAACTTTACTGGGCCAGATTAAAAAAAAATAATAATAAAAATCGTAATAAATATAGGCCAGCAACAAACGCAAGATTAATTATGAATATTTTGGTAATACAGATAATTTGTCACTAGAATCATTGACCATTAATAACAGAGTCTCCAACCAAAATTGCTCTTTTTTTAAATAAATAAATGTAGACTATATTATAAAGGTTTGTCTTTACTTATTTATTCTTTATTCTGGAGTAAAATGTTATGTACATTGCTTATTAATCCTTTCCACTCTGCTCAAACTGGAGATGGATTTATAAACACTGCCCCTCTCCTCCAGACAGAAACATTTGGATAAAACAGTTTTAAATATATTCACGCTGAATGTGAACGACACAGACTCGGTGTCTGCAGCTTCATAAAACCAATTAGCCGCTCATTAACATGCACGTAGACTCGGTCCATTCGCGCCTCATTTACTCGACTGAAGTGGGCCCAGTAAACGTGACATAAGAGTCGTCTGCTGTTTAAAGTCCATTTTAATTCTGAGGTCGTGTTTGTGGGCTGCAGCTAACGTTAGTTTCTAATGAAAGCTAAAGAAGTAGCGCCAGGACAACATAACGTTTGCAAAACTCACCACACAGACGTCCATTTCCTTCCAAAGTAGATTCTTTTTTGCCCTTTGAGGCGACTTTTGTTGTGATACTGGGCTTTACAAATAAAACTGAATTAAATTGAACTGAATTTTTAGTGCTGCCATTAGGGCTGTAACGATACAGTAACTGTATCGATGTATCGTTTTTTTTTCTCATGATACAACTACATCAATACACATGACCTTGTATCGAATCGTATCATTTTCTATGAAGTGAATATTGATACACATGAAGTATCGATCTATAATATCGGAAATATTGAAATTAGAAATTTGTATGTTAAGATAAAACCAGATATGGCTTTTTGGAGATAAATTTTGTGTTTTTAATTAAATTGTTATTTTCAACTCTTCTTAGTTTAGTTCAGTCATAAAACAATGACCACAACAAACAGTAACCATGAAATTGTGACTGAAAAGGCTGGGGCAGAAGCAGAACTTGCTAGCCTAGTTACAACTGCTTAACTTACACTTGAAAATATTATAACAACAAAAAGAAAAAAAAAAAAAAAGAAAAAAGAAAAAAAAGCCATAACTCTCAAATATAGAAGTATACAATACTTTTTAAAAACTTTATTCTTCACTCTCTGTCTGCTGGACATAATCACCCCCGGCCGCGGTGCTACATTTGAGAGTAAACTTTTACGATTTTTGGCAAAAAGTTGCTGTATCAATTATCGATACAAAGGTATTGAATCGTATCGTTCCAAATTAGCCAATATCGTTCTTCTAATTGACACTTCTAAGCGATACATATTGCAAAAGCGTATTGTTACACCCCTAGCTGCCCTAAAACAAATCCTTTGCCTTCTTGATATTTAGTCCATACTTAGTCCTGGCACAACATCAGTGTGGAGCCTCAGCGCTAAACTGGCAACTCTCAGTCATTCTGATAAAAACAAGAGCTCTGAAGGCGTGTATCTGCACTGGAGGTCACTTTTATTCAGGAGTTTTCAGCTCTCTAAGGCTCCTTCGTATCAGCCGCTGTCAGTCAGATCAGTGAACTCTGTAACCATAGCAACTGAGTAGGATCCCTGGCGTCTTGTTCAAAAATAAAATAAGATGTAATAAGTTTTATTTTTGTGCCAGATCTGAGCTCTGTTGCTGCTTGGGTGCGTTGGCTCTGGAGCGGCCGGTGGGATCGGTTTGGTGTAGAGTCTTTCTGAAACATTTGCATTTGTATTTCAGGTTTTATAACTTAAAATAATGGATATATATGAAAAATATCTTCTGCTGGCGAGCTGTTGCTTTGGCTTTGCAGAGGACGCTTGGATTGGGTGGCGGCGCTTTAGAAACGAGCACTTCCTGGTTTCACGTGACTACGTAGAGCCGTGAGACCGAGCGTTTTCAGCTCTGGAGAAGGGCAGTGCCTCAGCATACAGGGTTACTCAAACAGAAAACTACTGCAGGTCTGTTTTTGAGAAGGAGACCACATTGTAATGCTTTTAATCTAATATTTATACCAATGACAAGAGCCATCTTAAATTCTATTTTTTAAAATAATTATTATATTTTATATTTTTGTGTGCCGTACAGTCTGTTTGTGATTTTTTTTTTTCTACTGGATGCAGCTACAAAAATACATTTCACTGTGCATTGTACTATGTATGACTATGTATGTGACAAATAAACTTATCTTATAATATGGTTAAAAGCTTTAAAAAGAGGATGTAGTAGAGTAGGAGCACTGCAAAAAATCAATATCTACATGAGATAAAAATTACTTGAATTTAAATTATCAATCTCAATTTAAGCAATAATTCAGATTATTAGTCTTAATTTAAGTCAAAATAACTAGATTTTTTTGTTATTAGGTAACTTATTACTAGATTATTTGCCTTGTTTCAAAGTATTTTTTCCCTGTTATCTGTCCATGGGGTAAGATTTTTTTTACTTATCTCAAGCAAAATGATCTTAGCCCATGGACAGAAAATTTTGCTTGAAATAAGTAAAAAAAATAGCTTGAAACAGGGAAAAAATAATTTGAAACAAGGCAAACAATCTAGTAATAAGTTACCTAATAAATAAATCATTAAATAAATAAATCTAATCTAGTGACAATTGCTCAAATCAAGATTAATAATCTGAATTCCAGTAATTTTATCTAATGTAGAAGCTTCTACATCTGAGTTAAAGTTACACTGTGTAAGATTCCCGGTCTTGCGCCTCTAGAGGCCACAGCTGCCACTGCACCGTCGCAAAACGTAAACACTAAGGCCCCTCCTCCTTCTGAAACTGTGCGAGCGTGCGTCTATTTCCATCATTGTTTCAACTTTAGTTGACCTGCTGCTACCTTTGGAAGTTTGGACTGGATCTTCTATAGAGTTAGCGCTAGCGTTAGCTTATCAACAAATATCGCGCAATGGTCGCAGTAAAAACAACTAATAACTGTATGAAAAAGCACGTTCTAAAGAAAAAATAAAGAGGCTAATTTACCTGCCCAACAATAAAGAAGCAAAAACGTGATCTGATTTGCAGCCTTCTCTGTCTCTCATCTGACGCCAGCGAGCAAAAGTCTGTCCGATGTTGACTCTTGTCTGCGATCTGGTGCGGTCCCTTTCACATTTTCTTTTTCTTGCCTCGTCCGACATTGTCTTCATCTTCTTGTGTCCTTCGGCCCTGACGAACTGGCGAAAATAACAACGCTAAAAGTAGCTTCCTGGTTATACTGCGCCTCAAGTCGTTCCCTGTCACGTGACTCTTCCTGAACAGCGGAGCGCTCCCGGCCAAGTTGCGAGGGCGGTTTCTCAGAACAGAAGCCCCGCTCGGAGCAACAGATCCACCTCAGGCCTTATAATCGCTCAAAAAATCACAAAAACAAGTCAGTATGCCCCACATATTTAGGAGAAAAGTTACACAGTGTAACCTTAAGAGAAGCCAATCTTAATCTGGCATTCATATTTTCTGTCAGCATATTTTACTGATGATTATGATTTTCCCTCAGATCCAGAAAATGCTGTACTGTCCCTTTAAGTCCACGCTCAGGCCCCACTTTTGGCCCCAGCTCAGCAAACCCACTTCAGAACGAGCAGCCTCCAGTCGGATTATAATGAGTTTAAGTAAATCTGTGAAAGCTATCGTCCGTAGAAACACTCCTCCATTACTCAGAACGTTCTTAACGCGCCCATTACCTGCCGCATCAGGAACAATAATGAGCTTTGTTGTGGATGATTATATTTGTGTGTAATGAAGTCGGCGGTTTTATTACGGAGCACGACTGAATTAAAAAGCCGATTTTACTCCTGAGCGACTCTTCACCTCCAGAGCTGCGTTCACGTCCACGGCCTGAGGAAACGAGAACGAGTCGGGCGGGAAATGTGTCGGGAACTGGTGTTTACTGATGACCTCCGATGCTGCGCTGGCTTTAAATGGGTCTTGCAACGCAATAGGTTTTTGTAATTGAAAGAAGATCTTGTGCAGAGATTAAGTTTGCAGATTTAAATGAATTTGATGGGGAAAAAAATGGAAATAGAAATAGAAAAAATCTGAAAGAGAGTAATGTTTTTAATTAAGAAGTAAATGCTGCTTGAAATTGAAAAAAATTGAAAAAAAAATTTAAAAAATCAGGAAGCCAGCACAATAAATGGTTCTCAATCAGACAAAAATGTTTTCTCATGTAGACTATAAAAACTCAAAAAAAATCACAAAAACTCAAAAAAATAAATAAAATAAATAAATAAATAAATAAAAAAACTCAAATAAAAAAATAAAAATAAAAAAAAATCAGCAAGCCAGCACAATAAATGATTCTCAATCAGACAAAAATGTTTTCTCATGTAGACTATAAAAACTCAAAAAAATCACAAAAACTAAAAAAAAAACTCAAAAAAAAAAACTCAAAAAAAAAAAAAACTCAAATAAAAAAAAATAAAATAAAATAAAATCAGGAAGCCAGCACAATAAATGGTTCTCAATAAGACAAAAATGTTTTCTCATGTAGACTATAAAAACTCAAAAAATAAATAAATAAATCAGGAAGCCAGCACAATAAATGGTTCTCAATTCATGTTTTGCTTTTTTGTTAAAAGCTATATTTTTCATACATAAATGTTTCACTGTCTTTAACGCCCTGCAAACTTGGAAAGAGTGCGGGAAAAAATGCGGCATTACTTTGTATATTATTCCCCCATCAATTTAAACCCAGATATGAATATTCACCCAGCACTGAAACTCTGGTATAAAGCAATTTAAAGATTTATTTAATCTAAACATGCAAAATCATTTATTGATTTAATATACAATATAATATTCCTCACAAAGACTTTTTAAATCCTTACAAATTGTTGATAATTTACTTATAAAACAAACAAGTTGTGGACTGAATTGTCAGAAATAGAGGATTGGTTAATAACCTCAGATAAAATTAAGGGTAAGATTAGTGAATTTTATAATATTTTTTTTAAAGGAGGTCAATCATCTTTACAAATATTAGCAAAGACATGGGAGAAGGATTTGGGGACAACCCTCGAAGAAAACACTTGGTTAAACAAATGTGAAAGAATACATTTTTCATTTACTAGCAATAAAATGAAGGAAGCCACAGCGTACGGGTCACTCCACGGCAAATGGGTCTTGGCGATGTTCTTGTTATTATTGGAAATAAAAAGATATATTAAAAAAAGCATGGGCACAACAGCAAAGTGGAGAAGAAGGTCCTTGGGTCGATTCCTGCGTGGAGCCTTGTTATGTTCTCCTCAGGTTTGGTTTGGTAGTTGTCAAACTTTTGAGACCACGACCCACAAGATGATGATGGTGTGAACATCTCCCGCTGTAAATGCGATCGCCCTCGTAAGGAAAAATATTTAAATGCTGGGTTAGTATTTATTTGTATGCTTTATTGTTCAATTTTGACTAAGATACGCTGTTTTTATGAATAAATAATTCAATACAGTTTCAGTTAATTTCCACAAATCATAAAAATATTATCTCACAACCCCCAGGACTCCCCTCCAAAATCCCATAATTCTTTTTTATTTTTATTTTTTTATGGCTCTCACATCATGAAAGCAGCACTTTACAGCCATCCCTCAGCTTCTGCAGTGCCCCAGCAGGATCTGCTTTCATTTCTGTTCCAATTCATCAATTTATGGCCACTACAGATTTTTGAAAGTTTGGTTTAAATACTTTTTTTTTTTTTTTCTCAAATAGAAACACAACGTTATGAATAAACCACTCCCCTATCACACCAGTGTTACCAACTGAATGGGGCTTTCTCTTTCTTAAGCAATTTTGTGTTTTTTGGTGGACAATTCCCTCCGAGTCATTTAAATACAATTCAAATGCAATATTCTTTGTGTCCTGAGTAGTACATTGATCTATTAAACCAAATCTGTTGGGCTCAAACTGTGCTACTTCAGAGTTTTATTTTATTTTATAGCTGGGGCTAGTCCTAGTTTTAGCAAATGTTTTAAAAACCCAAAACTCAAGGCAACAGGATTCCTTAAGATTTTTTAATTTTGGGGGCAACTCAAAATCTCAAGTTTTCAACAACAAATATCTTTTTTGTTCACCTAATTTAGTGGTTCCCAAAGTGGGGTCCGGGGCCCCCTGGGGGTCCGCGAAGGTACTGTAAGGGGGCCCCCAGAGGCTGTCTATATTTCAATTTAATTTAAAGTTACACTGTGTAACTTTTCTCCTAAATATGTGGGGCATACTGACTTGTTTTTGTGATTTTTTGAGCGATTATAAGGCCTGAGGTGGATCTGTTGCTCCGAGCGGGGCTTCTGTTCTGAGAAACCGCCCTCGCAACTTGGCCGGGAGCGCTCCGCTGTTCAGGAAGAGTCACGTGACAGGGAACGACTTGAGGCGCAGTATAACCAGGAAGCTACTTTTAGCGTTGTTATTTTCGCCAGTTCGTCAGGGCCGAAGGACACAAGAAGATGAAGACAATGTCGGACGAGGCAAGAAAAAGAAAATGTGAAAGGGACCGCACCAGATCGCAGACAAGAGTCAACATCGGACAGACTTTTGCTCGCTGGCGTCAGATGAGAGACAGAGAAGGCTGCAAATCAGATCACGTTTTTGCTTCTTTATTGTTGGGCAGGTAAATTAGCCTCTTTATTTTTTCTTTAGAATTATTATTAATTATTAGTAATTATTAATAATTATTATTATTATTATTATTAGTTGTTTTTACTGCGACCATTGCGCGATATTTGTTGATAAGCTAACGCTAGCGCTAACTCTATAGAAGATCCAGTCCAAACTTCCAAAGGTAGCAGCAGGTCAACTAAAGTTGAAACAATGATGGAAATAGACGCACGCTCGCACAGTTTCAGAAGGAGGAGGGGCCCTAGTGTTTACGTTTTGCGACGGTGCAGTGGCACCTGTGGCCTCTAGAGGCGCAAGACCGGGAATCTTACACAGTGTAACTTTAAATTTTTATTAATTCTTTATTTCAGACACATGGTCTTGGTCCATAACAACAAATAAAACATAAAAAAAACAAAAAAACAAAACAATTAGTCAATGAAAATATTAAGTAGCTAAAAACATAAAGTACATAAAAAAATCTAATTTGAAAATAATTACAGTTATATATGTTTTTAAAATAGTGTATTTGTAATGCTTTTATAGAAATGTATGGAGAAAAACATGACAGCGTCTTTTGAAAAAAGTTAAGTTGTATCGTTGGGGGTCCGCATGGGATTTTCGGAAATTTAAGGGGGCCGTGACAGTCTTGACTTTGGTAATGGCTGACCTAATTTAATGTTCATACGTTTAAAATTTCAATTTTAAGTTTTGCTCTCTATTGTTATTTTTTTTAACTCATTTTACCACCAACTTACTCTCCATTGTTCAGAAAAGGTATTAATATTGATAATAATAAAAACTAAATATGCAAAATGTAATAAAATCTATGGTTATAGCAACCCAACAGTGTCAACTTAGCAAATGTGTGTGGTTATGTCCTGGTTTAGCCATGACTTAGGCCTGGTTTAGTCCTGGTTTATACATGGACTCGGTTTATACCTTCATGGTTTAGTCTTTGTTTTGGTTGACTCCTGATATATTTCTGGTTTATCCATGTTTTAGATCAGGTTTAGTCCTGGTTTAGTCCAGATGAAGGCACACCTGAAGTGGCACTTTATTTAAAAAGTTTGCCCTTCTTTTGACAACTTGATAAATGGAAGTGAAAGCCAGGTTTGAACAGCCACATAATGAATGAATGAACGATCGCGATTATCTAGAAACGCTCTATAGATTGTCGGAAGTTCCTCACAGCACAAAGCCACAAACATTTATTCATCAAGTGCACATTAAATCCAGCTCTTTTGTGTAAACGTCGACATGACTAAGCCCCATACAAAGTCAATGGGCCGACCCTCACCACCTTTTTAACTCCTAAATACTCCCCACGTGCAATTACCAATCTTAGACTATAACAAGAGCGGAAAAATGTGCAGAACTGGATGTGGCAACTGTGACTAAATTGCAGCACTTAGACGCAATTTTGTCTGTATGTTAGCGCTGATTATAGGTCTCGGGCATATGTAGAAGCAAACGCATCATTATGCACAGGTCTGACGTCAGTTTCTGAACATTTTCAAAGACTTTACACAGCGTTTTGAGGGTTTTGTGCCTCGGAGGACGGATGTATGAAAGCACTGTTCATTTGTGTCACTCAAAAAAAGTGAAAAAGGTTGTTTTTAATATAAGCTTCAGCTCCAAAAATCTGCTCAGTTCAATTATCTCACATCAGGCCCTGAAGCGGACTTAAACCACGTCTTTACGTTCAGGAGACAGGCGTTTGTATCTGATGTGGTAAATATTAGCCGGGATATTATATAAAGCTGCTGGGACTGTGTGGTGTCCCGTGTCGAAATAATAATACTGTTTGTTATTAATTTGTTTTACATCAAAATTGTTCTCGGAGGCAGAACGTCAGGAAGGCACACAGCTTTACAGGGCAAACAGATTACAACAAATCAAATCAATAAGGGATTTTAGAGAGGCCCTAAGGAGGATAAAGTTTTATTTTCACTTTTGCGTGGAGTTAAACTGACTTCAGACTTGGTGGATGTGTGGTTCTTCATCACTGTTCCTTCCTTGGACCATTTTTGATAAAGCCAGACGCTCCTACTTTCTTTTCTAAAGCAGGAGAGTCTGGTTCCTCAGCCACAATCGACTTTTTGGACCCAACCTCTCACAGAAGCAGAAGGTAATCTCCTTTCAGAAATAACCAAGATGGCTGTGGCTTATACAGAGTGAATGTAATAACTTCTCCTCTTTAGTGTTTTCCTCCGTCACCTGTTGGTTCTGATGAAGTCCTCGTTGTTGTTCAGTCCTCTGTGGGATTTTTAGCTAGTGCTAGTGGGTTAGCATACTAAAACACAAACGCTAATGCTGCTTATTGCTTATGTTGTTTACAAAGTAATTGCTTCTTGCAGTCTCGACCATAGGCTGTCAATACAACTAAATTATGTCGGTACCTGCCAGCAACGTCAAACTCAACCTAAAGCGGCTACAATGATTTCTGTGAGTTCATGAACATTTTTTGCACTGGTCGAAGCTTATTTTGACTGCTGAAAGGTGAAGTGAATACCATCAGTTCTCTCTTCAGTGTGGCAGCTGTTCGTGGGTGAGATCTGAGCCAGTTTTGTGCCGAATTGTGATGACTACAGACAACTGCAGCTCTTGTGGGGTGTTGCCCATCTGCTGTTTGTTGCATATGACCACCAATAATATACACAGGTGGTCATAATGTTTAGTTTGATCAGTTAACGACCATCAAAATTTCCGAAAAACAAAAAAACAAAAAACAAAATGTACTTTGTATTATTCCCTCTAAACAATAACAGAACCTGTTTGCTCCTAAACATGTCAGTGCTGAGGTCTGCAGAGGGTCATGGGCCGTGCTCCTAATGAGCCCCCAGTGGAACTAATTAGGACCACAACAGATACACAATATTTAGCCTGGCTGATAAACATCTGGCTGTGTCGGGGCGATGGTGGTGCAGTGGGTTAAGCATTCGCCCAGCAACAGGAGGGCAGCTGGTTCAAAACTCAATAAAAGTGCTGTCATTGTGTCTGTGGATGGAGAGGCCAGACAGAAAACACTATAAAAATAAAATAAATATGGCTGTTTAGGCTTTGTGTGAGTGTGGTTATAGCTGTTATCTGTGATACAAGCCTGTGACAGAGGCTCACTCTGATCATCGTCACATCAAGAACACACAAATAAACACAATTAAATATAAAGGGGGGTTAACTTTACCAAAACAGTCTATTGAGATGTGTTTGTTATATTAGCAGTTATTGCACTTAGCTCCAGAACAACAGAAAATACAGAGCCTGGGACTGGACCAGACCCCAAAACCACAGAGAGAGCTAATGTACAAGAAATAACCCCAGGTCTCAGCTTTGTCTCTGGGGTTAATGCTGCTGTACAGCAGCAGTGTCCTGGGGAGAGGTCCTGCAGCCTCACGGGACACAGGAGACCAAACCCAGACAGGCTCAGGTGGGAGGAGCCCTAGCGGCCATGCCCCTCATTTGACGCGAATGAAGCGTCCAATTCGCCTCATTCGCGCGAGTGAATTCGCATCATTCGCACGAATTTCACGTGCGAATAGAGCAAATTTCACGCGCGAATGACGCGAGTGAATTCAAAATGGTCACGCGTCCAACTAGACGCGAATTTGACGCCTGATTCGCGTCCGGTGTGAACGTACCATTATGCTGGATGAGTGTACAAAATTAGTGTACAAAACATTATAACATGGTTAAAATCTGAAAAAAGTTGATTTACTGAAGTAGGGGACCTCATATCAACATGAAACACAAACAAAATAAAAAAGCAAAATAAAATGGCTGTGAATGATCTAACGCTGATCTGATGCTAGTCTGACCAACCAGGAATAAACCATGCAGAGAATGACCTTCCTTCAGGCCAACTAAATGTAAATAAAAGAACTAATCCTGTGTTGCACCTGAGGCTTTTACCTGTAATCTCATGTAAATGCTGAACAGATTTTTGTAGAATATGTACATTTCACCACAAATAAATTCTGTTTTCTTATCACAATAACATTAAGCCACAAGGGATTACAAGTGGACATTTTCTGCTGGTCCCAAGCCTGGATAAATGGAGAGGGCTGCGTCAGGAAGGTCATCCAATGTAAAAGACCAAGACCATTGATTCTCAGACTTTTTCCACGTATTTCCACGTACTTTTAATGAACCAAACTGAGCCGAAATCAGGACAAACCCAGGTCTAAACTAAAGAATAAAGTGGGATTAACCCAGAAAGTGTCATTACTGAATAAAATCTAAACTGTAAATAAACCAGGGCTACAACAGGACTAAACCAAGACTAAACTAAAGGCCAACCCAGGGCTAAAAAGGACTAAAAAAGGACTAAACCAGGACAAAACCAAGGCTAGACTAGGTTTAAACGAGGACTAAATTAAGTGTAATCTTGGATAAAACCAAGGCTAAACTAAAGGCCAACCCAGGACTAAAAAGGACTAAAAAAGGACTAAACCAGGACTAAACCAGGACAAAACCAAGGCTAGACTAGGTTTAAAGCAGGACTAAATTAAGTGTAATCTAGGACAAAACCAAGGCTAAACCAAAACTAAACTAGGACTAAACTAGGTCTAAACCAACAGAACCAAAACGAGACTAAACAAGGACTGAACCAGAACTAAACCAGGGCTAAACTAGGACAAAACTAGGTCTAAACCAGGACTAGACCAGGACTAAACTAGGCCAAAACCAAGGCTAGACTAGGTTTAAACCAGGACTAAATTAAGTGTAATCTAGGATAAAACCAAGGCTAAACCAAAACTTAACTGGGACTAATCTAGTTCTAAACCAATAGAAACATAATGGGACTAAATATGGACTGAACCAGAACTAAACCAGGGCTAAACTAAAGGCTAATCCAGGACTAAAAAAGGACTGAATTAAGACTAAACTAGGACTAAACCAGGTCTAAACTGGGCCTAAACCAGGACTAAACCTGCACTGAACTTGTAATAAACCAGGACTAAACTAAAGGCTAATCCAGGACTAAAAAAGGACTCAACTAAGATTAAACCAGGACAAAACTAGGTCTAAACCAGGACTAAACCAGGACTAAAGTAGGCCAAAACCAAGGCTAGACTAGGTTTAAACCAGACTAAATTAAGGAGAAATTAGGGCAAAACCAAGGCTAAACCAAAAACAAACTAGGACTAATCTAGGTCTAAACCAATAGAACTAAAATGGGACAAAACTAGACCAAGACCAAACCTGCACTGAACTTGCAATAAACCAGGTCTAAACCAGGTCTAAACCAGGTCTAAACCAGGTCTAAACCAGGTCTAAACCAGGACTAAACTCAAAGCTAATTTACCACTTAAAAAAGAACTGAACTAAGACAAAACCAGGACAAAACTAGGTCTAAACCAGGACTAAACCAGGACTTAACTAAAGGCTAACCCAGGACTAAAAAAGGACTGAACTAAGACTAAACCAAGACAACACTAGGTCTAAACCAGGACTAAACCAGGACTTAACTCAAAGCTAATTTAGGACTAAAAAAAGGACTGAACTAAGACAAAACCAGGACAAAACTAGGTCTAAACCAGGACTAAACCAGGACTTAACTAAAGGCTAACCCAGGACTAAAAAAGGACTGAACTATGACCAAACCAGGACAAAACTAGGTCTAAACTAGGACTAAACCAGGACTTAACTCAAAGCTAATTTAGGACTAAAAAAAGGACTGAACTAAGACAAAACCAGGACAAAACTAGGTCTAAACCAGGACTAAACCAGGACTTAACTAAAGGCTAACCCAGGACTAAAAAAGGACTGAACTATGACCAAACCAGGACAAAACTAGGTCTAAACCAGGACTAAACTAGCTCAAAACCAAGTCTAGACTAGGTTTAAACAAGGACTAAATTAAGTGTAATCTAGGATAAAACCAAGGCTAAACCAAAAGTAAACTAGGACTAATCTAGGTCTAAACCAAGACTAAACCTGCACTGAACTTGTAATAAACCAGGTCTAAACCAGGACTAAACCAGGACTAAACTGGGAGTTTACCAAAAGTGATCTTCACGTCTCTACTGGAAAAAGTACAGATAAACTAAATGAGAACATGAGAGACTCCAGAGTCCCTCTAGTAGATCCCTGCGTACGTACCACTAGTAGTACCTCCACCACAGTTTGAGAAACATACTTCTACCCTTGAATGTCCTGCAGCGTTAAATACAAAGCCTGTATCCTCACAATAAGCTTCTTTTTGTGTGTCTTTAAGCACCTTTCCAGCCTTCGGGAGATAAATTGCAGTAAGTGCAGTGTCACTCCAGCGTCTACAGCACAAACCTTAAACTGTCCGGTGAATAGAAACGCCCTCTTTGTGCATATTTCTCCTGGCGTTTGTGTGGAAACGGCTGATAATGTCCCCCATAATCAAACCGTGTTCCGGACGCTAACGGGATTAAGGCAGAGAAATGAGCACACAGCGATTCTCTGCCGCCCGTAAACCCACAACTCATCACTTTCCTCTGTTTTAGGGCCTTTTTAAACGCCTTACTTCATGCCTTTTAAATCCGGCTTTTATTTTACGTGGATTCAGTTTCTATAGAGACCGCGAGGAAGGAGCTCGTCCTGGCACAATGGCAGAAAAAGACGCAGATAAAGATTAAAGTGGACAAAATGAACGCTAAAGTCAGGAGATATTTTTCCAGGTAGTGGTGTTTATAAGACCTCAAGTCATAAAACCTAGAAGCAGGGACAGAGCTGGAGAAGTCCTGGTTGAGACCTGGTTTAGTTCTGGTTTACTCCTGGTTTAGTTCTGGTTTAGTCCTGTTTTAGACCTGGTTTAGTCCTGTTTTAGACCTGGTTTAGTCCTGGTTTAGTCCTGGTTTAGACCTGGTTTAGTCCTGTTTTAGACCTGGTTTAGTCCTGGTTTAGACCTACTTTAGACCTGGTTTAGTCTTGGTTTAGTTCTGGTTTAGACCTGGATTAGACCTGGTTTAGTTCTGGTTTAGTCCTGGTTTACTCCTGGTTTAGTTCTGGTTTAGTCCTGTTTTAGACCTGGTTTAGTCCTGGTTTAGTCCTGGTTTAGACCTGGTTTAGTCCTGTTTTAGACCTGGTTTAGACCTACTTTAGACCTGGTTTAGTCTTGGTTTAGTTCTGGTTTAGACCTGGATTAGACCTGGTTTAGTCCTGGTTTAGTCCTGGTTTAGTCCTGGTTTAGTCCTGGTTTAGTCTTGGTTTAGTTCTGGGTTAGACCTACTTTAGTCCTGGTTTAGTCTTGATTTAGTCCTGGTTTAGTCCTGGTTTAGTCCTGTTTTAGACCTGGTTTAGTCCTGGTTTAGACCTACTTTAGACCTGGTTTAGTCTTGGTTTAGTTCTGGTTTAGACCTGGGTTAGACCTGGTTTAGTTCTGGTTTAGTCCTGGTTTAGTCCTGGTTTAGACCTGGTTTAGACCTGGTTTAGTCCTGTTTTAGACCTAGTTTAGACCTGGTTTAGACCTGGTTTAGACCTACTTTAGACCTGGTTTAGGCCTGGTTTAGACCTGGTTTAGTCCTGGTTTAGTCCTTCCTTTAAACTGAATCCATTGAACTTCAGTAAACCTTTCATTAAGACTCTGAGCTCAGACCTCGGTGACCTCTCTGCTCCTCAGTGAGAAGGTTTTGGGCTCAGACCTCGATGACCTCTCTGCTCCTCAGTGAGAAGGTTTTGGGCTCAGACCTCGGTGACCTCTCTGCTCCTCAGTGAGAAGGTTTTGGGCTCAGACCTCAGTGACCTCTCTGCTCATCAGTGAGAAGGTTTTGGGCTCAGACCTCGGTGACCTCTCTGCTCATCAGTGAGAAGGTTTTGGGCTCAGACCTCGATGACCTCTCTGCTCCTCAGTGAGAAGGTTTTGGGCTCAGACCTCGGTGACCTCTCTGCTCCTCAGTGAGAAGGTTTTGGGCTCAGACCTCGGTGACCTCTCTGCTCCTCAGTGAGAAGGTTTTGGGCTCAGACCTCGATGACCTCTCTGCTCCTCAGTGAGAAGGTTTTGGGCTCAGACCTCGGTGACCTCTCTGCTCCTCAGTGAGAAGGTTTTGGGCTCAGACCTCGGTGACCTCTCTGCTCCTCAGTGAGAAGGTTTTGGGCTCAGACCTCGGTGACCTCTCTGCTCCTCAGTGAGAAGGTTTTGGGCTCAGACCTCGGTGACCTCTCTGCTCGTCAGTGAGAAGGTTTTGGGCTCAGACCTCGGTGACCTCTCTGCTCGTCAGTGAGAAGGTTTTGGGCTCAGACCTCGATGACCTCTCTGCTCCTCAGTGAGAAGGTTTTGGGCTCAGACCTCGATGACCTCTCTGCTCCTCAGTGAGAAGGTTTTGGGCTCAGACCTCGGTGACCTCTCTGCTCCTCAGTGAGAAGGTTTTGGGCTCAGACCTCGGTGACCTCTCTGCTCGTCAGTGAGAAGGTTTTGGGCTCAGACCTCGGTGACCTCTCTGCTCGTCAGTGAGAAGGTTTTGGGCTCAGACCTCGGTGACCTCTCTGCTCGTCAGTGAGAAGGTTTTGGGCTCAGACCTCGATGACCTCTCTGCTCCTCAGTGAGAAGGTTTTGGGCTCAGACCTCGATGACCTCTCTGCTCCTCAGTGAGAAGGTTTTGGGCTCAGACCTCGGTGACCTCTCTGCTCCTCAGTGAGAAGGTTTTGGGCTCAGACCTCGGTGACCTCTCTGCTCGTCAGTGAGAAGGTTTTGGGCTCAGACCTCGGTGACCTCTCTGCTCGTCAGTGAGAAGGTTTTGGGCTCAGACCTCGGTGACCTCTCTGCTCGTCAGTGAGAAGGTTTTGGGCTCAGACCTCGATGACCTCTCTGCTCCTCAGTGAGAAGGTTTTGGGCTCAGACCTCGATGACCTCTCTGCTCCTCAGTGAGAAGGTTTTGGGCTCAGACCTCGGTGACCTCTCTGCTCCTCAGTGAGAAGGTTTTGGGCTCAGACCTCGGTGACCTCTCTGCTCCTCAGTGAGAAGGTTTTGGGCTCAGACTTCGGCTGTCTCTCCAGATCTGAAGGGATTCTGTGTTTCTGTCTCTGTGGCTTCTCTCAGGGTTCTTCGTCCCGCTGCCCTGGGACATGCTTGTGTTTGGTGAATTGGTGACTCTAAAGTTCCTCTGAGTGAATGAATATGAAAGTGAATGTTTGTCTGAAAGTGTGTGTCAGCTGTGCAGGGCCATTTCTAGCTTTGTGGGGCCCTTTCAGCTGTTTGCGGGCCCCTAGTTTCCCAAATTACAATAGAAAGATCCTTAATCCCTTGGATTAGCCACGAACAAGCCTCCATCTGTTACACTTCACAAGCAAAACTGGCTACAGTCATTTAAACACGATCACTGATAAAAATGTCAATACAAGGAAAACAAGGGAAACTACCTGACTTAGCAGAGTTATTAATAATCCTCTCAGAGCAGTAAAGCACTGCCACAAACTTCAAACAACAGGCTTAATGTTTATTTTTAGTCGCCTAATAAATAACTGGTGTTACTTAAAGCAGTAGCAGACTTCCTAACTTCATAAATGAATCATAAATATGAGTTATGTAATGTTGAGATGAAAATATCATACGTAATATACATACATAATATAATACGAAACAACTTCCACAGCAGACATCGGCACAACAATGGTTCTCCTCACATCAGGCTGAGCATTCAGCTTAGGGGCCCCCTAGTGTCTTGTGGGGCCCTTTGCATGTGCATAATCCATATATAGAAACGATTTACTGACCCACCCTGCAACTCTTAACATGAAAAAGCAAAGTGTGTCTCGTAGGGGTATAACGATACGTTTTTGCCACGATACGATATGTATCGATTAGAATTGTTTTGATACGTTTCAAGAATGATATTGGCTAATTTGGAAGGATACGATTCAATACGATTCAACACCTTCATATCAATATTCGATACAGCAACTTTTTGCCAAAAATCATAAAAGTTTACTCTCAAATGTAGCACCACGGCCGGGGTTGATGATGTCCAGCAGACAGAGAGTGATGAAAAGTTGAATATAACATTTTATTTCATTAAAAACACAAAAATGACATTCAAAAGCCATATCTGGTGTATGGTGAGAGAGTGTGATGGTTTTATTTTAACATGCAAATTTTTAATTTCGATATTTTCGATATTATCAATCGATATTCCATGTGTATCGATATTCACTTCTTAGAAAACGATACGATTCGATACAAGGTCAGGTGTATCGATGTAGTTGTATCATAGGAAAAAAATCGATACAGTTACTGTTTCGCTACACCGTTAGTGTCTCTCTCAGCAAAAGTTAAAATATTAAGTTGGGAGCAATTATTTTAGGCAGCAGTTTAGTAAACAAGCTCAGTGAAGATCTGTCAAAGTTCAGCTGATTTGGAAAAGGTTTTACTCCAGATGTCCTTCCTGCAGAAACCCTCTCCACTTATCCAAATATATGACCAGATATAGCTTCTAATGCTATAAAAAGTCAGGATTAGCATTAACTAACTTTATTTTATCCAGACAAAACACTAGATCACATTAATTAGAGTTGAGTGCTTTAGACTTCCTTCTCCCCAGACATCTTGATCAGCTCATGTTAATCCTAAGGTGTTTCCAGTTTAAGAGACCTGTTCTCTGTGTGTCCATCACCGCTGAGGAAGGCCCTGAGACATTTGAACTTTTCCATTTGGGGCAGATGGAAACGGCACAAATCTGTTCTGAGCTGTGCCAGTGCTTGGCCGTTTGGTAAAAGCAATAAATAGAGTGTTTGGAAAGCGCTGAGTGTGGCGCAAAGTGACTTCTCAGATTTAAAGTCATGGCATATCTGCTGAGGTCACCCGTTCTCTGCCTCAAACCAAAAGTTTCATTTTTATTTTCTATTTCTCAGGACTGTGCAAAAGTCTGTGCAAAAAAAAAGGGTTTTAAGCAAAGAAAGGTGTATCCATGTACAAAAATACCCAGGTACTGGTCTTATCTCGCAATGGTAAAGATGTAGTGCCCAGACCTGGACTCAAACTCAAATATCTTCCAGTTTTGGGGTAAATGCTCTGTCTGTTAATCCACAAAATGTTACTCAGTCAAAGGGGAAGATAATCTGTCAAAAATAATCAAGATGGCTGTGGCTTATATAGAGTGAATGTAATAACTTCTCTGAGCTGATTAACGGCGTTTAGGTCTTTCCTTCGTCGCCTGTTGGTTCTGCTGAAGTCCTCGTTGTTGTTTGGGATTTTTGTCTTCATCCTGTTTCCATTTTAACAACAGTAAAGTCCCTCTGACGTCCCACGTAACCACCACATTCAAACAAACCCACTTTTTCTTTCACAAGTCTTTGTACAACTGGCTTCTGCTGCTGTCCCTGTTCACAAATAAGCACAGAGCTGCTTATAATACAAAGGATTCTGGTGTTTTATGGAAAACTGGCAACAATCCGCCATGTTTGTTTTGGTTACAGGTAGAGGTGTAATGATACAGTTACTATATTGATGTGACGCATTACCTTATATCGTATCGTATCGTTTTCTAGGCAGTGTATATCGATGTCCATGGGAAAAAAGCAATAATATTGAAAATATCGTTATTGGAAATTTGCAAGTTAAAATAAAATCAGATAAATTTTTTTGATGTAATTTTTGTGTTTTTAATGAACTAAAATGTTATATTTGACTTTTCTTTGGTCTGAGGCACAATGCTGGATTTGAGAGAATGCATTTATGATATTTGGCAAAAAATCATGTATTGATTTGATCGATATGAAGCCGTTGAATATCGATCTGATATTGAATTGTATTGTTCTAAATCAGCCAATATCGTTCTTGAATTGGATCAAAAAACTTTAAATCAATGTGTATTGTATTGTTGCAAAAACATATCGTTGCACCTCTGGTTACAGGTCAGTGGTGCTGCTTACGCCCCGCCCTTCTTCTCTGATTGGTTACTCCGCCTGTCATTGTTGTAACGTGAAACTCAAACCCTGAGGTACCAGACTAACTTCTTTGTATAGAAGAGGAAATGAGTTAGTCTGGCTAGTCCAAGGCAACAAAACGCTTAAAGCTGAGGACACACTACAGGATTTTCTCAGTGGTTACAGATTCTGAAAAGACCAGGGGCTCACACTAACGACTGGTTTCAGCAGATTTAGTTCTGACGACTGAAAGACTGCGCCTCACACACTACAAGATCTGCTGAGGCCGCAACCAAACTCTGGCGGGGAACTCACGAGAACTAAATGGTAAACAAACATGGACACTACCTGGTTATTTAACTATAGTATACTTATTCCTCTGCATGCCCTTATACTTTGTATTTATATTTTTAAAGTTTCTTTTTTATTATAGTTGATATTTTTTAATATTATTATTATTAGTGTTATATGTTGCACATTAGCATCGAAACAAGTTCCTAGTTGTGAATTGTGTTGTTCACTGACAATGGCAATAAAAATCTTCTGATTCTGATTACTGATTCTGATTCTGGGTCACTGTTGCCGTTGTGTGCGCAGCTATCTGTTTGGAAAAAAGGAAGAAGAAAAAACATCTATGTATCCAGTTTCACTTGGGTAGCGCTCAACTTTCTTCAGTGTTTGCCATGGTTGTTTATGTTTTATTCTTCAAATTTCCGCTTATATTTTCCTGCTGCTTCCTGTTGCTTCGTCTTCGTTCTCTGACGCTATTTCCTGTGTCCCATCAGCTGTTTTTCATCGGCCGCTGGACTCCATGAATTCCCAGTTGGATGTAAACGTCCCACACTACAGGAGTGTGGTCCAGAGTCGGTGTTTGATTGCTTGCGACTGACGTCAGGCCGTGTTTTCGTGCCCATTCGAGTCTTTGAACATCACACACTAACGGATTTCAGGGCTGACTGCTGATTGTGATTCCCTGCAGCTGGTGTTGACTGCTACAGACTCGACACAACTGTGAATCACTGTAAAATCGGGCAAAAAAATCGTGTAGTGTGTCCCCAGCTTAAGGATTTTTTTAAAGTAGTGTTTTAAAGCAGTGCATATCTCAGAATCTCAAAATAATACAGAATCTCTCAACACAACAAAAATCTGGATCCACCTCAGAATTAATCATGTCATCCTTGGCCCATCACTGAGCATTTTCAAAACAAAAAATAAAAATAATCTGTATTTATTAAAGCACAGGATTGCTCACACCTCACTAAATCTTTTGCACAGCAGCATTGCGTTTCCTCGCCCCTCTGTCCCGGGTCATTACCCGAGGCAGCTGCCTGTAACCACTCTAGAGCTGCTCTTAATTATGAATTAGAGCCAGGTATCTTCTCCGCTGTTACCACACGACTAATGAGGCTACTTAAAACCCGAAGCTAATTAGGGAGTTCAGGGAAAGAAACAAACAGAGCCAACACTTCAAATGGGATTTTTTATTTTTAGAAAGTTGCTGCAGCCCCGAGTAATATGTGTCAAATAAAAGTCTTGGTAAATAAAAGGCTAGATTGTAGACTTAGACAGGAGCAAGATGACAGAAACTAAGCCACTGAGTATTTGAAAAGCAGGTTAGAAACATTACTTCCAGGGCTGGATGCAGCGTATTTTTCATCCATATTTTCATTATTGTCCTGGATTATGCCCTTGGTTGCCATAATCCTTAAGCCTGCGTGGTCCAAGGTGTTTTTTTCTTTTATTATAGACCCTAATTCTGTTCTTTTAAAATAGGAAGACAAGTGTGTTTTGTGCATAAAAACTGCCCAGCGATGCATCTGCACACTGCTTTTTTTGCTCGTGACAGACAAATATTAAAGTAACACTGCTCCTCTCCCATGTAGCTTTGTTGGACCTCGGTATTTTGAAAATCCTGCGCATGGCCCTGGTTACTTTAATGTATTCATAAGCTTTTTACAAGATCCTGTAGGACGTCAGCAGGATTTGAGCGTAACCCAGGCGTGACTCTAATTAGTGCAGCTGCTAGCACAAGGTGTGATGTCCAGGTGTGATAAGTGTGGGCGTATAAAAGGCTTTAGTTGTCCATAAAATATATTTCCATGTTCTGCTGCAGTAAAAAGCCCAATACTTTGGTTTAGAGCCACATTGAGGAGCTTGTACAGTTAAAATAAATGAAAAATTGGAAGTTGGAGAAGCTGAAAGGTGTTTTTTCACTGGTCCCATTTGTAGACTTTGCACCACAAAGCCTGGGTCATTACTCCTGTCTGCTTCTCCAAACCTGGAGTGTGCTGATTACAAACTGCTGCTCGACTTTTTATCTACAAATCTTAGCATTATCATGAGGCTGAATGATTTTAGCTTAACGGCTTTCAAGTGTGCGACTAAAGCCGTCTTGTAACCCTTCACTATTTCCATTAGCATGAAATGTCTGTACTTAAGAAAACTTTCATTATCTGAAGAAAAGTCACCATGGCAAAAGCTCTTTAATTAAACAAAAGTGCACTTCAGGTTAGCTCAAGTATTAGATTAAGCATTAGAATCAGGACTACACTATTTAAAGTATAAATATAAGACTGTGCAAGTCCACTCCAGTCGCCAGACCAAGTCCAAATCCAAGGAATGTTAGTCCTACGCAAATCCTCAACCAGCAGTGAGGCTTTAGTTTGGAGGTTACTGAAGTTTTGAGGAAAGTGGAGCTCTTACTCACCGTCCAGGTCCCTCCTATGAGTTAACCTGGAGGACCTAACGTTGGGCAGCATTGGTATTTGCACTGATGACTGAGGAGATGAACGCTTTTAGTCAATGGTGGCTGCAGGAGACCAGAGAGAAAGTTGGTATTTTCTGAACTGTAATGGCCTTTGCACTGCTAACGTGGTAACCTTTAGTAGTTTTTCTCTGAACATGCAAATTGCAAAACAAATCAGAAAGAAAGAGGAAGGTTTCACGCTGCTGTGAGAGAAGCTACGCTATGATAATGAGTTGTGCATAAGGTAGGCAGGGAAGAGTTAGAGGAATTAGTCGAGGAAGTTAATATTTGACTGGCGTTGGTTTGTTAGTCTGTGTGCAACAAGTTCTGGTGATTAGATGACTAGATTTTGGTGTAAATCCTTAAAACCGACTGGACCCAGGATGTTTTTTTTTTGTTTTTTTTTTAACAGGATTTTGTGCTGTTCAGAGATTGGCCCTCTTGTCTGTCACTAATATACTTCAAAAAATATATTAAGTTATAGTTTATTAGACATAATTGGAAGAATTACATATCATACTTAACTAATATATTGATATACGATAAACAGTAAAATGAGTTATAACAGTAATACTTATATTAACATGTATTATAAGCATACAAATAAACTGCATTACACTGCATCTGTGTAATGGACCATATGTAGATGTCATTATAAAGTATAATGTACGACATATGTCAGATATTGTATATAAATACATTGTTCTTAGTAGTAACCGTTCATTAGGATGAACGGTGGTGGGGTTAACTCCTTTTCGAGCTACAATAATACAATAATAACACAATACAATAATACATAACACAAACTGAAATATATTTATAGATACTGTTATTCCGTTTGTTTTTTTGTTTTGTTTTTTTCTACCCAGTGTGGGTATAATGTATAATATTGTACAATATATTTATATTTTCTATGTACAATATTTTAATTTTTTATAGCTCGAAATAAAGTAATCAAACTAAACTAAGATGATATAGGCAAATATGATAAAAGTCACCAGTGGGGGAAGGAATAAATGATGAAAGTTCTTAGTGTGGACTGGAAGTGCCCTAACACAAGTTTGAACTTTCAGGCTGCTTCTTGTTTAGGATAAAATTACATTTTTGGTAAGTAAAGTAGTCTGTTTTTCTTTTTTAATTGATCCTACACTTAGTCCAGTCGTCCTCCAGCTTCTCCTGACCAAGATCCTGGCTCACATCTGGAGAAGGGCCCCTGCTCCTGACGGGTCGTCCCGGCATGAGTCAGATGCAGAGAACAAATTTCCCCATGGGTACAATAAAGTTTACTTTAATGTTCTTAAGGCTATGCGGCCAGACCGCGGCTACGGTGGCGGTAATACTAACCTGTGTGAAGTTGGCCCCCCCACATGATTGAAAATTAACAAAACTATATCAGTTCGTTTTCATCATTTGTGCACGTTTGTGCACACAAAATGAGAATTTGTGCACAATTGTTTTTTTAGATTAAATAAACATTCTTTTTTCAGGCCAGCCCCCCCACTCAGCCCCCCCCATATCGTCTAAATCACTCCAAAATGGTGTCATCCGTTTGTGCTCGCAAAATTAGCTGAGTGCACAAACGATGCACAAACGAACTGATATAGTTTTGTTAATTTTCAATCATGTGGGGGGGGGGCAACTTCACACAGGTGTAATACCAAGCATCCAATGAAGTCATTAGAAAATGTTCCAATAAGTTCAATTCATTATTTCCATTAGTCATAACCAAATGTTCCAAAAGAATCAATTAACAAATAAATAAATAAATAAATAAAAAATAAAGTGCACTTTCATATCAAATTATTCAAGTAGTCATCAAAATACTCAAGCAGATATCAAAAATTCTGAAGCAGGTATCCAAAAACCTTAAATGTTGTGCAACAATTGTAATTTGGTAAATATGTAGCAACATTCAAAAGCCAGTGCTGTTTCAGAGCGCACCAAGAAAGTTTAAAAAATTTCTCAAAACAACCAAAACGCCACAGAAACAAAGATGTTTTAATAAACTAAGCTGTTATCTACAATTCGGCATGTTTACAGACCCGATTATGATAAATACTTTGTCTGTGGAAGCGTTTTGTTTTATGCTTCAAGTGCAAGTAAACAGCCTTAAAAAAACGTCTAGTGCTATGGAGTATTGAACTGAAGTGGGTCAGGGTTTGTCTCAAATCTTTGTCGTCATCAGCCTTCTCTGAAAGCTAAACCTTTTTAAAATATGCCACATGCAACGTTAAGAGCAGATATTTTATGTATTAATATCGCAGAATCTTCCATCTTTAAAAGCCTTTTCATATTTCTCCACAGCACCCTCGCTCCAGTCCAGACAGTGTTATCCGTCTGCCGTTGGCCCTGGATCCTGTCTCTAAACACAAACACGACCGGCTTTATTGAAATGATCTCGGGTTTGAGTTATGGCCCCTTTTCCTGGTGAACAGAGCCCCGGCGCTGACAGAGATGGAGCACGGGAATAATTGTATCATTGCATGGTCTGAAGCAGGCCATCCATCACCAGCGCTGGCCCGGCTGTGTATAACGTTAGGAAACGCCGACAGAAGTGGTCCTCCAGTCTGACGCCCGTATTTGTACAGCGCGTCCTGTCAGATCTAAGTGAGCACCGGTCCCCATAGGATTAGGTTTTGTGGCCCAAATCTGGTCTAAAGAGGGAATAGAGCTGACTTTTGTTTACATACAGTTCATTTGCATTCAGGAGAAGCCAAATTTGGGCAGAGTTTCCTGTCAGGTCTGAGTGAGCAGGGGTCTCTGGAGGATTACTCTGGGGTTTGTGCCTTAAATCTAAAAAGAGAATAGAGAGTTGTTTGCACACAGCTCATACACATTTAGCAGATGCCATATTTGGGCGGTGTTTCCTGTCGTACGTACATATCTACAAACACTGGTCTCCATAGGATATCATCTGCAACATGTCAAATGTTATCTATTTGCACTCAAAAACCAAGAGCCAAGCTGCAAAGGGATTTTCATCAATAATGGTGTCAGTACAAAACTGGTTAATCAGTTTTATATCAGTTATATAATGTTAATATAATGTCTGTTTCTAAATCTGGACAAAACTGTTTTGAGTCTTAGAAAAATACACACAGTCAGAGCCAGATCTGCCTGTTATGGTTGCAGGGAAACCATTAACTGTGAGTACAAATATTTGAGCATAATTATTGATTCTAAACGTACATTTAAATCACAAGTAAAAAAAGTAATGAATAAAATAAAATTTAATCTTGCAACATTTAGACAAATTCGAAATAACCAAACTGAAACTGCAAAAATCTACCTTAGTGCCATGATTTTCTCTCACATTCACTATTGTTAACACATGTTAATTAATATTAACAATATGCATTGTCCCATTTCAAAAATATATAAAGAAATAATTAAAATAGGATTACACAGAGCATAAATCTGTCCTAAAGTCAGGAGATGCCATATTTGGGCAGTGTTTCCTGTCACATGTCTATCTCTATTAGCTGTTGGATAAGCCGTCCACTACACTGTTGTCTGTGTTGTCCTAAAAACATTTGACACATTTTTTCTTTTTATTTATTATTCTTTGAATTTGGGAGCAGTTGTCCAAGGTTTACTCTAAATATCACTGAGCCTCATTCATAAAAGTTCTCCTGGAAAAGTTTCCTAAGTATTCCTTGTAAGAACTGCTGAAAAGAAACCTGCGTCAGATTCATGACACGATCTCAGCTTCCAGATTCTTCTCAGCAGAGCACTTAACTCCAGGGACTCCACCAACGCCGCGCTCCTCATTAACACCGCATTTACATAGAATTAACTACCGTATTTTCCAGACTATACGTGGCACTCGCCAAAAAACGCATAATGAAGAAGAAAAAAACGTATATAAGTCGCACTGGACTATAAGTCGCATCTTTTGGGGGAAATTTATTTTACAAAATCCGACACCAAGAACAGACATTTCATGTTGAAGGCAAGTTATAGTAATAATAGAATAGAGAACAACAGCTGAATAGGTGTGCGCTATGCTAACGTAACACATTGATGGTTATTCAGCTACATGAAGCATAAACAACGAACTGAACAGGTGTCTCGTATGTTAACGTAATATATTAACAGTTATTCACATAACTATAGCAAAAAGAACATAATATAACAAGTTCACCAAACTCACCATCTCACTCCTAATCGCTAAATCCTTTAAATTCTTCATCCTCGGTGTCACTTCTGAACAACTCCGCCAACTCCGGAGGTAGACGAAGCGCCGCTTCCTCCTCTGCGTGGCTGTCGTCAGACTCAGCATCAGTTCCATTTCCAATTATTCCGCTCTTTCTCAGTTGTCTTTATAGCCTAAGTTGTTAGTGGTAATGTTTACATTTTAAATTGTCAGTGGTACAGGTGCAGCAGATGCTGGTACACAAGCCTAGAGCGCCCTCTAACCAACACCTGAAATATTTTAATATATAAGTCACACCTGAGTATACGTCGCACCCCGAGCCAGACGATGGAAAAAAGTGCGACTTATAGTCCGGAAAATATGATATGTATTAGGACAAGAAACGCCCCCGAAACTCCATATATGGTCATGAGACAGGAGTTAGTGACGTCTGTCTACAGCAGACTCACAGGGAAGCAGCTCTGACATCTACTGCAGTTTTACAGCTTCAGCAGCGAATAAAAATGTCCAAATATACTAAGACACAGTGGAAGATTATTTCAGTCACCCACTTACAGAAATTAATGAGGGATTTGATTATTTTGTTGTTTATTTCACAGAGACAGAGACTGAGGCCATAGTCACTGCTCAAAGCTCAAATGCTTACACCTGGTCTACACCACTCATCACTGTTTTTCTTTAAATAATATTATTTTATTAAGGAATAATTTGTAAAAAAAAATAATAATAAAATAAAATAAATAAATAGTCATCTACAATCAGATTGAAAGTCATATTTTTGTTTCATTAGGGGTCTGATAAAATTATAAAATTGCAGATTTTTTGTGGCTAAGAGTTTTGGATTTGGATTTGTTCTTCCAGAAAAACATTTTTCAGTCAAGAAAAAATCCTCCTAAGAAGAAGAGGCCAGGGTGACCACCTGAAAAAGAACTAAAAGTGGGACAAGTGTGATTTGGTGGGACAGACCTGATAAATAGATCTTTTGATACAAATCTAACTTACCAACTTACTGAGATACAAGTTACTACAGTTTAGGATCTATAGAACATGTGAGGTGTTGTTTTTACCCCAAAACACAAAAAAATGTCTTTACTGAGACTTAAGGAATAAGAAAAGGTGGAACAGAGGCCTTTCCTGAGGGAGGACACCTACAAATATTTATTCTACTATTTACAGCAGGAATACTGACCTTATCTTGTTCTTAACTCGAATATCACTTCTTAAAAGATCCACTGAGCATCAATGAAAAAGAGGAACATTATCTCATTAAGTGGGACAGAGGGACAGACGCCTAAATGTCTGTCTGAATGTTTGTTTGTGTCGACCCAATGTGCATCACCTTCCCTCTCTGTCGCCCTGCTAACCTGTGTTCCAACTTCACTTAAAAAGTCCCAAAAATACATTAAAAATCATATGCTGCTATAAAAGACACATCAGTTCTTTTTATTCTAAGATGATAACCATTTACACAGACAAACGAAGCCTTTAAGAATATTCTTTTAAGCTCCCAATGCACTTACACCCTTCACTGCTCTCTCAACTTTTAACTCTCCTAACAACTGTGTATTGGGACTGGGGCCATTGTCTGCTCTTCTTCTGTTTTTCTGCCCCATCTTTTCATCTTCTAATCTCATAAACAACTCTAACCTTTCCCTACTCTGACATTTGGGTTCAAAACAAACCGTGAGCCGTGTTTCTCATCTAAAATTAGCCTCGGTCCCGTCGTTGTTAGGAAGTTGTCATAGTTAAAAGGTACTCCGAGGCTCCAGGAGTGACTTAATGAAGACTTAATGTCACTTCGGCTTTGCTTCTCGCCGCTGTGATTGTCGCGGACGAGCCACTGTTTTGATACAGCGGCTTCTCACATTTTTTAAGTCCCTCAAAGCAGCGGCCTCATCAGATCGCTGGCCGACCCACTTCTCCCTTCAAATATATCAAAACGTCCCCCTTGAAACGAGCCATCCTCTCTAATTAAGATGCTTTACAATCTCCAAAAGCAGATTGAGTGCTCGGTGGCTACTGCAGAGAAGAAGAAGGAAAAAAAAACGAAGCGGTACAAGGAAAAGTGGCGTTAACAAGGCGGCTTGGTGGAGTGTGTCTGTGCTTGTTTGGTTGGGAGCTTGGCAGAGAGGAGATAGATATTTATTCTGTCAGATCCGCTCACAGTTTAGGTTGGCCGAGTTTGTTTTTATTTTTTTTGGGACGAGTCATGTCTTGAATTTGTGATTTTGAGGACACTTGTGGAAAGCTGTCTAACAGGGAACAGCAGCAGTGTTCCTCAGCTGACTGTGGACAGATTTTTGCATAAAGCTGACAGACTGCAGGATTATTTAAAAGAAATGGAAAGTAACTAGATACGTTTACCTAAATACCTTTTTTTTTCTTATTTTATTATTAACTTATACATTTACACATAAATAAACAAAATAAATAACAATACAAGCAGCTATGGCAATAAAGCAATAATGACAAACAAAACAAAAACAACAAAGGGGTAAACCATACAAATCATTTACTTAAATGCTTAGAGAGGTTTTTTTTTTTACATTTTTCTGTTGGATTGAACATCTTGTCCCATCAAAAAGCAATATTAAAAAAGCACAACAGGTCCCCTTTAAAAAGGTCCATATAGCTCTTGGAGAATGTTATTGCTTTTTTATTTTCCATTTTGTTTATGAGTGATATGCATCTGTCCATCTCAATTATGAATTCCTGTATGCGTGGCGTTTTCCTTGCCCATTTACTATTATGAATATAATATTTTGCATGGAAACTGATTAAGGATATATTTAATACCTAAATACTAAGGGTGCTCCGATCAGGGTTTTTGAGGCCGATCACCGATCACTCTATTTTTAGCCATGATCGGCCGATCATGATCGGCGGCCGATCGATCGGAGCACCCTTACTAAATACCTGTACAGTGATTCTCAAACATTTCACACCAAGTACCATCCTTAAAGGGGCTATATTATGCTTTTATTCATAGTTTTAAACCAAACTTGGTCGCCTGTAGAACAGCACTGCATTTAAAAAAGTCCTCTACTGATGCCATAAAGAAACATTTTACTACAAAAGTAAAAATGTCTGTGAGGAATCAGTGGAAACAGAGCTGTATGCTGTTTTTTTTTTTTTGATAAATGAATGAGAGCAGCTGGATGTACAGGGCTTGGTGATTGGTCAGTGCTTCTTGGAGTGGGCAGAGGTTTGTGGAACTGAGCATTTTGAGGCCTCAGAAACTCAGTGCCAGAGACTACAGGATCACTCAAACAGGCGAGGAAAAGTTAATTTTGGGGAATACAGCCCATTTAAAGAAGTGGGTTCAGTCTAAATCAGGTCTAAACTGAAGAACAAAATAAGGATGAAGTTTAATGAGGCCTAAACCTGGACTAAACCAAGACTAAACCAAGACTAAACCAAGACTAAACCAGGACTTAACCAGGACAAAACAGGAAAAAAACAGAACCATCAGCTCTAAATCCAAACTAAACCAGGTCCAAACCAGGACTAGTCTCAAATAAAGCAGGACTAAAACAGGAATAAAAAGGTTTTAAATTACAGGACTGAGCCTGTGTACCACCACTGGTACTTGTACCACAGTTTGAGAACCACATTTTTTAGATTCTCAAAATGAGTAAAAGTATTTTTGATGGTGTTGGCACAGTGGTTAGTGCCCTTGCCTTCCAGCAAGGAGGTTGTAGGTTCAATCCTTGGGCCGTAGGTGTTAGGTGAAGTGGTGACTCTAAGGCTGCGTCCGAACGTCCTCCCTAGCCCCTAACCCCTCAAGCACTATACAGCGGACTATAGTGCACTCATTTTGTGAATGATTCGGACGCTCACTTTCACTTTTTCTCTCACCGGTGATCATGTGACTCTGGGGTCTGTGTACAAAAAGATAATGCTGATAATGTTCTTCTGTGATAAAGTTTATAGATAAATAATAGTCATACGTGTGATATTTAACATGAATTATGGCTGTAATGAATAAAACAGAGTGGATTATTGCAGCTCTGTGCCTTACGTGGGGAGGCTGAACGCTGGCTAAGCTAACGTTAGCAATTTTACACTGCAGCGGTTTATTTAAGAGCTTTTTATTTCTGATTACGCCGTGACAGAAGTAAAAAAAGTTGTTTCTAACTGGTTTCATTCAGACGTGTTGTGTACAATTTAAAGAACTGTCACGGTCCTGCTGTTCTGCTCCGAAACTCGCAAAGCATTCTGGTCTATACTGACCTCTAGTGGCCATCACTGTCCACTACTTTTCATAATGCATTGTGGGAAATTTTGAGTGCACTATTTTTTTATCCATTAGACCAGGGGTGTCCAAACTTTTTTCCTTGCGGGACACATACTGAAGAATACATGTGCAGGAGGCGCCATTTTCTGCATCATCACAAAAGAAGACGTTTTTTTTTTTTGGCGCCACCAGCCACGAATTTCCATTTTTTCAGGTACAGCTCATACAAATGAAGTTTTTTACTTGTGTTTCAAACCTTGCAGTAAAAAGTGCTATCTGTGGCAATCTGGGCCAATTGTGAGTGAAGTCCGAGGGCTAATAAAAAAGTCTGCGGGCCACATTTGGCCCCCGGGCCATAGTTTGGACACCCCTGCATTAGACATTCGGACATCACTACAAAATGGCGTGACCACTACTAAATGTCCCCCAGTTAATGAATTAATTATTGATGGTGGGGAAGTATTTGTAGTGGTAGCAACAGACAGTAGTACTAGTATAATTATGAATAGGTAAAGAAAGAAAAACCCATGGATGAAAAACCCAAAAATGGCTTAATATTTGCAGATTTCCTGATCCAAACCTGGCAGCTGTCACCTTGTCTCTCTTGTGTCGGTAATGTTCGCCCTCACAGTGCCGCCCTCTTGTTCTACCCGGTAACAAGAGTCACACATCGACTGCTGTGGACTAATGACTCGGTGTCAGCCACCATCTTAAACCAGCCCTGGAACAAGAAAGTGAATTAAAAATGTGCTGTCCCTGTCTTTATGTGCCGCTAACGTAATTACAATAAAACAGCTTCATGCATTCAGATCACAGCATCTTTAAAGGAGCAATTACCGACTCCGAATTCAATAGCGGAGATGGGCAAACCGCGCTAACAAGTGGCATTAATGACATCCACACTTATTAAAAATCTCATTGTGTCCTCCAGAAATGGATGGCTCCTTTTTTTTTTCGTCTTTTTTTTTACGATGATAAAAAGGCGGAGAATGAGGTAGAGCAGCAGCGAGACAAAGGCATCAAAGCAATTAATTTGTGATAAAGAACAGTGATATTTCATTGTTAGCAGAGAGACCAGTGTCACCTCTCACTGGGGCTGAATATTCATGAAGTAATCAGAAAATGAAGAGATAAAACACAGCGATGTTCGAGTGGTTATATCTGAAAGGTCATTGGAACAAAAGGAGGTTTAATGCCAGCGAGTCGATCAGAAAGTTACATAAAAACACAGCAAAGACAACACACCACTTCTTCTCTTTCCATTTTTCACCTCTATTCTTTTTTTCCCACAGCTGTTTTTTTTTTTTAGGAGTTTTTCCTTTTCCTTGGGTCTGTTTAGTTTAGTGTAGTTATTGTTTGTGTTGCTTGTGTGTTTATGTTTGATAAACTGTTTGTGAAGATCTTTGAGGCGACTTTTGTTTTGATACTGGGCTAAAAACTGAATTGAATTTTTCCCTTCCTTGGTCGCCACAGCATAGATTTTCCATTGGATGCCGTTTATGCAAGCTTGGGACTGGCACAAAGAGTACACTGGCTTGTGACTTCTGTAGCTGGATTGATGTCACACCTGTTCTTTTTTTTCTTTCTTCTGGGGCCACCGCAGCAAGTGATCTTCCTTCTCGCTGGCAGTAATTCACCTATAACTTTGACATAGCTTTTAAGTCCATTTATCCAGGCTTTGGACTGACACAAAGAGTACACTGGTTTGTGACCCCTGTGGCTGGATTGTTCTTCTTTTCTTTCATTTTTCCCTCTTTTTGTCGCCACAGCAAATGGAAAGTGATCTGCCGCTTCGCTTGCAGTGATTTATTTACAGTATATTCCAGATGCTTGACACAGCCCTCACTGTTTATCTGGGCTTGGGACTGGTGCGAAGAGTACTCTGGCTTGTGACTCCTGTGACTGGATTAAAGTCACCCCTGTTTAAAAACTGAAAATAAGTGTTAGTGTGCATGTTTGAGTTTCTCTTTAAAGAGAATACAATAATAGAATGGAGTGAAGGGGGTGGCAGAGTGGTTAGCATTCCTGCCTCTCAGCTAGGGTTGCCACCTATGTCCTGGACAAAACCTGGACATTTTGGGAAACCCAACCCTTTTGCTTATAAGCAGCGGTGGCCAAAAATTGCCCTTCTGCAGTGAAATTGGACATAACCTTGTGATGGAGCTGTATTAGTTTTGCTTTAAGTGATTAATGTTAACGAATGTGTTTACTACTATTATTATTAATACTGTATTTTCTGGACTAAGTCACACTTTTTTTCATAGTCTGGCTAGAGGTCGCACCTTTCACATGTTGGCGCTCTAGGCTTGTGTCCCAGCATCTGCTGCACCTGTACCACTGACAATTTAAAATGTAAACATTAGCGCTAACAACTTAGGCTATAAAGACAACTGAGAAAGAGCGGAATAATTGGAAATGGAACTGATGCTGAGTCTGACGACAGCCACGCAGAGGAGGAAGCGGCGCTTCGTCTACCTCCGGAGTTGGCGGAGTTGTTCAGAAGCGACACCGAGGATGAAGAATTTAAAGGATTTAGCGATTAGGAGTGAGATGGTGAGTTTGGTGAACTTGTTATATTATGTTCTTTATGCTATAGTTATGTGAATAACTGTTAATATATTACGTTAACATACGAGACACCTATTCAGTTCGTTGTTTATGCTTCATGTAGCTGAATAACCATCAATGTGTTACGTTAGCATAGCGCACACCTATTCAGCTGTTGTTCTCTATTCTATTATTACTATAACTTGCCTTTCAACATGAAATGTCTGTTCTTGGTGTCGGATTTTGTAAATTTTCCCCCAAACAATGTGACTTATAGTCCAGCCCGAAACGTTGCTCAATAAATGATTAAATGATGAGTGAGACAGTGTGCGGGAGCTTTATGATCTATGACCTGTCGTCATCTCAGATGTGCAGAGATTACTAGAGAGAGGAAACGGAGCGGCTCCTCTGCGTCTCAGAGATCTGTACGCTCCACATTATCGCACCGTGAGTCAGACTCAGGTTTAACTCTGCTCTTTCTCGCAGCACTGCTCCTTTCGTTTCACGCTAAATATCTGCACAAACTCTGAGCTCAACTCCAACAACAGCAGTCTGCCCAGGAAAAGTTATCAGAGCGGCTGCACCTGAGGCGAGGGCTGGTGACTCCTGAGGCAGTGCTGTGTGGATGGAGCTGTGCTGGGTTTTTTTTAGATTTTATTTTATTTCCAATAATAACAAGAACATTGTTGCTGATTTAATGCAAAGAGCCATATGTCGTGGAGTGTGTCCCCCTCCCCTCCCTCAAACAAAAAACAAACACAAAAAAAATAGCAAGCAAAATTAACAAATTCAGAAAACAAAAACATGCATTGCAAAAACAGTAAATGGTGAAATACTGTACACAAAATATAGGTTTCTTAATTATATTACAATACATGAAATATTAATTTAAAAGAAATTTACAAAAAAAAAGATAATACTAATAAAATTAATTTTAAACATAAAAACAAACAAATCTCACTGCTGTTTGAGGCAGTTACCATCAGAAAAAGATTATTTAAAAAGTATTAGTTGTAGTATTGGCCATAAACCGGCCCACCGTTGGTGCAGCGTTATATGATCCCTGTAGCTAATCAATAAAATAAAAAAGAAATAAAACATCGAAAGAATGGGTCAGAGAGGTTTAGCAGCATTTAATAAAAAATAAAATCATCGGGAAAATCATATAATCGCAATGTTTCATCTCACAATAATCATGGCACAAAAATTTGACATCGTGACATCCCAAGTTCAGAGAAAAACCACAGTAACACGAGCAGAAAATCCTGAAAATCACGAATGCAAATGTCAGAGTAATCGCTGACTCACCAGAGTTTTTAAATTCTTCTTTAGAAAAACCCACCACCAGCCTCTGCTCGAGTCTGGAGCCTGCCTCATTACGAAGTCTGCAGCCGAGATGTGCCAGAGTTTCATGAGAAGCTGCACAGTTTTGTATTTTTTTCCTTTTTTGTTGCCTCTTTGAAGTGTGTTTCACAGTTGTGGAAATGCTCCCTTCAGAAGAGCAGTGTGGAAACGTGTGATGCAGCTTAATTACCCCCTATGCTTTTTTTTTCTTTTTTTTGCTTTGTCAAGTCTTTGCCTTTGTGTTGCTGCTAATAAAAGCTCCTCAGTCTAGACCTGGACTTTAGATTTGTAGCTGAAAGATGTCTTCAAAGCTCAGGAACTTACTTTTCTGTGCATTCACCGCCCAGTGTCTACTTATAATGTCATCTGTATCCACGGGAGGTAAAGCCACCGGATCAAACACAGCACAAGAAGAAAAACAAGTCGTGTATCCTCATGTGAACTTTTTTTTATGTTTGTAACTGGAGCAACACGGGCTCCAAAATAAAATGCATGTCATTTTTGTTGTTTCAAGAAGAAGGCTTAATATAGACAAGGAATTATAGAAAAAAGTCAATTTGTTGGAGCCTATTAATCTTTATTTGTCATAAAAACGAGTAACAATGGGTAATCTTGTAATTAAAGCTAAACTACCTGCTTCTACTTCTAGCATCTAATAGAGATTATCTGTGGAAAAACATTAAGATGTCATGCAGACTTTGTTATTAAAGGTCCTGTAATGTTTTTTGTTTTTTTTTTAGATTTTTTGAAATAATTTTGGACACCTTAGCATTAGTATTTTAGGTTTTATAACTTAAAATGATGTATATGTGTGTGGAAATGAGCTGTTACTTTGACTCTGCAGAGAATGCTTGGATTAGGTGTCTGTCGCCCCCTGCTGGCAACGTTGGGGACTGGACAGAGCATAAAAAGGCTAATTAGCACAGGTTTTAAAACTTAAAATAATGTATACTGACAGAAAACGTCTTCTTTTCGGGAGCTGTTACTGTGACTTTGCAGAGAACACTTGGATTATGGCTAATGCTACTTAGCATGGATATTAGCAACATGATGCTAACAGATAGATTTCTGAGCTGGCTGCTTTATAGTGACTAAGATTAAAAAGGCCATAATATTCTTTTTCAGTTTAAAAAAAAAATAGTTTTGGACTCCTTTGCTTTAGTATTTCAGGTTTTATAACTTAAAATAATGTATCTGTATGGAAAACCTCTTCTTTTGACTTTGCAGAGAATGCTTGGATTAGGTGTCTGTCGCCCCCTGCTGGTAAAGAGCATTAAAAATGGCTGTTTAGCACGGCTGTTAGCAACATGATGCTAACAGATAGATTTCTGAGCTGACTGCTTCGTAGTGACGGAGGTTTAAGGCTGAAATGATCAGAACGAGTTTGGTGACGGTGTACGAGCTTTAGAAACGCACAGGAGCACTTCCTGGTTTCTACGTAGAGCTGTGAGACTGAGCGTTTTCAGCTCTGGAGAAGGGCAGCGCCTCAGCATACAGGATTAGTCAAACAGAATACTACTGCAGGTCGGTTTCTGAGGAGGAGACGACGTTATAACAATAGCAAAATAGATATTCTTTATTGATTTTAATATTGCTGGCACACTTCAGAAAGAGCCACTGTTGAGTTAGAAAAACAAAGTATTTTAGCACTGGATATCTCTGAAAAACAAGATAATGTCTCTGCTTTTGAGATGAATAAAGCTTACTGAGGTGGAGATTATCACAAGTTCACATCAGTTTAAAGCTAACAAGTTTAAGGTAAACTCTGAACTAAAGGTTGATGCCATATTGAAGCAACAAATTAGTCCAAACAGTAGATCATGATTTTTTACTCAAACTGAATCAGGAAGGCTAACGCGCCAGGTAACAGATCACTTTACATTAGCCACTACATTTTTAGCAAACCTGAAAGCTGTGTGGAGGTGGCTAAGGTCTACAAATGTCCCATTAGGGGTCGCTCTTTCTTTGGTTTACCTCCAGTCAACCTTTTTTTTTTTAACCTTTTTCCATCTGAAAAGGAAGGCCCCATTAAGCAGCGAAGTCAACCCGGGACACATTAGCAGAGATTAAAGATGGTTCCCACACAGAGAGAGAAGTCCCTCTGACCAGATTCAGACAGTTTTAGACTTAATTAAACTGAAAATGCGCTGAGAGAGGCTTTCATCTGCCTCAACAAAACCATCAGCACCGACCCAGAAACCAACAGTGGAAACTCAGAGCTGCAGAAAACCCTGCACTGTCTTTGGTTCTCTTTACACCAACACTGGGTGAGACCAGCCGCTTATTTAGTGCAGCAAAAACTTCAAAACTTGCATGAAAATATGTCTTGTCCTAGCCTTGAATCTAGTTCTGGTTTAAGTCGATTTTCTTTTGTTTTGTATTCCAGACATTTATAATTAACCTCCTTTTCTGCTTTGACTTGGACCTGGTTTAGTTACAGTATTTTCCAGACTATAAGTGGCTCTGGAGTATAAGTCGCACAAGCCAAAAAATGCATAATGAAGAAGAAAAAAAAACGTATATAACCCCAAATTCACACTGAAAACGTGACGGGGGCGTTGCAGCAGCAGATCGTTTTACGCACGTCTTTTCAAAATCGTCAGTTCACACTGAAAGCGTCAGAGCTGCGTTTGGACGGCGCTGCGTCTGTGGATCTGCTCCCTGTTTTACCAACTTCATTCCTATCATTGGTGGATATTCTTGCTTCTTCACATGGTTAAGCAGAAATATTACGACGTGATTTATACCAAACTATTTTTGTTTAACTAAAATGTACTTTTATCTGTAGTACGTGAACAATTACTATCATACTAGAAGTAGAATTACAATCTTTTTATGTCTTAAAGTATGTTAAAGTTCTCCACCTCAAGAATTTACTTCTCGTCGTCCACGGTGCAACATTCATGCGCAATGTTTACGTCAGTCATACATTTAGAAAACCTTTATTTTGAAAGTGTAGCTGACGTTTATTTTGACCCTTGGAGCCTGTTTCCTGTGTTTCTCAGCTGTAGCGCTGCCGGTCGATGCGGAGACGCTGGAAAAATAGAAATCCAACCTAATTTGAGCGTAGCATCGCGGCGTCGGTCGTAAGACGCGCGTATGACGTCCCCGGTGTGAACTGTCAGAGTGAATAAAACAGAGAGCAGTTCACTCGCGTCTGACGTGACGCTGCTGCTGCTTTGGTGTGAACTGGGGGTTAGTCGCACTGGACTATAAGTCGCATTTTTTTGGGGAAAATTATTTTACAAAATCCGACACCAAGAACAGACATTTCATGTTGAAGGCAAGTTATAGTAATAATAGAATAGAGAACAACAGCTGAATAGGTGTGTGCTATGCTAACGTAACACATTGATGGTTATTCAGCTACATGAAGCATAAACAACGAACTGAATAGGTGTCTCGTATGTTAACGTAATATATTAACAGTTATTCACATAACTATAGCATAAAGAACATAATATAACAAGTTCACCAAACTCACCATCTCACTCCTAATCGCTAAATCCTTTAAATTCTTCATCCTGGGTGTCGCTTCTGAACAACTCCGCCAACTCCGGAGGTAGACGAAGCGCCGCTTCCTCCTCTGCGTGGCTGTCGTCAGACTCAGCATCAGTTCCATTTCACATTATTCCGCTCTTTCTCAGTTGTCTTTATAGCCTAAGTTGTTAGTGGTAATGTTTACATTTTAAATTGTCAGTGGTACAGGTGCAGCAGATGCTGGTACACAAGCCTAGAGCGCCCCCTAACCAACACCTGAAATATTTTAATATATAAGTCACACCTGAGTATACGTCGCACCCCGAGCCAGACGATGGAAAAAAGTGCGACTTTTAGTCTGGAAAATACGGTTCATTTAATACCTTTTTAAACCTGGCTTTTCAGGGGTTCGCTGCCATTTAAGTTTTTTTAATTTTTTTTTTATTTTTTATGGTTTAGTATTGCTTTGGCTCTTGTGTAGGCTCAGAATAAGTCCTAAGTTAAAAATCATTTGTCTATTTTTGGTTGGACTCGGGGTCACTTATGTAGCCCAGGTTTCATAGCCGTTGTGTGATTGTGAGGTAGATCTGTAATCCTGACCATGTTGATGTGACCCAGAATCTGAGTTATGGAATAATTTCATCATGATATTAATTTTAAAGGGTGTGTATTCTGCAAAATCAACTGTTTTGGGCTTGTTAGGATCTTGTTCCCTCATCAAAAACAGAAAAACTTCATTCACGCCTCTTTAAGTAATCCTCTTTTCTCTAGCAAAGCCTCAGGAAGCACTGACCAATCAACAACAAGACCTCTCCATTCAGTCTGCTCTCATTCATTTATCAAAAAAAAAATAAAATAAAAAATAGTGCACAGCTCTGTTTCCACTGATTCCTCACAGACATTTTTCATTTTAAAGTAAAAGTTTAAAGAAGCATAATATAGCCCCTTTAAAATCCGGTTCACCATTGTCGAACAGAGGAATCTAAATGTCCCATAGTTCAGTGTTTCCCAACCAGGGGTACGGGGACCTTTAGGGGACGCAGGCACTGTGCAGGGGGGACTTGGAAATATTTCATAAGAACATTTTTGCGATATTTTTATATTAAACTATTGAAACTTGTGAAAGACAAACTCAAGTTTCTCATGGACGACTGATTAAAAATTTATTAAAATGAGGTGAAACTACTTGATTTGTTTGAATTATTTAAATTTTCATGTTTCATTAATTTATCTTGGTAATTTGATGAGTTTTATTTTTTTGTTGAAAAATAAAGTAAAATAAGTTAAAAAAAAAAAGGTTATATTGTTATACAGTATTTTTCATTTTTTTAAATCTGTATTGTTATTTTAAAGCGATTTTATTTGTATCTTGAATTAAATTTTCAATGGAAAAAATGCAGGAGAGTTAGCTTTTACAATAAATTAAGTATAAAATGCCTTTCTGTAGTATAAAATGCCTTTCTAACAACAATCAATTTGCATAAAACATTTCATCTCCTTTCTTATGTAAACCAGTGTGTCCCAACCAGGGGAACAGGGACCCCTAGTGGTACATGAGCACATTGCAGGGTGTACATGGAGTTGTATGATCATTTATAGTTCCTTTATTTATTTGGCTTTCAACGACTAAAATAAACCTAAATCAGGACTAAAGCAAGGGATGTGGCCAGGGCTTAATTTGTAAATCAAACGATGCCGGAACAAAAAATGCGCTTTTGCCAGAACGCACACACACACGCCAAAATACCAAGCAACTGCTCATTTATACTCAATTTTAAATGATATTTTAACATATTTGTTAACATTATTATACATTATAGCGTTTCACTTCAGTGTAATGTGTCAGTGTACGTTTGTGTGATTGCTCAGCTGATCCAGAAATCAGCTGCTACTGTAATTACTGCGCTTTTGTAGACTCGCTCTGTCATCGAGCTACCACCAGTCTGAAGCAGGAACACAGACTCATGCAGCTGGGGTCTGTAGAAACAAAGGCTACAGAAGGAAAGGGAGCACACGGCAGCAGTGAGCTTTCAGCCTATTTCTCTCCTTTTGATTTCTCTTCTTGTTAGTGACTGCTGTGGAGCGCAGTCTTCTCTGTGTAATGCGTTTCATGGCTCCAGAACTTGCAGAAACAAAAATCAGGCCTAAAACCAGGAATAAACTAGGAATTAATCACAACTAAACTAGGTCTAAACCAAGCCTAAACCAGGACTAAACCAGGACTAAACCAGGTCAAAACCAGGACTAAACAAGGACTAAACCAGGACTAAACCAGGTCTAAACCAGGACTAAACCAGGACTAAACCAGGACTAAACCAGGACTGAACCAGGTCTAAACCAGGACTAAACCAGGACTAAACCAGGACTAAACCAGGACTAAGCTGGGTCTAAACCAGGACTAAACCAGGACTAAACCAGGTCTAAACCAGGACTAAACCAGGACTAAACCAGGACTAAGCTGGGTCTAAACCAGGACTAAACCAGGACTAAGCTGGGTCTAAACCAGGACTAAACCAGGACTAAGCTGGGTCTAAACCAGTACTAAACCAGGACTAAGCTGGGTCTAAACCAGGACTAAGCTGGGTCTAAACCAGGACTAAACCAGGACTAAGCTGGGTCTAAACCAGGACTAAACCAGGACTAAGCTGGGTCTAAACCAGGACTAAGCTGGGTCTAAACCAGGACTAAACCAGGACTAAACCAGGTCTAAACCAGGACTAAACCAGGACTAAACCAGGACTAAGCTGGGTCTAAACCAGTACTAAACCAGGACTAAGCTGGGTCTAAACCAGGACTAAGCTGGGTCTAAACCAGGACTAAACCAGGACTAAGCTGGGTCTAAACCAGGACTAATCAGGACTAAGCTGGGTCTAAACCAGGACTAAACTAGGACTAAGCTGGGTCTAAACCAGGACTAAGCTGGGTCTAAACCAGGACTAAACCAGGACTAAGCTGGGTCTAAACCAGGACTAAACTAGGACTAAGCTGGGTCTAAACCAGGACTAAACTAGGACTAAGCTGGGTCTAAACCAGGACTAAGCTGGGTCTAAACCAGGACTAAACCAGGACTAAACCAGGACTAAACTAGGACTAAGCTGGGTCTAAACCAGGACTAAACCAGGACTAAGCTGGGTCTAAACCAGGACTAAACCAGGACTAAGCTGGGTCTAAACCAGGACTAAGCTGGGTCTAAACCAGGACTAAACCAGGACTAAGCTGGGTCTAAACCAGGACTAAACCAGGACTAAATCCTGGGGGAACACAAAACCAAAAGCACTGGAAGCACTGATGTAAACATTATTCATATTTACTTCTGTCACATTATTACTGGCAGGAACCTGAAATTACGTCTGTATTTTTCGAGTGTGGGTGGTTTATTTTAACATCAGTAAACACAATCTCGTGAGACTCTAGTGCTCCAGCTTCTTATAACTGTGTTTCTAATCTAAATGTTCCTCTTCAGTCTCTTTGCTTTGCTTCCCAGGGGAGCGCTTCAGAGCCGGTGACATTTTTCTCCGTCTTTGTGGGTCTCTGTTGGATTAAAAACCTTCGGCAGAACAATTAACTCCAAGCCTAAAGCTAATAACTAATGGTCTTCTCCGAACTGTGTCGTTCAGGAGGAGCGGGGGGTGGGCTCCTAAATTTTAACGTTTCACTCGACGGCACTAAACTTCAGTGGCTTTGTGGGAAACGCAGCGGAGTGTTCTGTTACTTGGTGACCTTTGAGTGAGTTATCGGACTGAGAGAAGGGCGCGGTGACATTCAAGGTTGATCTAATACGCAAAAGTCAGAGAGAAGCGGTCAGTAGCCGTGAGGTTGTGGTCTCTGAGGTTAAAAATAGCCCGGTTTCTATTCAAAAATGCAACACGTCTGCTGGAGCTACCTGTCCAATATGAACATGGCAGAATGGAAATAAAACAACACAGGCAGAGGAGAGAAACTGTCCTGTGTGCTGTTGCCAGGCGAAAAATCTGTCTTTACTGTGGACCTGACTGTTTACATCAGTGGTAACAAAACTTTTTGGTTTTGTGTACCCCCAGGACCTGGTTTAGTCCTGGTTTGGACCCGGCTCAGTCCTGGTTTAGTCTTATTTTGTCTTAGTTTAGTTCTGGTTTGACCTGGTTTAGACTTGGTTTAGACCGAGTGTAGTTCTGGTTTTACAGCTGGTTTAGTTCTGGTTTTACAGCTGGTTTAGTTCTGGTTTTACACCTGGTTTAGTCCTGATTTTACAGCTGGTTTAGTTCTGGTTTTACAGCTGGTTTAGTTCTGATTTTACAGCTGGTTTAGTTCTGGTTTTACAGCTGGTTTAGTTCTGGTTTTACAGCTGGTTTAGTTCTGATTTTACACCTGGTTTAGTTCTGGTTTTACACCTGGTTTAGTTCTGGTTTTACACCTGGTTTAGTTCTGGTTTTACACCTGGTTTAGTTCTGATTTTACACCTGGTTTAGTTCTGGTTTTACAGCTGGTTTAGTTCTGGTTTTACAGCTGGTTTAGTTCTGATTTTGCAGCTGGTTTAGTTCTGGTTTTACACCTGGTTTAGTTCTGGTTTTACACCTGGTTTAGTTCTGGTTTTACAGCTGGTTTAGTTCTGGTTTTACACCTGGTTTAGTTCTGGTTTTACACCTGGTTTAGTTCTGGTTTTACAGCTGGTTTAGTTCTGGTTTTACACCTGGTTTAGTTCTGGTTTTACAGCTGGTTTAGTTCTGGTTTTACACCTGGTTTAGTTCTGATTTTACACCTGGTTTAGTTCTGATTTTACACCTGGTTTAGTTCTGGTTTTACAGCTGGTTTAGTTCTGGTTTTACAGCTGGTTTAGTTCTGATTTTGCAGCTGGTTTAGTTCTGGTTTTACACCTGGTTTAGTTCTGGTTTTACACCTGGTTTAGTTCTGGTTTTACAGCTGGTTTAGTTCTGGTTTTACACCTGGTTTAGTTCTGGTTTTACACCTGGTTTAGTTCTGGTTTTACAGCTGGTTTAGTTCTGGTTTTACACCTGGTTTAGTTCTGGTTTTACAGCTGGTTTAGTTCTGGTTTTACAGCTGGTTTAGTTCTGGTTTTACAGCTGGTTTAGTTCTTATTTTACAGCTGGTTTAGTTCTGGTTTTACAGCTGGTTTAGTTCTGGTTTTACACCTGGTTTAGTTCTGGTTTTACACCTGGTTTAGTTCTGGTTTTACACCTGGTTTAGTTCTGGTTTTACACCTGGTTTAGTCCTGGTTTTACAGCTGGTTTAGTTCTGGTTTTACAGCTGGTTTAGTTCTGGTTTTACAGCTGGTTTAGTTCTGGTTTTACACCTGGTTTAGTTCTGATTTTACACCTGGTTTAGTTCTGGTTTTACAGCTGGTTTAGTTCTGGTTTTACAGCTGGTTTAGTTCTGATTTTGCAGCTGGTTTAGTTCTGGTTTTACACCTGGTTTAGTTCTGGTTTTACACCTGGTTTAGTTCTGGTTTTACAGCTGGTTTAGTTCTGGTTTTACACCTGGTTTAGTTCTGGTTTTACACCTGGTTTAGTTCTGGTTTTACAGCTGGTTTAGTTCTGGTTTTACACCTGGTTTAGTTCTGGTTTTACAGCTGGTTTAGTTCTGGTTTTACACCTGGTTTAGTTCTGGTTTTACAGCTGGTTTAGTTCTTATTTTACAGCTGGTTTAGTTCTGGTTTTACAGCTGGTTTAGTTCTGGTTTTACACCTGGTTTAGTTCTGGTTTTACACCTGGTTTAGTCCTGGTTTTACAGCTGGTTTAGTTCTGGTTTTACAGCTGGTTTAGTTCTGGTTTTACAGCTGGTTTAGTTCTGGTTTTACACCTGGTTTAGTTCTGGTTTTACAGCTGGTTTAGTTCTGGTTTGACCTGGTTTAGTTCTGGTTTTACAGCTAGTTTAGTCCTGATTTAGACCCACTTTAGTCCTGGTTTAGTCTTTGTGTAGTCCTGGCTTTTGACGTGGTTTAGTCCTGGTTTAGTCTCAACTTAGTTTTTGTTTGACCTGGTTTAGACTTGGTTTAGATCTAGTTTAGTTCTGATTAATTCCTAATTTATTCCTGGTTTTAGGCCTAGTTTTTGTTCCTGCAAGTTCTGGCTTTAGACCTGGTTTAGTCCTGGTTTAGACCCAGTTTAGTCCTGGTTTTGTCATTGTGTAGTTCTGATTTTAGGGATGATTTAGTCCTGGTTTGGTCTTAGTTTAGTTTCTGTTTGACCTGGTTTAGACTCGGTTTAGATCTAGTTTATTTCTGATTAATTCCCAGTTTATTCCTGGTTTTAGGCCTGATTTAATTTTTTAATTTTTTACAGCATCTTCTGGTTTTAGTCCTGGCTTAGTCCTGGTTTAGTCCTGGTTTAGTCTTTGTGTAGTTCTGGTTTTAGACCTGGTTTAGTCCTGGTTTAGTCCTGGTTTAGTTCTGGCTTAGTCCTGGTTTAGTCCTGGTTTAGTCTTTGTGTAGTTCTGGTTTTAGTCCTGGCTTAGGCCTGGTTTAGTCCTGGTTTAGTCTTTGTGTAGTTCTGGTTTTAGACCTGGTTTAGTCCTGGTTTAGTCCTGGTTTAGTTCTGGCTTAGTCCTGGTTTAGTCCTGGTTTAGTCTTTGTGTAGTTCTGGTTTTAGTCCTGGTTTAGTCCTGGTTTAGTCCTGGTTTAGTCCCTGTTTTGTCCTTCTTTAGTGCCACATCCCTTGCTTTAGTCCTGAGTTAGTCCTGATTTAGGTTTATTTTAGTCGTTGAAAGCCAAATAAATAAACTATAAATGATCATATAACTCCACGTACCCCCTGCAATGTGCTCGCGTACCACTAGGGGTCCCTGTTCCCCTGGTTGGGAAACACCTCTGTCTTTATTACTGCAAAGACATTGTATACTTGCTTTATTGTAAATACACATTCTCCTACATTTTTCATTACACGAAAACTTAAGTTCAAGATTAAAAAAACTAAATAAATAATAATAATACTCTGTTTTCCTTTAAAAAAAAATACAATATGAACTTATATAGAATTATTTTACTTAATTTACTTATTTTACTATATATTTTATTCAAACAAAATGTAAAAACAAGTAAGTAAATAAAAAAATTAAACTTATAATATATTTACCTCACCCTTCCAAAAAAAAAAAAGAAAAAGAAAAGCTATTAACTTAAAACATTTATAAAAAATATATATATTTTTCATACATTTCAATAATTTAATATAAAGATTGCAAATACTTTCTCATGCAAAGTGCTCACGTACCCCTAGGGGTCCCTGTACCCCTGGTTGAGAAACACTGGCCTAGATGGTCTGTTACATAAATAACTGTGAGTGACTGGATTCATCTTCTGCTGTCACTGGCGGCAGTAGCTCAGGTAGAACTGGTCGCCCACAAACATTTCTAATCACTATAGGGGCCCCTAGGCAAGAGGGACAACTGGGGCCCCGTATAGGCACCAGGTTTTTAATAAATCCCACCCCATAACATTTAAAAAGGTGTTACTAAGCATGAATATAAGCTCTACTTTTGCCTCATTCTAGACGGTGAGACAGTGTAAGGCAGGGGGGCCCCAGGAGTCCTCCTCCAGGAAAAATAAACAAAATATATTGGATTTTCTGTTTTCTGGTGCATTTCTGATGGTAAACAATATGGCTACAATTTATAGTTTGACTTCTCTCCAGATGGGGCCCTTCTAGGAGAACTGTGGTCTGTTTTCTGTCACTGAAACACCTTCTTCAGCACTATTGTACTGATAAATGAGCGTCCTTGGGGGCCCCTGTTCAGTTCTGGGCCCTAGCTTGCCTCCCCTACTGTGACAGCTCTGCCCCTCACATCATTTGGGTTTAACACAGGTTAAATCCAACTTTCAGCCTGTCAAATAAACACTGAACCCAATAAAAAAATAAGAAATAAACGATAATTTTGTGGTAAGAGCGTCATGGCGGCTCCCACATTCTCATCAGGTGTCGAAATCTGGTGTCTGTTTTCCACTCGGCTGAAGCCAGCGCGAGCATCGAGGCAGAAACACAGACACAGCAGCGTTTAACCTGGAGATGCACAAAAACCACTCAGACGGACAGAGAGGTTTTACCGACTGATCCCTGCACACGGGAGAGAGGAGAGAGGGGCCACGGGACGGGGCCACACAAGAACGACCAACGTTTAACTGGAAAATCCATACAGCTCTTAGATTGTCCTGTTGGATTCCGTCATTTTAAAAGATTATTCTTGCATTTTGAGAATTGCTGACTGCATTTTTGTCGCTCTAAATGAGCTATTCTCCACCTGCTGGATCTTATATTTGTATATAAACTTCGCCTGTTTCTTTATGGCAGTAGTAAAGTAATTAAAGAAGATGCTTTTTTTCTGTCACAATGTTTTTAACCCCTTAAACTCCGCGCCCCCTTGCGTCCGCTTGTTGGGACCATAGCGGGGAGATCCAGCGGCTGACACACACATGTTTGACATCCTCGTGTTCGGACAATTCATGGCAACAAAACTATCTACTTCAATTTCTATTCAACAGTTGGATTCCGCCTGGATTTTTTAAAAATAAAACATGTATATCTTTCCATTACTTTGTTTATTTGGCACAAATTTTGCTGCAGTAGACCAAGATATGTGAAATTTTCATTTTCATTTATGTTGTTATTTGCTTCACTACAGGAAGGAAAAAGGCTTTTTTGGAGGCAAATATGTGTTTTTTTTTTTCAGGCGGAAATTAGAATAATCCATTTCAACCTCAATTTATGGTCAAACCATATTATTTATTAATATTATTTCTCTTCCACAGTAATCCCCAAAGTCCACCAATTAATTTGCTAACAAGGTTAGCTATGTACACCTAGTAAATGCTAAGTAAAACCTTAATAAATGTAGATATAGAATTTTCAGGAAAAAGGCCTCAGAGCTTAACAGGTTAAAGGTTATAAAATATCAACATTAGTTTAAAAATATGAATAAAAACATATTATAGCCAGCCCCTTTAAGAATTCCTCAAAGATTAAATAAATTCATGAAGGAAGGAAAGGAAATTCAACTGGAAATCACAAAATCCAGAATCATTTAGATGTATTTTTAAATTGTAATAGTAAAGAACGGCACTTCTATTATTCAGATTATACTGGATCCAGTAACAGGACACAGATTCTGCTAAATGTTTTGACTTAAACTCAACTGACTGGTCTCTCCCTGTAAAAAGTGCAAAAAGACACTGATCCTGAGTTCACAGGAGCGACGTTCACCACAAAATCCCGTGGGACGAGATCTTGTCACACCTCTAACATCGTGTAATTTCAAATCATACCATCCATTTATCTAGGTCAGGTTACGAGGGCAGCGTTTGAAGCAGAGACGCCCAGACTTTCCGCTTTCCTGTCACTTTTGTGTACACGACCGCTCAAGAAACACATCTTAAAACCCTCAGTACGTTGGATCCCATTAAAGTCTGAGGAGTCGACGATGCCTGTGTGCTGTCTGCTTTTGGGACACTCACTTCTCATTTTGTCCGCTCTGGTTTGAGTGCAGTGAATATGGGGTCACAGTCTGAGGTCACGCTCCGATTAAACCTCCCCAGGGAGAGACCGATGCTTTCACCGGCGTTTTCAGATTCACTACGAGCGGTGAGAGCATCCAAGAAAAACAACACCGACACTGGAACAGACACAAACACGGACTGGACTAAAGTGAGCTGTGTGAGCGTCTGAATCACTCACACGCCCCTTTTTGGAGAAGCTTTATGTGCAGAAGAAAAACTAAAAAAGCACTAGAGAAGGCCATTACTTCAGCAAAGTGATCGCAAAGAAAACGTAGTAGTGTAGAGAGGATTTTCCTGGAAAGCAAAGCACTAAGAAGAAAACAATGTCATCACTTTTTAGACAAGAAATATACTTTTTTCATCCAGAAATGCATTACACCACCTCAAAATCCTTCCTTCCTTGTTCTGTCCCCTTCAGTGAATCCGACTAACTTCATGTCCTCTTTCACTACATCCATAAATCTCCTCTTTGATCACCCACTAGGTCTTCGCAGGCGTTGCAGAAGGAAAAAAACAGGACTTAAAGTATGACAAAATGGAGATTCTCCAGGTGTAGTGCCGAGAATGATTGAAGAATGGAAGTGTATGGGGCACAAGTAAAAAAGTAATAAAAGTGAACAGAGACTTGGCTGTACCTTTTCTATTTCAGCAAACATGATTTTGATTTTCAAAGCCCTGAGCCACTGAACAAAGCAGAGGTTTTCAATAACTTCACATTCAGACATTTGTTCCACTCGCGAGGAACAAGAGTCGAGGCAGAGAGAGAGGAAATGTGGAGAGATACAGTTGCACACTGACTCACCCAGAAATAATGATTGTTATTCTAAAACTCAGTAAGATGTTAAGATACCTGCAAGTGTGTAGTCTCCCAACAACCACGCTAGAAAACATTTTAGCGATTTTACGCCAATGGAAAACAACGACGGCCGTGAATTCATTCATTATCAACATCTAATAATACATCCATGATCCATTTCCATGTTGTTTGGCCCATAGAGGGCGCACTACAGCCCTTGAGCATGCACGCACATGTTTTGCGTACCATGTGATCAGTTCTGACCAATGGCTGTGAAGGTGAGATAGAGCAGTGACGTCACAAATAATAAAAAGTAATGTTTTTGCCCATCTAGGTGTTTTTAATGATGATATGAAACCATTCAAACAACAGGCGTGTGCTTTTTCTGGGATTTTTCCACTGCAATACCTCAAGTGTCCACTAGTGGCACTGCTGAGAGCACCATCCAGATCTCATTAAACATTTGGCAAATTCAACAGACAGCCCATCAGTGGCATTGGACCAGCCCTAAGCCCAGTTACCCATTCATAACAAAATATTTAATAGTCAGTAAACTGTAAACATAGATATTTCTGTCACCTGCGGCTCTAGTACTGCAGTACAGGGTAACGTTCAGCCCACAGGCAAAGAGCCTTCTGACTATTTTAAAAATATAGATGAAGAACCCTGTAACGGATATTACCCATAATGCATTACCCATTTTGTTGTGATGTTTTTTAACAGTGTGGCTTTTCTTTCAAACCAAAGTAGCAGCAAACAATAGGTGACAAATATGGAAAGATTTTTTAAAACGGCTCATTTCAAAAAGAAAAATCTATTACACCTGAGTTGTCCAGGTAGTGACACTGTAAATAAGGTACCGTATTTTCTGGACTATAAGTTGCACTTTTTTCCATCGTCTGGCCAGGGGTGCGACGTATACTCAGGTGTGACTTATATATTAAAATATTTCAGGTGTTGTTAGAGGGCGCTCTAGGCTTGTGTACCAGCATCTGCTGCACCTGTACCACTGACAATTTAAAATGTAAACATTACCACTAACAACTTAGGCTATAAAGACAACTGAGAAAGAGCGGAATAATTGGAAATGGAACTGATGCTGAGTCTGACGACAGCCACGCAGAGGAGGAAGCGGCGCTTCGTCTACCTCCGGAGTTGGCAGGAGTTGTTCAGAAGCGACACCGAGGATGAAGAATTTAAAGGATTTAGCGATTAGGAGTGAGATGGTGAGTTTGGTGAACTTGTTATATTATGTTCTTTATGCTATAGTTATGTGAATAACTGTTAATATATTACGTTAACATACGAGACACCTATTCAGTTCGTTGTTTATGCTTCATGTAGCTGAATAACCATCAATGTGTTACGTTAGCATAGCGCACACCTATTCAGCTGTTGTTCTCTATTCTATTATTACTATAACTTGCCTTTCAACATGAAATGTCTGTTCTTGGTGTCGGATTTTGTAAAATAAATTTCCCCCCAAAATGTGACTTATACTCCAGTGCGACTTATATACGTTTTTTTCTTCTTCATTATGCATTTTTTGGTGAGTGCCACTTATACTCCGGAGCCACTTATAGTCCAGAAAATACGGTACTCTGTCTAAGGCCCATAGTTACCTGAACAGTCTGGAATAGGAAGAAGTTGGATGGATAAATGTTATAAAGCATGAGTAGCTTTTCTGCCATTTTCATTTTTTGGCGAGTGCCACTTATACTCCAGAGCGACTTATAGTCCAGAAAATAGAGCAACACATATGTTTTATCTTTTTGTGAGAAAACTATCTGCTGTGTTGTTGCTCTAATAAATCCAGCAACACTTCAGCCAGAAGTACTGTAGAAATATTGGGCACATACTTATCCTACCAAACCTTTTAACTATGACCTAAGGCCTTCTAAATTTTTGATGGCCAAAAAGCAAAACCTCCTATCTGAGAAAACAAAGAAAGAAACAAACAAAATGTTTTCTTGCAGAATGCTATTTTTTAAAGATAGCCAATATATAATACACAATTTTAAGAATATATTGTAACTTGTCATTGTAATACCTTTCAGTATTTGTGCTTTCCAAAGTGTAGATAAGAGTTTTTTCACCACTTTTACTACAAATGTTTTGCATTTTGACCATATATCAGATATTAATAATGTTGAAAAAAAAAATCTGAAATTAAGTGGAGCCTTGAGTATCCAGCATTTGTGTTTAAAAGGATTCTGGTGTTGTCCTGGAGTAGCGCTGTCACCACTTAAAGAGCACCCACAAATCAAATCAAATGTCTGCGTTTTATCTTCAGAACTGAAATGCCAAAATCTAAAAGGACAGTGAAAGGCAGAGGCTAGAGCAGATCCGTCCCACAATGCATCAGCAGTGGGGCTCGGACGGCAGACTCTGAGATGACAAATGTCTCTGTCAACACTACACACGGAGAGAGGAGCCACGAGCTGCCGGTTCTCACTGCAAGGATTAACTTTGAGGCTCGGCTCAAAGGAAACAACGCGCAGTGAGAGAGACGACGGCGCTGGAGATGATGGACAGGCAGAGGATATGAAAGTGGATATGAAGACCAGACCAAAGCTGAGGAAAAGGTACATGACAGTCAAATGCAGAGGATGTCTGTATTTTAAATAAGAAAGAAGAAAATGGCCCACATGTAAATGAAGGTCTGAAAATAGCTCTGGAGAAGAATTGTTTAAGGACCAAGCCTGCCACGACTGCAAGATTCTGTCCATCTCAGGTGAAAGATTCCTAGTACGGCTGGAACGATACAGTAACTACAACTAAAGCTGGGGACAAACTACACGATTTTTTTGCCCGATTTTATAACGATTCACAGTTGCAGCGAGTCTTTACCAGTCAACAACAGTTGCAGGGAATCGTAATCACCAGTCGGCTCTGAAATCCGTTAGTGTGTGATGTTCAAAGACTCGAATCGTTAAGTGTGTGCGCCGCAAAAACACGGCCTGACGTCAGTCGCAAGCAATCAAACACCGACTCTGGACGCACTCCTGTAGTGTGGGACGTTTACATCCAACTGGGAATTCATGGAGTCCAGCGGCCGATGAAAAACAGTTGATGGGACACAGGAAATAGCGTCAGGATGTAGAAGAAGAAACAGGAAGCGGCGGGAAAATATAAGCGGAAATTTGAATTAGAAAACATAAACAATCATGGCAAACACCGAAGAAAGTTGAACGCTACCCAAGCGAAACTAGATACATTAGCCGTTTTTTCTTTCCCTTTTTCCAAACAGAGAGCTGCGCACACAACGGCAACAGCGACCCAGGTAGCTCCATGTTTGTTTACCATTTAGTTCTCGCGAGTTCCCCGCCAGAGTTTGCTGCGTTTGTTTAGCGTCAGTTGCAGTTACAGATCTTGTAGTGTGTGAGGCGCAGTCTTTCAGTCATTAGAACTAAATCTGCTGAAACCAGTCGTTAGTGTGAGCTCCTGGTATTTTCAGAATCTGTAACCACTGAGAAAATCGTGTAGTGTGTCCCCAGCTTAAGATACAACTACATCGATACACATGACCTTGTATCGAATCGTATCATTTTCTAGGAAGTGAATATTGATACACATGAAGTATTGATCGTTAATATCAGAAATATCAAAATTAGACATTTGTATGTTAAAATAAAAGCAGATATGGCTTTTTGGAGATAAATTTTGTGTTGTTATATTCAACTTTTCTTCCCCCTCTGTCTGCTGGACATAATCAACCCTGGCTGTGGTGCTACATTTGAGAATAAACTTTTATGAATTTTGGCAAAAAGTTGCTGTATCGATTATCGATATGAAGGTGTTGAATTGTACTGAATCATATCGTTCCAAATTAGCCAATATCGTTCTTGAATCATATCGAAACACTTCTAATCGATACATATTGTATCGCTGTAAAAAATGTATCATTACACCCCTAATTCCTAGTGATCCAGACAGCCTACAAACCCATGGAATCAACCACATACCAGACTCCATAAAAAAAGAAAATATAATTTAAAAAACAGAAACAGCACCAGGCCTTCTGGATTTATTGAATAAATAAAACACCCTGGATTAAATGAAGACTTGGATTTCACTGTGTTTTTATAGACTGTTGGACTGTTTTTTGTGCTTTATCTGTATGTTCCCACTGTTGGATTGATTTTAATCTACTGTTAATGTTTTGTTGGTTAACACTTGCCATCTAGTGGCTCCTTCTATGCATGACCACATAGGTGTTTTCGCTCTGTACCGCTCCCCCATAAAGGTGGAGAAACTTAATTGGTGGAATGCATCTATAAAGCTCACATGACGCACTTTAACTTCTGTTTCTCCCCCTGATGATGGCGGGAAACTTGTTGGGGCGCTTTAAAGTCTGTTATGACATTCCCTAAATAATAAAGTGCCTTGGGTATTTGGTTGTTTTTGGAAGATTCTTAATTGTTGGGAAAATCAGTCGATAGTGAGACAGGGACAAAGATCACAGCTAGAGCCAAAGACAAACTGCATTTGGGAAGATTTGTCGCAGAGTGTGTCTGCCTCTCACTGCACCTACGAACTCTGTCAGATGTGAGACCGAACCTTTTGATTTGTTTACTTTTCCACATAAACAGCTAGCTTCTGAATCACCAGTGCTATAATCACATAAGCCTGATCTGAAAATTTGTTTTGACTGACTTTGTTTGTAGTCACAATATTACATTTGAACCCTTGCACAGTGTGAACAAGCGATACTTTACGATTTTACATATTCCATGTCATGCAGTGTGCCATCTGGTTTAAAACAGCACTAAGACTAAGAATAAACAAGGACTCAGCCAACCACAAATCAGGTCTGAACAACAAACAAACAAAAAAAACAAAAAAACAAACAAAAAAAACAAAGCTGAAATCTTTCTGACTCCAACTACCCCTTGAATTTGCTTTAGGACTTTTTCTTTTATACATTCTATTGAGCCCACATTACATTTATCTTAGTTCAGCACCATGGACAGCAGGCCTCAGCCTCATAATATTACTGCCGGAAAGTTTTATGTAAATTACAGAGTATATTCAGTTGAGCTAGGCAGTGTTTTAGTCCTGTTTGGTTCATGTGTTAGTCTGATTTATGTAGACTATTATTATATTTGTACGTTGTATATTGCACATTAATAAAAGTTTTTCTGCAGTGTGAAGGGAAAGTTTTAGTTACCTGTCTGATGGTATGCAAGGTGTAGCTTCAAATGAAATCCCTGCTTTATTCAGAGCCAAGTTTGCCACTCCGGTTGAGTTCAGCTTCTGTTGTAAGTGGTGTGCTTTGTCACTTCCTAAAATGACTCTCCAACCAGTTCCTCAGGAGCTGCCAGCAGCTCTCAACCACTTTCCAAGTTGCTCCCAAAAGACTTCGACATAATCTTCATGAGTCAAATTTAATTTATCACTTGACTATTGGCAAAGTAACTTGTGTATGTATCCAATCAAATTCATAAATACCGGCCTTCTTTGAGCACAAAATAATTATTTTAAGTTGAGATGATAAAGTTTTCTTTCAAAGTAAAGAGGGTGAACTAAATATTTTTTGTTGTTTTAATGTAAAATGTGAGTTGCGGACACTGACATTTTGAAAACAAAATTCATTTTGTTGGGGTGGCGCAGTGGGTTAAGCATTCGCCCAGCAACCGGAGCCGGTTCGAATCCCATCTGAAGCACATACTGTCATTGTGTCCCTGGGCAAGACACTTCACCCACCTCGCCTGTGTGGCTGTGTTAGTGTGGCTGTGTTTGGTGGTCGGAGGGGCCGTTGGTGCAGATTGACAGCCACGCTTCCGTCAGTCTGCCCCAGGGCAGCTGTGGCTACAGAAGTAGCTCACCACCATCGAGTGTGACTGAGGAGTGAATGAATAATAGATCAAAAATTGTAAAGCGACTTTGAGTTGTGTGAAAAGCGCTATATAAAATTGATGTATTATTATTATTATTATTTTCTTTGGGTTGAAAGTGTCAGCTTTGTGACTGACTGGCCACTGTCCAGTGAACTTGTGTTTACTTTGGTGAACTTGTTATATTATGTTCTTTATGCTATAGTTATGTGAATAACTGTTAATATATTACGTTAACATACGAGACAGTATTCAGTTCAGTTGTTTATGCTTCATGTAGCTGAATAACCATCAATGTGTTACGTTAGCATAGCGCACACCTATTCAGCCTGTTGTTCTCTATTCTATTATTACTATAACTTGCCTTTCAACATGAAATGTCTGTTCTTGGTGTCGGATTTTGTAAAATAAATTTCCCCCCAAAAATGCGACTTATATACGTTTTTTTCTTCTTCATTATACTTATACCACTTAGAGTCCGGAAAATACGGTACTCTGTCTAAGGCCCATAGTTACCTGAACAGTCTGGAATAGGAAGAAGTTGGATGGATAAATGTTATAAAGCATGAGTAGCTTTCTGCCATTTTCATTTGATAAAAGTAGCTCCTAAAACATCTCATCCAGGTCTTAATAGTCCAAGACGTTACAAAGAAGACATCTGCATTGTTTTGAGCAAGAATCTGTAACCTAAAGCAGATGAGTGCCCCAGTAACAAGATTTTTCTAGTCATCAGAGTCTGTGCAGATTGTCAGTCAGTGTTCGAATGTTACAGAGAAGACATTTACACACTGCTTTGAGAATAAAAGGACTCTCGTTTTCTGCTGCTACTTCCTGCTTCCGGCTAATATCTCATTCTTTTTGGTCCGTCTCAAGCCCTTGTTCTAAGTGAGAAGGATGTGACTCGGTAACATCTCCATCCGTCCGCCGTAACGACCGCTTCGGTGGCAGTCAGATGCTCCTACAGCCGGCGACACTGACGATTGCTCTAATTAACCTCTCTTTGCCTTCAGAGCATAATGAGGCCATCAGTATTAATTATGCATGTGCTGAAACTGATGTTCTCGTTCACACGGCCACAGATAGATCTGATCCTCCACACAGAGAGGACAGCTACATTAAGGCTCTAATGATCCCAGTATTGATTTAAGTACAGCAGACAAGATCTAATTAACTCATTTTAGGAAAACTGTACAGGGCTACAGAGTGAATATATTAAAAGTTCATAAATAGGTCATCGAGTGAAGAGATAACTGTGACATTTTGTAACTGGTTCATTAAATTTTGACTTAAAAATTAAACCCAACTAAAATTAGAAGATGTATTTTATATCCCGTGTTGTTAGTGCAGGTTTAGATCAAGTTAAGTTTAGGATTTACCTTGGTATAAGACTAAAAAGGCCATATTATGCTTTTTTCAGGCTTTTTGAAATAGTTTTGGACTCCTTTGCTTTACTATTTCAGGTTTTATAACTTAAAATAATGTATATGTATGGAAAACGCTTGGATTAGGAGTCTGTTGCCCCCTGCTGGTAAAGGTGGGGACTAGCCAGAGCATTAAAAATGACTATTTAGCACAACTGTTAGCGACATGATGCTAACAGATAGATTTGTGAGCTGATGCTTCTTAGTGACAGAGGTTTAAGGCTGAAATGATCAGAACGAGTCCGGTGACGGTGTCTGAGCACTTCCTGGTTTCATGTGTCCACGTAGCGCTGTGAGACTGAGCGTTTTCAGCTCTGGAGAAGGGCAGTGCCTCAGCATACAGGATTACTCAAACAGAAAACTACTGCAGGTCTGTTTTAAGGAGGAGATGGCGTTATAACAGGATTAAAAGAGAGGGAAAGTTGATTTAGAAGAATAGGAGACATTTATAACAAAATAATTTACTTTACTCATGAGGTGGGGTGATTTTTATGCAAAGTACCACCTCACAAAATATTTGGATATCCAAGCACCAACTTTAAAAAGCTAAAATTATTCTAAATCTTGACAAACCTACATCTAAACCAAGAAATAAAATAATGGTTAAGAGAAAAATGCATTACTAAAGAAGGACAAAACAGGATGAACCCATCTCTAAATAAGGTCTAAACATTAAACAAGGGAATAAAACTAAGACCTAAGCAGCAGGTCACAGGTCTGACACTTAAAGACACGCACTGACTGACCATTCACTCACATTTATTCACTATGGGACATTTACATTCTCCAGTTCACCTGTCAGTGGTTCCCAACCTTTTGGTCCATGAGGGGGTCCATGAAGGGGTCCTTTATAACATCAAATTGTTTTGTTGCACTTTAATTTTAATATTAGTATTGATTCTAATCTAATTGTTTATTTTTATATATTGTTATCATGTTTCGTGACGTGTGCTGCTGACCTCTTGGCCAGGTCACCCTTGCAAAAGAGATCTTGATCTCAATGGGTTGTTTTTTTTTACCTGGTTAAATAAAGGATAAATAAATAAAAAAATAAAAAGGTAGAGACTTAGAGACTCCACAGACTTAGAGAATATGGAGCTGTGTATGTGTGAATTAGTAGCACAGTTATTAACATTACCTTCCAGCTGTGCTCCTGAGGTTCTTTTCAAAATGAAGAAAATTAAAAAAAAACATGTTTTTATAAGGTTTTGGTCTAGAAAAGTCTAGCTTTAAACTTTAGCTTATATAGGTCCACCTCTTTCTGTTGGACCAACTTACTGTACTCCTTTCTGTCATAGAAATGTGAAATCCTGTCCTGTCTCAGTTAGTTTAACCATTTCCACCATAAATTCGCCTGTACTGCTCATTTATTCCAACCCCGCATCCTGTCGTCTGCGTCTCATACTAAAACTCCCGTGTCCCTGTCTCCTTCAGGTCGTACAGTCTGTTCCTGGTTGATTACTGATTCTGTTCGTGGTGCTGCTGGTGTTGTTGGGGTCGTGCAGCTCCTGGGAGATTCCCCCTCTTCCTCCTCGTGGTGCACTCAGTGAACCCCCCCACCCACACACCACAGCGCATTAGCATCAAGTGAGCACTGCGCGGCCCGTTAGCTCAGCCGCGCTAACCCACAGACTGTTATTAGCTCAGCGCTGGCTCCACCGGGGGCCACTGTCAAAGCTGAGACACAGAAATAATCAAAATCATGTCCTGCTTGTGATTTGAGTCAGGGCTGAGGTTTCCATGCAGCTTCTCTGTGTTAACAAGCAGACGTGACACTGGGTTTTCATACAAATATACAAGAATATGACAATAAACAGCTGATTTGTTAAAGTTTTGTATTAACCCAGCCTTGTTAACCCTAGAGAATTATTCACAAGTCTCCATGCAGAAGTGGGTAGTATTTGTTTTTTGGTTTTTTGACCTTTATTTAACCTGGAAAGTCCCACTGAGATTAAGAATTTGCAGGAATTTTACACAGGCACAGGGAAAACATGCAAACTCTGCACAGAAACGCCACCACACAATCCAGGAATCGAACCCCTGACCTTCTTGCAGTGAGGCAGGAGTGCTAACCACTGCGCCACCATGCTGGGAGTAAGCAGTCACATTTACTTAGCTAACTTTTTGAATAACCTGTCCGTCTACACGTAGTCACTTGAGCAATATTATTTTGAAGCAGTAGGCAAAGTCCTCTAAATCTGTACTCAACTAAAACTAAAATGATCTTCAGAAAAATCCCTTAAGTAAATGACATGAGTAAAAAGGTTAGTTACTTGACTCATTTTTGGCTGCTCTTCCCTGTGTTAATTAGTTTTCCTCAAATACAAGGGGAAAAAATGGGTAGTGCATGTTTAAGATCTTGTTTTTGCTACAGATTATTCCTATTACAATATACTATTAGCTTGTCCACCAGATTAACTCTTTACCTGAGAAGTTAGTCTGGTACCTTCGCTTGAGTTTTATTTCTATGGACAGAACAATCGCAGGCGGAGAAACCAATCAGAGAAACAAACATGGCCGATTGTTCCTGGTTTTGCCATAAAACACCAGAACATGCTACATTATTATCTACAGCAGCAGAAGCCAGTTGTACAAAGACTTGAGGAAAAAGTGTATCGATATTTCCAATATTATTGCTTTTTTCCCCATGGATATCGATATACACTGCCTAGAAAACGATACGATATAACGATACGATATAAGGTAATGCCTGTAGTGTGTCCCCAGCTTTAAGCGTTTTGTTGCCTTGGACTAGCCAGACTAACTCTTTTCCTCTTCTATACAAAGAAGTTAGTCTGGTACCTCAGGGTTTGAGTTTCACGTTACAACAATGACAGGCGGAGTAACCAATCAGAGAAGAAGGGCGGGGCGTAAGCAGCACCACTGACCTGTAACCAGAGGTGCAACGATATGTTTTTGCAACAATACAATACACATTGATTTAAAGTTTTTTGATCCAATTCAAGAACGATATTGGCTGATTTAGAACAATACAATTCAATATCAGATCGATATTCAACGGCTTCATATCGATCAAATCAATACATGATTTTTTGCCAAATATCATAAATGCATTCTCTCAAATCCAGCATTGTGCCTCAGACCAAAGAAAAGTCAAATATAACATTTTAGTTCATTAAAAACACAAAAATTACATCAAAAAAATTTATCTGATTTTATTTTAACTTGCAAATTTCCAATAACGATATTTTCAATATTATTGCTTTTTTCCCATGGACATCGATATACACTGCTTAGAAAACGATACAATACGATATAAGGTAATGCCTCACATCAATATAGTAACTGTATCATTACACCTCTACCTGTAACCAAAACAAACATGGCGGATTGTTGCCAGTTTTGCCATAAAACACGAGAATCCTTTGTATTCTGAGCAGTTCTGTGTTTATTTGTGAAGGGGCACAGCAGCAGAAGCCAGTTGTACAAAGACTTGAGGAAAAAGTGTGTTTCCAATATCGATATTTCCAATATTATAGATTTTTTTCCAATGGATATTGATATACACTGCCTAGAAAATGATACGGTATAAAGTAATGCATCACATCATTACACCTTTACCTGTAACCCCAAAAAAAAAAAAGCGGATTGTTGCCAGTTTTGCCATAAAACACCAGAATATGCTGTATTATTATCTACTTATTGAACGGGGACAGCAGCAGAAGCCAGTTGTACAAAGACTTGAATGTGGTGGTTACGTGGGACGTCAGAGGGACTTTACTGTTGTTAAAATGGAAACAGGACGAAGACAAAAATCCCAAACAACAACAAGGACTTCAGTAGAACCAACAGGTGACGAAGGAAAGACCTAAACGCCGTTAATCAGCTCAGAAAGTAGCAGAGTCTGGCTGCTCAGGCGACTGTTAGATACTGCTTTTATAATACCATAGAAAAAATATACAGTATCCATTCTTGTCATTGTGTGGCAGCTGTTGGTTCTTCTCCTTCAGTGAGTTTATTTATAACTGGTTGACGTTTGTCAGGACAGAGTCGGTGTAACAAATGTCCTCCGCCCGGCGACACTGGGGCCGCGCTCCCCTCATAAATCAGGGGCATCGATCTGACGGGCCCCGCGGTAATCCCTATATCAATGATTTTAACCCCACCCCCCAGGACCACTGAGATGAAATCCTCCGAGATCCACGTCTGAAAAAAAAAAAAAAAAAAAACATCCCGCGGGTGAACGATGGCAAAAAGGGAGAGAAGAAGAAGAGGAGCGGGTTATTGATGCGTCTCTCCCAGAATGCCTTGCAGCGGGTCGGGATCTCTGTTGTGCTTTCCGTGGCTGTCTGGCTGCTCTTTCGCCTCTGCCACGTTCGGATCCATCACTCAACACTGTTCACTCTCTGCGGCCTCTCATCCAGAATCAAATCAATGACGTTCAGCTTGAGCTTTCCTTCTGTTTCCTCTCAGTCCTTTTCCTTCACTTGTCTTTATTTATTTGACTTTTTTTAAACGTAGCCTGTGGCCTAAGGACTTGTGCTTTTCAAGGATTAAGTCTTCAAACCTGTTGTGTCTCTGGAACGAAGCTTTGTACTTAGCTTTTCTTTAACGTTTTGGAGAATTTCTGTTGCCAAGTAGTATTTTGTTTCATTCACACACGTTTGAGTAACCCCGTATGCTGAGACGCTGTCCTTCTCCAGAGCTGAAAACGCTCAGTCTCAGAGCTCTACGTAGACTCGGGAAACCAGGAAGTGCTCCTGCGCGTTTCTAAAGCCCAGACACCGTCACCGAAGACTCAGAAATCTGTTAGCCTCATGTCGCTAACATCCGTGCTAAACCGCCATTTTATGCTTTATTCTCCCCTGTTGCCTGCAGGGGGCGACAGACACCTAATCCAAGTGTTTTCTGTAGGGCTGGATACCAATTTTTTATTATTTTTTGACTAAAACGATGCCTGGTTTTTCGATATCAGTGCCTGAGCGATACTTTTTCTGATATTTACGGTGAGCTAATTCATCTACAATCATAAAACACAATAATATTGAATAAAAGACACATTTTTGGAGCAAAAGTCTTAGCTGTAAGTTAAAACATGTAGTGTGTATGATTTATTCTGTTATTTATTTGATCCATGCAAAAGAACATTAAAGGTACCACTATTAAATAAAAATAATTATCGTTTAACAGTACACAGCCAAGAGGTTTTTCAGATACATTATTTTAAGTTATTATCCTGAAATACTAATGCAAAGGAGTCCAACACTATTTCAAAAAGCCTGATAAAAGCATATTAAGATAACTTTTAATGTATTTACACAAGGTTCTAGTAATAAAAACAAGAAACTAAACTAAAGCAGCATAAAAAAATTACAACCCTCTACTGCCTGACATCCTCTTATTGTTCAAGGATAAAGTCTTAGCATAAACATTATAGCAATAAATATTTAAAAATCTGAGAAAAGTCCATCAGATTTCATCAGAAGGTGATATAATCACATCAAGAGAAAACATGTCGTCTCTGTGGAGTTGCCTTGTTCTGCCCAAGCACGTAGCTTACAGCTGTCCTTGATACTGTTCTTTGTTTAAATTACATTTTCATTTTAAAGGCAACTACTTATGAATTAAAATGTCTATAAAAGTACAAGTAATGAGTCTATGTCTGGAAGTGTTCCTGGTCCATACAGGGATCTCCAGTACAGAATCAGGCCAATCCAATACTTCCAATAATGTCTTCCTTTCTAAAATGCTCCTTTAGCTGTTTTGGTCAAATAATTATCTTTACAGTCATTATTTCTATTATTTTTTTCTTTTGGGGTTGCCACAAAATCCTCTGCCCCCTACACTTCAGTGGTTCCTATTCATTTTACTCCAGATGCCCTTCCTGACACAACTTTCTCCATTTATCCAGCCATTTTTAAGCCCCTTGTTTTTTTAGATGAGGTTGTGTATTTTTTAATATATCTACGGCTTCTACTGTCTGACAGCTGGTCTTTAGTTTAGTTGTTTTCTAAGCTCAAGGGCTGAAAAAAATCATGCATTTATATCCAGGCTTGGGACTGGCACAAAGAGTTACGGAGTGAAAGCTGCGAAAAAGACGACAGAGGCGGATGTCTTGGTTCTGAACATTTACTGCTCAAGTACAGGAACAACTTCATAGCGTCTTTTCTTTGCAGTGAAATACAAGTACACTTCCTGTATGCTACCTTTCAAAGTAAAACACTTCTGGTTCACCGCAATAAAACAATATTCTTAGTGCATTCACAGTGTATTTCACAGTACTCTTTTAGTCTTTTATCATCAACTTATTCAACTAATAATTAATATTTCACCTGACATAAACAAGTAACAGTAAATAAGTCACAACAGACGCCTTATGGATGAATTATATCCAGTCAGGGTTTCTGCAGGGTTCAGTTGAATTTAAGACTTTTTTTAGATTTTTGTAAGACCATTGTTTGAAAAAAAATAAGACCTAGTTCTAGCACGCTATTTACAACAATGCCACAAAGCATTTTGGTTTTGGTAAGAGCAGATCGGCAAAGATATTACGCCTTTGAGCATTTCAGTGGGCAGATAGTTGCTTAAAATGTGTTTAAGACCGGTTATTTAAGACCTAATACTCCCCATCTCTGCACAATTAAGACTTTTTAAGGCCTTGCATTCAGATTTTTTTAAGATTTTTTTTTTTTTTTACTTTTTAAGCCCCTGTCCAATACACTCTTTCTAAAATGGTGCTTTAGATGTTTTATTAGTATAATTAATGATACAATTAAGTTTTTTTAAGATGTGTTCCAGTTTATTGTAAATCAAATGTGGTTTAATGCTGTTTGCAGACCGTTAAAGTCTGTTTTTATTTACATTTTATGCAGTGTCCCAACTCTTTTGTAAACCTGCTGTAGAGAATAATTTTGTGCATGCTTTTTTTAGGCTATTTTCTTAATTTTTGCCGCATTTAATGGTTGCCGTATCTTCACTGCTTTAGTCAAACATCCTGAACCCTGCCAGGCGGAACACATCTGGCCTTTCTGTGTCTAAATGTCCACACAGAACATTCACCGTTTCAACATTTTATCTTTAAGTTTGAGTCGACTGCAGCCTGTTTTTTTTTTTTTTTCCCCTTTTTCGGATGCATTTTAAAGCCAGATATCCTAATACCCTTACACGGCCTCCACGGCTTGGTTCTGTTGCCTTTTTCTGCCCCAGATAAACGTTGGCTTGCCGTATAAGTCTCCATTCAAAGGCAGTGGCCCTGGGAGCGTTTGGCTTCACTGATACCAGACGGAGGAGCGGCAGTGAATTTGGCAAAAGAAAGGAAAAAAAAGCTACGGCTCATTTTACCTGAATCTGGAAACACGCGGCTGAGCCAACTCTGCACTGCTCCCGGCTTGTTCAAATGTTTTTTAGATGATTTTCTGCCCCCAATATGACTTTGAGTTTTGTGTAGAGACTTTGCTTTTCAGTATATTGTTTTTAGGAGACACACATTTATTTGTTGTTAGCAAAATAAAAAGGGAGTTTCTGATAGTAGAAGGCAATGCTGTTTTTGCATTTTGCACTTGGATTTCTGGACCGTGTGGGGCATTTCTGTGTGGCGTTCAAATAAAGTTTAGATAAAATAATATGCTGTATTAACCATGGTGAGTGAAAGTGTGAGTTAATTTGTGTTTCTAAGTGCAAGCCCTCCAACGAACCCCCAATTCACACCAAAGCAGCAGCAGAAACGCTCAGTTCAGTTCAGTTTATCTGCCATTTGCAGTATTAAAAAGAACTACCGTATTTCCTGCACTATAAGGCGCATCGGATTATAAGGCGCACCTTCAATGAATGGCCTATTTTAAAACTGTTTTCATATATTGGGCGCACCGCATTATAAGGCACATCCACTAGATGGCGCTGCGCTAAAGGAAATGTCAATAAAACAGTCAGATAAGTCAGTCAGTCAAACTTTATTAATAGAATACAAACCAGCTTCTTACAACTCCCTCGTTGAAAACTAGGGATGCACAGATGCCACTTTTTTCAAACCGGGACGAGTACGAGTACTTCCATTTGAGTACTCGCCGATACCGAGTACCGATACGAGTACTTATATAGAGGTAACTTTATAGTTTATACAGTCACACTGCTGTATCTCATTCATCCCATACCGTGTCGTCTTTTTGCCGTCTATCCCCGCTCTGCGATGCTAAGTTATTTTTACAACAGAGTAGTTTGAACACAGCTAACCATGGCTAAGATTTGCTGAATATGGACATGTTATACCTCATTTTAAAGCTTAGATTCTCCTCTATTCAGTCGCTAAAATCATTTTAAAAACAGATTGAGCATCTGCACATCACCTGCGGAGATTCGCCATTACATACAGGAGCTAACACAATTAGCAACGGTACTTCTTATGTTTTATCAGACAACAACTGCTTCAGACTCCGCCCTTATATCATTTTCGGGACAACTAGGACAACAAAAAGGACAACTGCTTAAGTTTTAGGACTTTAGGATTTGGGATAAGTCTGGTTGAGCAGAATGTAGAGCCAGCTTTGCTTTTAAAACCTGTCACTTCGGCAACGCCCCCTGAATACAGTAGCCATAATTAACCATCATTGATCCATATATAAGGCGCATCGGATTATAAGGCGCACTGTCGGTTTTTGAGAAAATTAAAGGCTTTTAGGTGCACCTTATAGTGCGGAAAATACGGTACATTGGAAAACATACAAAGCACAAGCCTTAAATAAAGCAACATTTGGCTACATCCTAAATAAAACCTGATAAATACTAACAAAAAAAACACTGTATATATAAATAGCAGTAAAAGAGGAAACTAAAACAATAAGGTGCATGTCTTATGTATTTCAAAGTGCATTGTTCAAAGTCATCACAGCTTGTGGAAAAAAACTTTTAGCCTGACGAGATGTAATGCATTTAATGGAGCGATATCGTTTCCCTGACGGAAGGAGGTCAAACATCTCAGCAGCAGGGGCCCAGAGGATCACTGATGATCTGGAAAGCTCTGGGTAAAAGTCTAGATTTGTAAATAGTCTCTAGGACTGGGAGGTCACAGCCTGTGGTCCTGCAGCAGAGCCAACCACTCTGTTTAAAGTTTTCTGTAACAGTAAGAAGACTTCAAATCTGTGTAGGGTGACCACCTTAAAAAGTACAAAAAGTGGTTGTGTGATTTGGTGGGACAGACTCGAGAAATAAATCTTATGATATACAAATCTAACTTACCGACTTACTGAGATACAAGTTGCTTTAGTTTGGGGCCTATAAAATACACATTTTGCAAAGTAATGTCTTTTTTGAGATTTTATCCAGCTCCATGAAAGCGGCCTTTTCTGAAACACAACAACCATATATTCAACCTATCCCGCAAATATTTATTTAACATTTTACACAAGAAATACTGAACTTATCTTGTTCTTAACTTGAATCTCACCAATGAAAAAGAGGGAGATGGTCTTAATAAGTGGGAGGAGGGACAGAGGACTAAGTGGCTGTGCAGGACAAGCAAAAGTGGGACAGGTGGTCGTGAGTGAACTGCTTTCTGTTTTAATCAATCTGACAGTTCACACCGGGAACGTCTTACGCACGTCTTACGAACGACTCGCTGCGACGCTACGCTCAAATCAGGATGGAGTTCTATTTTTCGAGCGTCTGCAGAGCTACAGCCAGGAAACACAGGAAACAGCGGTAATATAAACGCTACGCACCGAGAAGTTGATTCTCGAGGAGGAGAAATGTAATTGCAAAGCCAAGCAGCCGTTTTACAAGGACAACCTGCAGAAGTAGAAGCTGCAGGGCTCTGTAGAGAAAACGTTCTGTTCGGACAGAGAGTCGTCTGTAAAACTCAGGGGTAGAGCCGTTCTGACGCCATTCGCTTTTTAACAGTACGCACATAAAACGACCTGCTGCTGCCACGCTCTCCAGACGTTTTCGGTGTGAATTCAGGGTAACTGTCATGTACGAGGAACACAAGGAGGGAAACGGACCCAAAGTGCAGATCAAAAAATAAACTTTTAATGCACAGGTACTCACTAAAGACACGAGGGGACAAGACACGACCATACTCGACAATGAACCGACAAAAAACAGGGGAGGACACAGGGCATAAATACACACAGGGATGAGGCACAGGTGAAACACATTAAGGCGGGGCAGGCGGGAAACACAAGAGGCAGGAAGTAAACCAGAAAAACATGGGAACAAACCGGGAATACAAAATAAGACACAAGGGAAACAAACAGAAAACAGGACGAAGACATGGGACATGACAGTAACAGTCTCTGGAATAAGCTCCTAACAAAAATAAGACAAGAAAGATGAATGAATGTTTCAAAATATTTGAGTGTGTGATGGTCGGAGCACTTGTAGAAACTTACAGTGACATAGGAATGACACGCAGAGATTGAGTCAGCCAGTCCGGGGATTGTATCCATGATCTCCTTGTTGTGGAGCAGAAGTCTAACTACTCTGCCACTGTGCATCTTTACCCAAACTGAGAAGTGGTATAACCTTGTTTGAGACGCTTTAAGCTCCTTTTGACATTGTTTGGTCCTTTATTCGATTCAAAATATGTAGTTTATAATTGGCAGAAAAATAATAAAAAGCTTTAAAAACAAGTTATCGTGATTTGGTTTTTAAGTTGAAGACGTTTCACCTTCATCCAAGAGGCTTTCTAATCCTGAAATTAAACTGATGAGAGCTGAGTTATATGCTCCTAGGATGTTTTTTGGGTTTTGAACAGTTTAAAGGCTTCAGAGGGTTGGGTTGTTAGAAATCCTTTGACCTCTGCTGGAGTAGGACAGTCGTTAGCCCTCCTGAGGACCATTAGCATAGTCTGATCCTTCAGATGTTAATGACCTGAGTGAAACTGGTTTGTTTTGTTTGGGTTTCAGGAGGCTGATGTAGACAGAAGGAAGGTTGTATCTGAGACCAACATTTCTGTTAAAAGACGGTTTTTCTCTTTTGCTTCTTTGACTCCTCGCTCAGATCGTCCTTTCTCTCTGGCTCAGATTCAGACCTCGCTGTCCTCAAAGGAATGGACCAGAATCGGTGTTGGTGTAACCTTTAATACAGAGGTTGTTTGGTTTCTCCAGTGTACTGTTTATCGCAGTTCCCCCTTCCAAGGAGCACACAACTCAGGTCTCTTATCGGTTTGTAAGGATTTGTTCATTTTGGGTGAAAGCATCAAAGAGGACGATGATTCAGAAGTGTAATCAGGTCAGAAGTTTATTCAGTAAAAACACAGTAAGGTTACAGTCAGCAGAGTGAGCGCGCTCCTAGAGGGAGGAGTGTTCTAAGTTTTTATATTATTTATAACGATGTATGACGATCTCTGCATAGCATTATCTTCTCTGCTTCGAGTAACTTTTTTGTGCATAGGGCAGGGCCACAAAAACTTGAGTCTGATAACTTTGTAGCAAGCTCTTTATTTGTGCCATATTTGGAATGCACCTAAGAGTAGAGTGACCTCATGCTGCGTTCACACCGGACGCGTTTGAGGCGTCTGGGGCGTCTGGTTTTCATGTTAAGTCTATGTAAACGTGCGTCTAGACATCCTGCGGCGCGAATCAAGCAGTCCAGCGCGGCACGAATCGGGTTTTGACACGCGAATAGCACGGCAGCGAATCGAGTGTCTGACGCTCTCGACGCCCGAGTTGAAAAATCTGAACTTTGGCGAATATTCGCGGCGCGTTAACCAATCAGGATCCTGCTCCTGCAGTGACGTGGGAGGATGTAGGAAGTGGAGATTTATCAAAACAATCACAGTGGACTCATCGAAGCTGTCACTGTGAACCTGGAGCTGTAGCTACAGTCTGCAGCAGCTCTGCTACTTTTATAAAGACAGCAGTCAAAAAGACAGTAACAAGATATAAAAGGGACCTTAACTTTAGCGTGAGCTGAGCTGAGCTCGTTGGATTAGCAGTTACTGTACTCCCAAAACAACAGGGAACACAGAGTCTGTGTACTGAGAGCTAGCCTATAACCTGCTAAAACCACTAGAGACCGCTATTATACAAGAAAAAACTCCTCATATCTCCGCTCTGCTGCTGGTGTTGAGTGCCTAAAAACAGCAGCAGTGTCCTGGGGACATGTCCTCGCACCGACACAGGACACAGGTGAGCAAACTGGCGTGGCCTCAGTTGGATTTAGCCCTGAAACAGCGGCCATTACCCTGGGACAACAGACTCCTCCCATGATGCGAATTCGCATCTGAACACATTTGTTTTGACGCGAACAGAGCAAAATTGGACGCGCGAATGAAGCGTCTGACTTCAAAATGTTCAAGCGTTCAACCAGACGCGTCGGACACGAATTTGACGCCTCAAACGCGTCAAACGCAGCAGTAGAGTGAAAGAAGAAAAACATCACATAAAATCAAAGTATTATTATTACTAATGTTGAAGCGTTATTAACCTTAGCAGTAGCACATCAAAATATAAGTTTAATGGTAATACGCAAAGCTATCTGTAGAAATATTCAATAGGTTTAATTTCAGAATTGAGAAAGCCTCTTGGATGAAGGTGAAACATCTTCAAAAAACAACCTTTTTATTGTGTTTCAAACAGCATGGATGTCTGAGAGTCTTCACAGACGATTGGCTGAAAGATGTGCAGCTTGTCTTTCAAAAGGAAAATTATGCCATCAAACATATCCTTTCTATAAAGAAACTGCGTCTTTTTGTGCTTTGGGTCCTCTCTGGTTGTCACCCATAAGCACTAAATGTGTTTTTAAATGTTAGCGTTGCAGACAATGAGTGATAGTAGCAGAGTTTACCTCCACGATGTGAAACAGATACAAGAATGAAGTTGAAAAAAGTTCATTCAGGCTTCCTGTGTGGATTTGTTGTAGCGTCATGTGAAGTGTCTGTTCAGGGAAACGCTGACAGATGCTGACTCTGAGTTTGAGTTTGAGCAAAGAGCAGCACTTTTCCTCATGTCTCCAGTTTGTCTCGGGTATATTTGTACATTGTTAGTGAACACAGTGACCTTACAGAGCGCCGTGAAACCTGTCAGACCACTCTCTCTGACCGAGCGGCTGCCAGCTCCACTCTGCTCCACGTAACAAGGAACTGACTGGTCGTTGAGATACAGCTCCTCACAAACTTTTTTAAGCGACAAGACACACAGTTAGCATTTAGCGCCACAAAAACTGTTCAGGCTGACGGGAACTTTGTGGCTATGAAATAAAATACGCCTATACATCAAAATTGTGAAATACTTTTTATGTCGTCTTACTACAAACCTAAATCTCCTCTGTGGTCTTCCTCTGGGCCTCTGTGCAAGTCCAAACCATCTCAATCTGGAAATTTTATCTCCAAAACCTCTAACATGAGCTGTGCCTCTGTAAAATAACACAGGTCTACAAATGTTTGGACTCGATCTGCTTCTGAGATAAAAGTGGCTAAATCTCATTTATTTTGATGAAGATGAACTGAAAATCAATTGATAACTGTGCTGTTAGCTATGTATTCAAGATATTTAATGATATTGTTTCACATCAAAATCACATCTGTTTATACAATAGATTTAGGCATTTTTGCTTAAAAATAATATTTATAGTTTTGAAAATATTGAATTTCTCTACATGCATGCATTTTGTCCACTTCCAAGAGAGAGATTTCTGCAAATAAAAACTAAACATTTTAAGTCCAAACTCTATCCATATTAAAATGAATGTATTGAATGTGCAGCTTTCAGATAGAACTGGTTGCTTGTAGACACTGTACCTTCTGATAAACTACCGTTTTTGCCTTATTTTGCATAAATTTCCTATTTTGACCCAATACTGTTTCTTGGAAACTATAGCAATCTGCACTTCTCACTTACTTTTTCTTTATTAGTGACCTAATCCAAGGAAAATGTCACTGCTTTTGTTCTGGAAGCATTTTGCTGTAGACCTGTGATATTTGTCTTTATAAAATGCTTAGTTTAAAAATCTAAAGGGATCTAAAGCACAGCTGCCTTAAAAAAAAGAAACATTTACAAACATGACATAATATTTATATTAATTTTCATGAAGGTGTATAATTAACTTGTACATCAACAGTTCTTGTCGAAATAAAAGCATTTCATCGCTGACTTGACAAATTCTTTCCTAAAGGCTTTTCTCTTCTGGAGTCTCCACAGAAAATCATTTGCCTCCCACTGTGCAGAGATTCTCATTCTCTGTTTAGTTTTTTTGTTTTTTTTCAACCAAAATGGCTTTTCCTGACACAACTCTCTCCATTTATCCAGGCTTGGGACCAGTACACAGAGTACACTGGCTGGATTACTTGCCAAATAAATTGATCCTCTTCAAACTCCAAGCCTGGTTCACAGATTGGATTTTGCAGAGCCAGAGTTAGAGTTAGAGCCAGAAATTGTACTCAAATAAGAGAATTGTTACTTCAAAATAAAACATTATGCTTTTATTCATATTTTAAAAACAATTATGGTCACAGCAGCATGTTTTAAAAGCTTTAAAAACATTATCTGACAAAAAGAAGACGTCTTTAATAAGTGCCATAAAGCAGCGGTTCCCAACCAGGGGTACACGGACCCTCAGGGGTACGCAAGCACTTTGTAGAAGGTACTCAGGATTATTTCATATTTTTTTCTAAGATGATAAGAAAGTATTTGTGATCTTTTCATATTGAACTACTGAAATTCTCAATGAAACAAAGGTGAAACTGCTAAAGATATTCTTTTTTTTTTTTTACACAGTTCTTGGGTTTAATAGCTTGTTGTGAGTTTGAAATGATATTATTATACAGTATATATGAAAATATAACTAATAGTAAATGTAATAGTTTATATTTATATTTTTATTTTAAAATAAAAGTAAATAAAGTAAAATTCTCTCTAAATAGTTATGCATTATTGACACTGTACATACTTAACTTACTGTGTAGAAATCTGGGATCCACAGGTAAAACTTATACTCAACCTTTATTTATTTTACAGAAAAGAGCTTTGAAAATGATCAGTAATAGTCACTAGAGATCCTTCTAACCCATTGTTTATAAAATATAAGTTACTTAAATTTCATGATTTAGTTGACTTTAAAATATTGCAAACAATGTACAAAGCAAATATAAATACTTTACCAATAAATATTCAAAAAAATGTTTAAAAAAAGAGTAAGCACTTACCATTTGGGGCGATGGTGGCGCAGTGGGTTAAGCATTCGCCCAGCAATCGGAGGGTAGAATCCCATCTGAAGCGCATACTGTCGTTGTGTCCCTGGGCAAGACACTTCACCCACCTTGCCTGTGTGAATGTGTTAGTGTGGCTGTGTTTGGTGGTGGTCGGAGGGGCCGTTGGCGCAGATTGGCAGCCACGCTTCCGTCAGTCTGCCCCAGGGCAGCTGTGGCTACAGAAGTAGCTCACCACCACCAAGTGTGACTGAGGAGTGAATGAATAATTGATCAATTGTAAAGCGTCTTTGAGTGTCCAAAAAAGCGCTATATAAATTCGATGAATTATTATTATTATTTATTTGAAAGGAACAGTGTTTAAAAAACCTACATTCAGAACTAAAGTGATGGAACGAAATATTGCAGTATATGGTGTAAAATTATGGAACAATCTTAATAAAGAAACCAAAAAAATCAAGGTCACTTAATATATTTAAAAAAAATATTAAATCAAGTGTATTAAATAGTTATCAAAATGTAAATTAAAGTAGTGGTCTGTGATGAAGCTTTGATGAAGTTTAAAAATTAAATTCAGTTATGTTGAGATGCTAAAATGAAAATTAAATGTGCAATAGTAAATATTTTTTGTTGTTAAAAAGGGGAAGAAAATATAAGATTTTTTTCTTCTCTCTGCTCCTTTTCATTCAAACTTCATGCTGTCATGTAAACATTTCTGCTTTTTTTTCTCTTTTATATAATGAAAAAAAAAAAAAAAAAAAAAAAGCCAGATTAATTGTTAATTGTTAATTGTTGTATTGTTAGCTTGAATTTAAGTAAAAAAAAACAAGAAAAGTAAAATGCCTTTGTATTAATACACACAGATGTTTTATGGCCAATCTTTGAAGAAATAACAGATATAAGTGATGGCGTACTTATGGTCTAACAAAAAACCCAGGGGGTGCATGAAACAAAGGCTGGGGACCACTGCCAGAAAGAACCAGCAGAGGGCAGCACTGCTGTAGTCCTTTGAACATAATTTAAAGAAAAAAAAAAGCTTTTTACTTCCTTAAACTTTTTGTCTGATGCCATTTTACTCCAAAAGTAAAAACGTCTGTGAGGAATCAGTGAAAACAGAGCTGTACACTGTTTTTTTAAATAAATGGATGAGAGCAGACTGGATGTAGAAGGCTCGTTGATTGGTCAGTGCTGCCTGGAGTGGGCGGAGCGTTCTGAGGCCTCAGAAACTGCAGCGTCAAAGAATACAGGATTACTCAAACAGGTGTGAGGAGGAGAGGTCAGTTTTGTAGAATACAGACGAGGGGTGGAGCAAAAATGTCCAAGGGCTGGCAGTTGTATTACATTTTATAAAACACAGTATTTTTTTATATGATACGAGACAATATATTTACAGTGAAGCCCGAAATTATTCCTACCCCTTAAAGTTACTTTCATTCAACAACATGCCACATTTTTTTCAAATGTAAAAAAAGGATGAGCAATATTTTTTTCCACAATGCTACCTCTTGTACATCGTCTTATTATCGTTTGGGAGAAGCTGTGTCATTTCTGGTCAAAAAAAAAACAAAACTTGCTGGTTGAATGAAAGTAACTTTAGGTCAGAATTTGCCAGGGATATGAATAATTTCGGGCTTCACTGTATTTATTTTAATGGCATTGTAAGACATAATTTTTGTGAAAATTGGTACACATTCTTGGTAATTTTGTTTCAGGTTAGGTTCATTTTTTTAATAATCATGATATAGCATATAGTTAATATAATAGAGTTGGTCAAAATTCAGATTGAAGTTGATTTCAGACTCAGACCAATAAAATGTTCAGATCTGGCTTGAGAGTGGTAAATGTACAGCGACACTGCTTATTTCTATGTACAATATTTTAGTTTTTTATGCCTTGAAATAAAGTAATCAAACAAAATGGTGCTAGAAGGCCATAAACAATCCTTTTTATGATGGAAGCTGAGGGCCGTATAAAATCTCACTCTGTGCCACAAATGGCCCCTGGGCTGCACTTTGGACACGTCTCATATAAACCTTTTTATTTTATGTCCATAAATCAAAAATGAAGCTTTTGAAACCAATAAAGAAGTAAAACACAAACATGGGTATAAAGTAGTACAGTGGTTCCCAAAGTGGGGCCCACTGGGGGTCCACAAAGGTACTACGGGGGGCCCCCAGAGACTGTCTATGATTCAATTTCAATTTGAATTTATTATTATTATTATTATTATTATTATTATTATTATTATTATTATTATTATTATTTCAGACACATGGTTTTGGTTCATAAAAACAAATAAAACATACAAAAATATAAAAAGTCAATGAAAATAAATATTAATATTAAGAACCTTTAAAAACATTATGTTTTCAGTAAATATTTAAAGTAATATTTAAGTACTAAATATTTAAGTACTGCCAATAAGGAACAGGTGAAGAGATAAGCAGAGTGCAGTGTTGTCACAGCCTTTTTAACGTTTTTATCATTTTACAATATTTTGTTATGTACTGTAAGAAGATTACAATCTTTTGTAACCCAATCCTAATCTTAAAACCTTTTTTATTTATTTGTGATTTAGGATTAAAGCTTAGTTAGTTTTAAGTACATAAAAAATGTGTAACTTGAAATTAATTACAGTTGTATACTTGCTTTAAAATATTACTTTAAAACAACTTTTAGTCAGTAATCAGTGTTTTTATTTAAAAAGAAAAACATGGAGAAAAACATGGTGGAGTCTTTTGAATAGAGAGAAGTTTTATTGTTGGAGGTCCTGCGAGGGATTTTCAGAAATTTAAGGGGCCATGACAGTCTTGGCTTTGGGAATGACGAGTAGTAAATAATTGAGTATTGTTATTTCAAAATGATATTCCTTGGGGATAAATAAAGAGTGTGTGTGTAGTTTGGACAGGTCTCCTCGGCGGTGCTTCAGGTGAGCATTAGCAGGCAGCGCGCCTCTCCTCGCTCCACTCTGACCTTTGATTTGTGATGAGCTGTAATTTCGCAGCGCGGCACGGCCCAGGAATATCGACAGATGGACCGTACGCCGCTCTAAACAAACAAGAAAACCTCGGGAGTGCGGCGTGACTCAGGACTTTTCATGTCGTCGGGCTCCGGAATGCAGAGGTGTTGGCTTTTTTAAAAATGAATTATGCAGGAATTGCGAGGCAGAAGTGAGCGGTCTTGATGCGGTGTCAGACTAAATTATTCATGACAGACGCCGTCCCATTTGCAAAGTTTTACAGCCACACTAATTTGTTTTCTCTTCTGCACAGAGAAGTCTGCTATCTGTGGATTTCCATGGGGCAGATTCACCAAGAAGAGATACAATGCTTTAAGACCAATGCAGTTTTGATTTGGGAAACTGCAGCCACAAATTTGGCCACATAAATAGAGAAGGTTGTGTCAGGATGGGCTTCCAACCTAAAAACGTGGACAATGTACGGATTAAAATGGCTAATTAGCGACATGATGCTAATATAGAGCTAGATTTGTGAGCTGATGCTTCGTAGTGACGGAGGTTTAAGGCTGAAATGATCAGAACGAGTCCGGTGACGGTGTCTGGGCTTTAGAAACGCGCAGGAGCACTTCCTGGTTTCTACATAGAGCCATAAGACTGAGCGTTTTTAGCTCTGGAGAAGGACAGCGCCTCCAGATTCTCCAAACTATTAAAGAAAAGCTAAGCACAAAGCTTAGTTCCAGAGACACAACAGGTTTGAAGACTTAATCCTTGAAAAGCACAAGTCCTTAGGCCACAGGCTACGTTTAAAAAAAGTCAAATAAATAAAGACAAGTGAAGGAAAAGGACTGAGAGGAAACAGAAGGCGCCTCAGCAAACAGGATTACTCAAACAGAAGACTACTCCAGGTCTGTTTTGAGGAGAAAACAACATTAACATGGTTAAAAAAGAGGAAAAGTCGATTTAGCAGAACAATGCAAAAAACACGACTCCCACTCATCCAGGCTCAGTTAAATCACAACAAAAGCTTAAAAAGAAGTCATCTGGACTTGTTTTTTGTTTGTTTTTTTGTTTAGTTTTTTTTCTCCATCGTCCTTCGTCTCCTTCCTAGGAACATATAAACCAGGTTTCTTACCAGTTCAAGTTCAGAATTGAGAGAGCTTCTTGGGTATGACATAAAACGTCTTCTACTTTGAAAAAAAACAAATTAAGTTCAGATGACTTATTTTAAATACAAAAAAAAAAAAAGTTGATAAAAAGCTGTATAATAACCATAACTCTCTGCAAAACCTACTTTTAGGACCTGTGCCAAATTGAGAATCACTGCTAAATAAAATATAATATATGAACATTTAAAGTATTTTGTGACAGTGGCACCCACTGAGCTGATGGTTGGTGGTTCAATTCTTGCTCTGACTCTGTGCCTTCTGTCGTTGTGTCCTTGGGAAACACATTTCTCTTCTATAGCCTTCTCCAGTCGCAGTCTGTAGCTGAAGGGCATTTGGTATTTAAACCAAATTACTGTGTGATTGATTCACCGTGGCCACCCCCAATGTAGCAAAAAATATTACATTTTTAGTAGTGCATCATGTTTATTTCAATTGACGCATCGATTAATTTGATCACAATAAAAATGTTACGACGACACTGACAGAGATCTTCCAGCGGGGCAGAAATGCACCGTGCGAGCGTAGAAGAAGACACATTTCTGTTTCCTGTGGGCAACAACAGTGCAACAAGTGACCGAGCTAAAGCAACATGAGACCAAAAACACACGTTGCTAAATGGACAATTCTGCTTCACATCATCACCAGACAGCAATATACACAAAACTAAATTTATTTGCAGTCTATGCAAGGGTGAGTTCAGTTACCACTGGAGTAACTCGTCCCTAACAAATCATCTCAAAGCTAATTATTTGTTGGTTGTACCTTATTTAGTCAAACTTTGTCAATGAAGACAAGTCACAGCTCTCAAAGAGACTTCATTTATTTTCTTTGCAAGTTTTGTTTCCATTGCACAAGTTTACAGTAAAGTATGTGAAGGTTCATTCAAAATAAACTTTCTAAATTTACAGTTTTGTGTTTGTACGTGAATTCGTAATGCAATTAATTGCAATAAATTTTTTCAGATTTTTTTATCGATTCCCGGCCTAGGTTTTAGCCAACAGTCAGAGTTTTTTAAAAAGAGATAGAGATTGGGAGCTGCTGGTATCCACAAAACCAATGGTGCTCATGGAAAGGGTAACAAAAGTTAAAGAAAAACAAGGTCCAGGCACTCACTTGGTTTGGAAAGTTATAAAAGGCCTTTATTTAATCAGGGCTGGAGACCTTAAAACACACCAACGCGTGTCGGCTTGCGCCTCTTTCAGGGTGTGAGAGTCAGAGTTTTTTGTAAGGTTTTTAAAGACATATATGGAGAAAAACATGACATAGTTTTGTGAATTGAGGGAAGCTCTATAGTTGTGGCTTTGTGTGGGATTTTTGTAAATTTAAAGTGGCCGCGAGAATCTTGACTTTGGGAATGGCTGCCATAAGGAAAACAATGTTCTCCACTCCCAAGAACATGTTTGTTATATCCTTTGGACCTAGCCCAGGAGTTGATGGTTTATGATGAAGACTCTTTCTAAAGATGTACTGCCTGCTGTTTTTCCTTTAAGTCTGAGAAAAACCTGGAAAACACTGTTCTCCTGCGCTCCACCTCGGTGTTTGAGCAGCTGGCCCTCAGGTGGGTCTCTCCGGAGCAGCTCGTCTCAGACATTTACAGCCGCGGCAGCAGATGGGACCGCTCTGAAACGCAGCAGACGGTCGGTGACACGAGCTGTTTTTAGACCAGGATTTCAGATAAAGGTCAGAGCAGCACTGGTTTGTGGCTCCTACACTGAGTCGATTACACGGCTGAGTCTGGCAGAGGAGGAGGCTGAAGGGAAAAGGGAAATGGAGTTTATGAACGCTCATTCAGTGAGGTTTATCCACTTGTGCATGCCCTATATGTAGCAAATCTTTATCCGAATGCATATATACTCCTTAAAGTGGGTACAGAACTTATTTTTAGGATATTGTAATGGGAGTTATGTGAAAAAATAAGCACCTCTGCGTTATCATCAACTCGTACTCACTTAAAAACACCAGATTACTGTATTTTCTGGACTATAAGTTGCTCTGGAGTATAAGTGGCACTATCCAAAAAATGCATAATGAAGAAGAAAAAAATGTATTCAAGTCGCACTGGACTATAAGTAACTTTTTTGGGGGGAAATTTATTTTACAAAATCCAACACCAAGAACTGACATTTCATGTTGAAAGGCAAGTTATAGTAATAATAGAATAGAGAACAACAGCTGAATAGGTGTGCGCTATGCTAACGTAACACATTGATGGTTATTCAGCTACATGAAGCATAAACAACGAACTGAATAGGTGTCTCGTATGTTAACGTAATATATTAACAGTTATTCACATAACTATAGCATAAAGAACATAATATAACAAGTTCACCAAACTCACCATCTCACTCCTAATCGCTAAATCCTTTAAATTCTTCATCCTCGGTGTCGCTTCTGAACAACTCTGCCAACTCCGGAGGTAGACGAAGCGCCGCTTCCTCCTCTGCGTGGCTGTCGTCAGACTCAGCATCAGTTCCATTTCCAATTATTCCGCTCTTTCTCAGTTGTCTTTATAGCCTAAGTTGTTAGTGGTAATGTTTACATTTTAAATTGTCAGTGGTACAGGTGCAGCAGATGCTGGTACACAAGCCTAGAGCGCCCTCTAACCAACACCTGAAATATTTTAATATATAAGTCACACCTGAGTATACGTCGCACTCCTGGCCAGACGATGGAAAAAAGTGCCACTTATAGTCTGGAAAATACAGTAATGTGTGTTGCTGACAGGAAAGTGGATATTTCAGCAGTGTGCATGTCTGGTTACTCAGAGAAACAGCTGAATAATTGAGAACTGCTTGTAGAGAAGTGCATTGATGCTAATTTCCATCTGCTTCCTTACTGACTTCGAGTGACAGTGGCTCAGAAGGTGAAGCGACTTTTGTTCATTAAAATTGGTTGTGGCTCTATACAGAAGCAGTTTTAGTATTTCAGGTAACAATTGGCTCTTTTGATGGCGAGACCCTTGCTATAAATGTATGTAGTGTACTTAGGCCAGCAGTAAATAATATGGTGCAGTTGTAGGGATTCTATAAAAACAATGTGAAAGTGCTTGAAAAGTGCTTGAATTTAATCTTTGAAAACTTGTACGACCCAGCTTGCAGCGACACCGGGGTCAGCCTCGTTATCGCCTCAAACTGAGTCCAAATGATTCTTGGAGCTTCGTGAAAAGTGGTCCACACACAGAGAGAGGGATATTTATAAACTGTGGAGCTGGAGCGACCTGAGTGACCCGGACCGGACTCGCCCGGGCGCGCGATCACAAACTGACACGAGTCAAGTCAGAGAGGGCAGGGCAGAGCAGCACAGACTCATTACAATACAGAATACTAATAATGGAATAACTTTCATTCAATCTGTTCAGGGGAATACCTGCTGTGGACATTTAGAGACACTCTTCACCTGTACACATGTCTGAGGACATTTAGAGGACATTTAGAGACACTCTTCACCTGTACACATGTCTGAGGACATTTAGAGGACATTTAGAGACACTCTTCACCTGTACACGTCTCTGTGGACATTTAGAGGACATTTAGAGACACTCTTTACCTGTACACATGTCTCTGTGGACATTTAGAGGACATTTAGAGACACTCTTCACCTGTACACGTGTCTCTGTGGACATTTAGAGGACATTTAGAGACACTCTTCACCTGTACACATGTCTCTGTGGACATTTAGAGGACATTTAGAGACACTCTTTACCTGTACACGTGTCTCTCTGGACATTTAGAGGACATTTAGAGACACTCTTCACCTGTACACGTGTCTCTGTGGACATTTAGAGGACATTTAGAGACACTCTTTACCTTTACACATGTCTCTGTGGACATTTAGAGGACATTTAGAGACACTCTTCACCTGTACACATGTCTCTGTGGACATTTAGAGGACATTTAGAGACACTCTTTACCTGTACACGTGTCTCTCTGGACATTTAGAGGACATTTAGAGACACTCTTCACCTGTACACGTGTCTCTCTGGACATTTAGAGGACATTTAGAGACACTCTTTACCTTTACACGTGTCTCTGTGGACATTTCGAGGACATTTAGAGACACTCTTCACCTGTACACGTGTCTCTGTGGACATTTAGAGGACATTTAGAGACACTCTTTACCTGTACACGTGTCTCTGTGGACATTTAGAGGACATTTAGAGACACTCTTCACCTGTACACGTGTCTCTGTGGACATTTAGAGGACATTTAGAGACACTCTTCACCTGTACACGTGTCTCTGTGGACATTTAGAGACACTCTTCACCTGTACACGTGTCTCTGTGGACATTTAGAGGACATTTAGAGACACTCTTCACCTGTACACATGTCTCTGAGGACATTTAGAGACACTCTTCACCTGTACACGTCTCTGTGGACATTTAGAGGACATTTAGAGACACTCTTCACCTGTACACATGTCTCTGTGGACATTTAGAGGACATTTAGAGACACTCTTCACCTGTACACGTCTCTGTGGACATTTAGAGGACATTTAGAGACACTCTTCACCTGTACACGTCTCTGTGGACATTTAGAGGACATTTAGAGACACTCTTCACCTGTACACGTCTCTGTGGACATTTAGAGGACATTTAGAGACACTCTTCACCTGTACACGTGTCTCTGTGGACATTTAGAGGACATTTAGAGACACTCTTCACCTGTACACGTGTCTCTGTGGACATTTAGAGGACATTTAGAGACACTCTTCACCTGTACACGTGTCTCTGTGGACATTTAGAGGACATTTAGAGACACTCTTCACCTGTACACATGTCTCTGTGGACATTTAGAGACACTCTTCACCTGTACATGTGTCTCTGTGGACATTTAGAGGACATTTAGAGACACTCTTCACCTGTACATGTGTCTCTGTGGACATTTAGAGGACATTTAGAGACACTCTTCACCTGTACACGTGTCTCTGTGGACATTTAGAGGACATTTAGAGACACTCTTCACCTGTACACATGTCTCTGAGGACATTTAGCGACACTCTTCACCTGTACACGTCTCTGTGGACATTTAGAGGACATTTAGAGACACTCTTCACCTGTACACATGTCTCTGAGGACATTTAGAGACACTCTTCACCTGTACACGTCTCTGTGGACATTTAGAGGACATTTAGAGACACTCTTCACCTGTACACATGTCTCTGTGGACATTTAGAGGACATTTAGAGACACTCTTCACCTGTACACGTGTCTCTGTGGACATTTAGAGGACATTTAGAGACACTCTTCACCTGTACACATGTCTCTGTGGACATTTAGAGGACATTTAGAGACACTCTTCACCTGTACACATGTCTCTGTGGACATTTAGAGGACATTTAGAGACACTCTTCACCTGTACACGTCTCTGTGGACATTTAGAGGACATTTAGAGACACTCTTCACCTGTACACATGTCTCTGAGGACATTTAGCGACACTCTTCACCTGTACACGTCTCTGTGGACATTTAGAGGACATTTAGAGACACTCTTCACCTGTACACATGTCTCTGAGGACATTTAGAGACACTCTTCACCTGTACACGTGTCTCTGTGGACATTTAGAGGACATTTAGAGACACTCTTCACCTGTACACATGTCTCTGTGGACATTTAGAGGACATTTAGAGACACTCTTCACCTGTACACATGTCTCTGTGGACATTTAGAGGACATTTAGAGACACTCTTCACCTGTACACGTCTCTGTGGACATTTAGAGGACATTTAGAGACACTCTTCACCTGTACACATGTCTCTGTGGACATTTAGAGGACATTTAGAGACACTCTTCACCTGTACACGTGTCTCTGTGGACATTTAGAGGACATTTAGAGACACTCTTCACCTGTAAACGTGTCTCTGTGGACATTTAGAGGACATTTAGAGACACTCTTCACCTGTACATGTGTCTCTGTGGACATTTAGAGGACATTTAGAGACACTCTTCACCTGTACACGTGTCTCTGTGGACATTTAGAGGACATTTAGAGACACTCTTCACCTGTACACATGTCTCTGTGGACATTTAGAGGACATTTAGAGACACTCTTTACCTTTACACATGTCTCTGTGGACATTTAGAGACACTCTTCACCTGTACACATGTCTCTGTGGACATTTAGAGACACTCTTCACCTGTACACGTCTCTGTGGACATTTAGAGGACATTTAGAGACACTCTTCACCTGTACACGTGTCTCTGTGGACATTTAGAGGACATTTAGAGACACTCTTCACCTGTACACGTGTCTCTGTGGACATTTAGAGGACATTTAGAGACACTCTTCACCTGTACACGTGTCTCTGTGGACATTTAGAGGACATTTAGAGACACTCTTCACCTGTACACGTGTCTCTGTGGACATTTAGAGGACATTTAGAGACACTCTTCACCTGTACACGTGTCTCTGTGGACATTTAGAGGACATTTAGAGACACTCTTTACCTGTACACGTGTCTCTGTGGACATTTAGAGGACATTTAGAGACACTCTTCACCTGTACACATGTCTCTGTGGACATTTAGAGGACATTTAGAGACACTCTTTACCTTTACACATGTCTCTGTGGACATTTAGAGGACATTTAGAGACACTCTTTACCTTTACACATGTCTCTGTGGACATTTAGAGACACTCTTCACCTTTACACATGTCTCTGTGGACATTTAGCGGACATTTAGAGACACTCTTCACCTGTACACGTGTCTCTGTGGACATTTAGAGGACATTTAGAGACACTCTTTACCTTTACACATGTCTCTGTGGACATTTAGAGACACTCTTCACCTTTACACATGTCTCTGTGGACATTTAGAGGACATTTAGAGACACTCTTCACCTGTACACATGTCTCTGTGGACATTTAGAGGACATTTAGAGACACACTACTTCCAAATTCTTTCCAAAATTCTGTTCCATTCTGTAAACAGAGGAAGAAAATGTATTAAAATCTAAAATAAACTCTGTTTGTGTCCAGGTTTCTGCCTCCTGTCACAGTAAGATCTAAACCTGACCCCTAAACAACAGCACATAAGTAAAGTAAAGTAAAACATTTGCTCCCACACAATGAAGTGAGTTGTTCATTAAAAGCGTGTTAGTGTAGCATGAAGTCAGCTGTGTTCCCTGTAACTCTGCGGACTAATTATGAAACGCCCCGGACGCCTCTGGAAGTGGGCTGCAAACTGTGAATTTAAATCAAACTGTGCACTGGGAGCCATGCGCTTATTAAGATAAAATTACTTTTCGGCAACTTTTAAATGGCGGGTAATAAAGAAATATAAATGGAAGAGGTGTGAAGAAGTGGCAAGCAACTCAAAATCCTAATGTACACTATATTTCCATTGTCATGCACTACAAAAGAGTCTTTAGTTCATTTTCTATAGAGGAATTAGCAGCAGCCAGCGGTGGAAGATGTGCTCAATTTATTTAACTAAACATACAGAACAGAACATTTCTAATTAGTATAAAAGTACACACTTTCAAAAGTACGTGTGAGTAAAAAAGTAAAAGTATTTTTGCACAGATTCAAGAACTAATGAATGCGTTAAATGTGAGGGAACTTTCTAAAAAACTGTGCTGAAAACTAAAAGTTAACGAAGCAACAGAAGAGACTGAATCTGTAGGTGAGGTTTTTCTAAAGAGTACTACTTTACTGCATCTGTTATACTGCAGTACTGCATCTGTTATACTGCAGTACTGTATTTGTTATACTGCAGTACTGTATTTGTTATACTGCAGTACTACAATGATGACACCGCAAAAAACAAACTTAAAATACTTTTTACTTCAAACCAATTCAAAAATGTCATGGAGTAAAAGTAAAAGTATCCCCTTGTAAAATTTACTCAAGTAAAGTACAAATGCATGAAAACTTAAGTAAAGTATCTAAGTACTTTTACTTTTTTGCATTTACATTTACATTCTTTTTACTGTCGACTGATTTACTAAATGTGTGTAATGCCAGCGCTTGTCATAGCTGCTTGTATTGTTATTTATTTTGGTTATTTATGTGTAAATGTATAAGTTAATAATAAAATAAATAAGTACAAAATAAAAAAAAGCTAAATAAATAAATAAAAAAGCGCTTGGGTAGAGAACATTAGCAGGTTTATGAATACAAATATTTAGCCATTTTATTTAAAGTATCCACAAATATTTAGCAAAATGTCCTTCCCTCATCAAAAACAGACCTTGTGTTTTGTTTCATTCACGCCTGCAGTTTCTGAGGCTTCAAAACGCTCGGTTGCATTAAGCGCCGCCTCCTCCAGGAAGCTTCCGCCCACTCCAGGAAGCACTGACCAATCACCCAGCCCTTTACATCCACTCTGCTCTCATTTATTTATCCAAAAAACAGTGTACAAATCTGTTTCAACTGAAGACATTTTTGGAGGAAAATGGCATCATACAAAAAGTTTAAGGAAGTGAAGTGCTCTTTTTCTTTGATTATATGTTCAAAAGAGCAGAACAGGAAAAAGGAAAAATAGCTAAAGCCATTGCTGTATTACACAAAGTAAAATTCTCTCTAAATAGTTATGCATTATTGACACTGTACAACTCAAAGATTGTTCCATACTTAAAGTTACACTGTGTAACTTTTCTCCTAAATATGTGGGGCATACTGACTTGTTTTTGTGATTTTTTGAGTGATTATAAGGCCTGAGGTGGATCTGTTGCTCCGAGCGGGGCTTCTGTTCTGAGAAACCGCCCTCGCAACTTGGCCGGGAGCGCTCCGCTGTTCAGGAAGAGTCACGTGACAGGGAACGACTTGAGGCGCAGTATAACCAGGAAGCTACTTTTAGCGTTGTTATTTTCGCCAGTTCGTCAGGGCCGAAGGACACAAGAAGATGAAGACAATGTCGGACGAGGCAAGAAAAAGAAAATGTGAAAGGGACCGCACCAGATCACAGACAAGAGTCAACATCGGACAGACTTTTGCTCGCTGGCGTCAGATGAGAGACAGAGAAGGCTGCAAATCAGATCACGTTTTTGTTTCTTTATTGTTGGGCAGGTAAATTAGCCTCTTTATTTTTTCTTTAGAACGTGCTTTTTCATACAGTTATTAGTTGTTTTTACTGCGACCATTGCGCGATATTTGTTGATAAGCTAACGCTAGCGCTAACTCTATAGAAGATCCAGTCCAAACTTCCAAAGGTAGCAGCAGGTCAACTAAAGTTGAAACAATGATGGAAATAGACGCACGCTCGCACAGTTTCAGAAGGAGGAGGGGCCCTAGTGTTTACGTTTTGCGACGGTGCAGTGGCAGCTGTGGCCTCTAGAGGCGCAAGACCGGGAATCTTACACAGTGTAACTTTAACTTACTGTGTAGAAATCTGGGATCCACAGGTAAAACTTATACTCAACCTTTATTTATTTTACAGAAAAGAGCTTTGAAAATGATCAGTAATAGTCACTAGAGATCCTTCTAACCCATTGTTTATAAAATATAAGTTACTTAAATTTCATGATTTAGTTGACTTTAAAATATTGCAAACAATGTACAAAGCAAATATAAATACTTTACCAATAAATATTCAAAAAAATTTGAAAAAAGAGTAAGCACTTACCATTTGAAAGGAACAGTGTTTAAAAAACCTAGATTCAGAACTAAAGTGATGGAACGAAATATTGCAGTATATGGTGTAAAATTATGGAACAATCTTAATAAAGAAACCAAAAAATCAAGGTCACTTAATATATTTAAAAAAAATATTAAATCAAGTGTATTAAATAGTTATCAAAATGTAAATTAAAGTAGTGGTCTGTGATAAAGTTTTGAATTTTTTTTATATTTTTTGTTGTTAAAAAGGGGCAGAAAATATAAGATTTTTTTCTTCTCTCTGCTCCTTTTCATTCAAACTTCATGCTGTCATGTAAACATTTCTGCGTTTTTTTTTCTTCTCTTTTATATAATGAATGAAAAAAAAAATTAAAATTAAAAAAATTAAAAACACAGCTGCCCTCTGCTGGTCTCTTCACGTTTCTTTATGAGTACTTATTATTAAATCATTCTCTTTTAGCTGCATCATATTTTTAAAGGCTGTAAAACACGCAGCTGTTCAGGCGACCAAAATGTAATCAGCTCTGTGATTTGAACGTAACATTGTGCAATCATATGACATAAACCAAAACAGAGAAGACAGGTCTGTGTAAGAAAACGGGCAAAACTTTATGAAACGCTTCCTTTGTCCTGTGTTGTGGACAGATCGCGTCACTTTAAATGTCAAAGTCGACACTGGAGGAGAAAGCCACTAAACTGTGTCGTGTATCTGCAGAGAGAGCTGTCATCTCTGAGAGCAGCTCCTGTCAATCAAACACAAACACAAACTCCACAGCAGGTCACGCACACAGACGCTGGAGTCAGACTGGTACAGCGCAATTCAACTGTTTTAGTAAAGGCACTGTTAATTATGAATGAAGAGGCATGGAATGAGTATTGTCAACGTGATTAAGGCATTTGTGAGTCTCCATCTCAGGGATCTGGCTGCACTTTCTGTTTATACTGGGAAGTTTTTGCAGTTCTAACTTTGTTTAAATTCTGCATTAGTTGGATTTAGTTCTGGTTTAGTCCTGCATTAATATTAGTTGGGTTTTTTGCTGTTTTTGTAATGGTTTTGTAATGACCTGGCTTATGCTGTGGGTTAGGGTTAGGGTCACCCTGTTTTAAGGTCTCCAGCCCTCATTAAAGTTACACTGTGTAAGATTCCCGATCTTGCGCCTCTAGAGGCCACAGCTGCCACTGCACCGTCGCAAAACGTAAACACTAGGGCCCCTCCTCCTTCTGAAACTGTGCGAGCTGCGTCTATTTCCATCATTGTTTCAACTTTAGTTGACCTGCTGCTACCTTTGGAAGTTTGGACTGGATCTTCTATAGAGTTAGCGCTAGCGTTAGCTTATCAACAAATATCGCGCAATGGTCGCAGTAAAAACAACTAATAACTGTATGAAAAAGCACGTTCTAAAGAAAAAATAAAGAGGCTAATTTACCTGCCCAACAATAAAGAAACAAAAACGTGATCTGATTTGCAGCCTTCTCTGTCTCTCATCTGACGCCAGCGAGCAAAAGTCTGTCCGATGTTGACTCTTGTCTGTGATCTGGTGCGGTCCCTTTCACATTTTCTTTTTCTTGCCTCGTCCGACATTGTCTTCATCTTCTTGTGTCCTTCGGCCCTGACGAACTGGCGAAAATAACAACGCTAAAAGTAGCTTCCTGGTTATACTGCGCCTCAAGTCGTTTCCTGTCACGTGACTCTTCCTCAACAGCGGAGCGCTCCCGGCCAAGTTGCGAGGGCGGTTTCTCAGTACAGAAGCCCCGCTCGGAGCAACAGATCGCGCCTCAGGCCTTATAATCGCTCAAAAAATCACAAAAACAAGTCAGTATGCCCCACATATTTAGGAGAAAAGTTACACAGTGTAACCTTAAATAAAGGCCTTTTATAACTTTCCAATCCAAGTGAGTGCCTGGACCTTGTTTTTCTTTAACTTTTGTTACCCTTTCCATGAGCACCATTGGTTTTGTGGATACCAGCAGCTCCCGATCTCTATCTGTTTCTGCATTAATACTAGTTGGGTTTTTTGCAGTTTTTGTAATGGTTTTGTAATGACCTGGCTTATGCTGTGTTCATGATACGTTGGAATCTCGGAAATTCTGACCTCCGAGTCGGAAAAAACGGCCTTGAACACTGTCTCGGGTCGGAATTTTTGCTCGGAAACTCGTGCGGAAGTGTTGGACTCTGAGTTCCCGAGCTGATGTCACAATCATAGAGAGGTAAACAGTGTGGTTACTAACACGGAAATAATAAACAAGAGATCTCATGCTTCTGCAAAAATGTACTCATCTTTATAAAATGAATGAAGTTCTCTGTGCTACAGCTCTGAAAAAACATCTTTGAATGTTCATTTATCAGTAAATGACTAAAGTAGAAATAGAAACCTCCCCTGATATAACTCAGTGCCACACCAAACACTTTTATCAAGGCATTTATTTGTTTCCTATAAAACATGAAAATGCAAATATGGTTTTGTTGTTATTGTGCTGATCCTCGTGTGTTTTCCGAGCTGAACTTGTGAACGGACGTTTTTCGGAAGTCGGCTTTTTTAAGTCGTGACTTCCGAGATTCAATTCAATTCAGGTTTATTTGTACAGCCCAATATCACAACAAAAGTCGCCTCAAAGAGCTTCACAAACAGTTGATCAAACATAAACACACAATCAGACTTAACACACAAACAACACAAACAATAACAACACTAAACTAAACAGACCCAGGACACTCCTGTCCTTAGACCCTCCTTCTCGGTAAGGAAAAACTCCTAAAAAAAACCCAGCTACGGGAAAAAAGAAGAAACCTTATTAGATTCCGATGTATCACGAACGTAGCACAAGTCTTACTTTGGTCCTGTTTAAGCCTTAGTTAATCCTGGTTTAGACTTTTAGTGTCAGTTTAGGCTCATTTTAGCCCAGTACTGCTGGTACTTGGAAAGCCAAATTTAAAAATCATGATCCAATTAAAATTAAAATCCTTAAAAATAAAGTCTAGTTCAGTGGTTCCCAAAGTGGGGTCCAGTACATAAAAATAAATTGAGTTTGAAATTAGTTTTTTGTAACATTTTTATAAAAATCTACAGTCTTTTGAATATGGTGAAGTTTTATTGTTGGGGGTCTGCATGGGATTTTCGGAAATTTAAAGGGGCCGTGACGCTCTTGACTTTGGGAAAGGCTGCTCTAGATGATGTATTAAGGTAGTTTATGTATATTATCCAATATACTCTGAACTTATTATACTGTTTTTCTCAACTAAAACACAAAAAGTAATTATTTTACTCCAAAGTAACAGCACAAATCTTGTTTTTTTGCTTCTCTTTCCACTTCTCTTCAAAACTGTTGCCTCAGTTTTCCACAGTTTTGTCCCAAACACTGAGCTGTCGGTAACAATCACGTCCAACATCAGAAAGTGCCGCTCCAGACAGGAACGTTTCCCTTTCGGCCGATTTGCTCCAGTGTGTCGCAGTCTGAAGCTGAGGATTCTGGGAGTTTTCTCACACTTTTGTTACGCTCCTGACCTTTGTTTGACTCCTGGCCCAGAGCGGCTCCACCTGCTGCTGGAGAAAGTAACTGCTTCTGACAGAAGAGTGTGTGGGAGTGAGGCTGCGGCGCCGAGAAGGAAGACATTTTTCAAGTTTTATTTTGGGGAGACATGTCCAAAAATGTGAATTTATGAATAGATATTGTTGTGACGGGTTCGCTCCTCCGGTCGACCGACTACAATCTCTCTGAGTGCAGTCTGCATGTCCTCTCCTCCTCCTCTCACCGCCCAAACACAAAACACCTGCACGTACAGGTGAACTTTAAACTCTGAATGTCAGTCAGAGTGAATGAATGTGAGAATGTTTGTGCCAGCCAAATGTGAAGAAGTACTCAGTGTCTTTACTTAAAGCTGCACGACCTGATTTTGTGACTGTAAAGGTGACGTGTCTAAAAAAATAAAAAATACTGGTGAAGCTATGACTTTTGGAATAAAACAACAGCTCCTTCACATTATTCCTGATAGATTCTAGTTCTGGATAGATAAAGGATGTATCGACCAATCAGAGCGCTCCTGTCCTATGAAAGCGTGTGATTGGTTAAACTGTTCCTTCCCTCGCTCTAAAACAAAAACGCTTAAAATACAGCCCACAGGTAGCGTATTGCGTTCACCTGAAAAAAAAAAAAGTTTCTGTTTTAATGAGCTAAGTTAGTTCTGTTTTTATGAGAAAAGTTCTGTTTTTATTTAGTTAGTTAGTTTAGTTTAGCCTTTATTTGAAGGGACAATGTACAGAGACATTAAGCTCATAAAAACAGAGATGTTCCGCACCAGATTAAGCTAAATAGCTAGTTTCCATCTGCAGTCCCTGATTTACATGAATAAAAATACAAAGCAATTACACTCAAACAATCACAGTAAAAGCAGTAGTTCATAGACTCACTCTCTCCCCAAAATGAGTAAAATTTGTTCTGTTTTTACGAGAAAAGTTCTGTTTTTATGAGTATAAATAACTTGGGTTTTTATGACAAAAGTAAATTCATGTCTATCACAACCAGTAAACGTTTAGCTCGTATTGAAGAGTTGTAGCTAAAGAAAGGGCGTAAATGTCCCAACTACTTTGTTTAATACGGTTTTATTTTACTCCAGGCTTGAGACACTGGAGATTCTGCTTTCGTTAAGTAATATTGACGTATAATCATTAGTTTGTCGACTCTGCGCAGACATCTCAGGTCTTTGCCATTGACTTTGAATTCCTCTCCCCCCAAAAGTGGAACAAGATAATAAGGACCATTATCCACATAAAAACATACAATTATTTTACTCGTAAAAACAGAACTTTTCTCGTAAAAACAGAAAATTATTTTACTCATAAAAACAGGATTTTTTCTCTCATAAAAACAGAATTAACTTTACTCATAAAATCAAAACTTTTCTCATAAAAACAGAACTTTTCTCATAAAAACTGAAATAACTTTGCTCATTAAAACAGAAACTTTTTTTTTCAGGTGAACACAGTATGCTTCCGTACACAGGTGACCTCAAAGTCTAATTTTTTCTCAAATGACTTCTGTTACGCTGCATTAATAACTAAATAATTATCTTTACCAAAATACAAGGAAAAAGAAATCAAGTAGTGCAGCTTTAAGTAAAGTACAGATAAAGGAGCAAACATTTACTCAAATAAAAGTTCCACCTTAAAAATTCTACTTCAGTAAAAATATAAAAGTACTCACTTTTACATGTACTTGCAAATAAAAGAGTAAAAGTATTTCTCACAGACTCAGCTCATGAATGAGTTAAATGTGAGGGATTTTGCTGATTCCAGGTGAAATGAACAAACTGCTGCAGTAGGAGAGACTGAATCTGTCGCTGAGCTCTGACGTCTTTATTTTTCTGATGATCACGTTTGTTTAAGATACTATCACGTTTTTACATTATACTATTACGTTATAACAAGATACAAAATTATCGTGTTTTTTCGTGATACTAATTTATCATGAAATAAGAAGATACTATCACGTTTGTACAAGGTAAGGATAACGTTATAACAAGATATGAAATGATCATGTTTTTACAGAAATCATTTTCCTGTTTTAACATGATCTTTTCATGTTTTTACAAGATAATTTAGTATCATGTTATAACAAGATATCAGTTTATCATGTTTTTACAAGATAAATATTTTCTTGTAATCGTGATGTTTAAGGAAGCAACAAGTATGGCGACGCTGGTACCGGTCTTCTTGTATCCGTACAATGCAATCTTCTGGCAAACCTCTGTTCTTGAAGAAACGTGGAGTGGACAGGCTGCCATCCTGCAAAGTCATCTCCATCTCTCTGCCTGGAAACAATCATTTAAACATCACGTGATAACAGGAAAATCATTTATCTTTTTATAACTGATACTAATCTTGTACAAACTTGATAGTATCTAGTACAAACTTGATAGTATCTTGAACAAACTTAATAGTATCTTGAACAAACTTAATAGTATCTTGTACAAACTTGATAGTATCTTGTACAAACTTGATAGTATCTTGTACAAACTTCACAGTATCTTGAACAAACTTTGATAGTATCTTGTACAAACTTGATAGTATCTAGTACAAACTTGATAGTATCTTGTACAAACTTGATAGTATCTAGTACAAACTTGATAGTATCTTGTACAAACTTAATAGTATCTTGAACAAACTTAATAGTATCTTGTACAAACTTGATAGTATCTTGAACAAACTTGATAGTATCTTGTACAAACTTGATAGTATCTTGTACAAACTTAATAGTATCTTGTACAAACTTAATAGTATCTTGTACAAACTTAATAGTATCTTGTACAAACTTGATAGTATCTTGTACAAACTTGATAGTATCTTGTACAAACTTAATAGTATCTTGTACAAACTTAATAGTATCTTGTACAAACTTAATAGTATCTTGTACAAACTTCATAGTATCTTGTACAAACTTGATAGTATCTTGTACAAACTTGATAGTATCTTGAACAAACTTGATAGTATATTGTACAAACTTGATAGTATCTAGTACAAACTTGATAGTATCTTGTACAAACTTAATAGTATCTTGTACAAACTTAATAGTATCTTGTACAAACTTGATAGTATCTTGTACAAACTTGATAGTATCTTGTACAAACTTAATAGTATCTTGTACAAACTTAATAGTATCTTGTACAAACTTAATAGTATCTTGTACAAACTTGATAGTATCTTGTACAAACTTGATAGTATCTTGTACAAACTTGATAGTATCTTGAACAAACTTGATAGTATCTTGAACAAACTTGATAGTATATTGTACAAACTTGATAGTATCTAGTACAAACTTGATAGTATCTTGTACAAACTTAATAGTATCTTGAACAAACTTGATAGTATCTTGTACAAACTTGATAGTATGTTGTACAAACTTGATAGTATCTTGTACAAACTTGATAGTATCTTGTAAAAACTTAATAGCATCTTGTACAAACTTGATAGTATCTTGTACAAACTTGATAGTATCTAGTACAAACTTGATAGTATCTTGTAAAAACTTAATAGCATCTTGTACAAACTTGATAGTATCTAGTACAAACTTGATAGTATCTTGTACAAACTTAATAGTATCTTGAACAAACTTGATAGTATCTTGTACAAACTTGATAGTATGTTGTACAAACTTGATAGTATCTTGTACAAACTTGATAGTATCTTGTAAAAACTTAATAGCATCTTGTACAAACTGGATAGTATCTTGTACAAACTTGATAGTATCTAGTACAAACTTGATAGTATCTTGTAAAAACTTAATAGCATCTTGTACAAACTTGATAGTATCTTGTACAAACTTGATAGTATCTAGTACAAACTTGATAGTATCTTGTACAAACTTAATAGTATCTTGTACAAACTTAATAGTATCTTGTACAAACTTAATAGTATCTTGTACAAACTTGATAGTATCTTGTACAAACTTGATAGTATCTTGTACAAACTTAATAGTATCTTGTACAAACTTAATAGTATCTTGTACAAACTTGATAGTATCTTGTACAAACTTGATAGTATCTTGTACAAACTTGATAGTATCTTGAACAAACTTGATAGTATCTTGTACAAACTTGATAGTATCTTGTACAAACTTAATAGTATCTTGTACAAACTTAATAGTATCTTGTACAAACTTGATAGTATCTTGTACAAACTTGATAGTATCTTGTTCAAACTTAATAGTATCTTGTACAAACTTAATAGTATCTTGTACAAACTTAATAGTATCTTGTACAAACTTGATAGTATCTTGTACAAACTTGATAGTATTTTGTACAAACTTGATAGTATCTTGAACAAACTTGATAGTATCTTGAACAAACTTGATAGTATATTGTACAAACTTGATAGTATCTAGTACAAACTTGATAGTATCTTGTACAAACTTAATAGTATCTTGTACAAACTTGATAGTATCTTGTACAAACTTGATAGTATCTTGTACAAACTTGATAGTATCTTGTAAAAACTTAATAGCATCTTGTACAAACTTGATAGTATCTTGTACAAACTTGATAGTATCTAGTACAAACTTGATAGTATCTTGTAAAAACTTAATAGCATCTTGTACAAACTTGATAGTATCTTGTACAAACTTGATAGTATCTAGTACAAACTTGATAGTATCTTGTACAAACTTAATAGTATCTTGTACAAACTTAATAGTATCTTGTACAAACTTAATAGTATCTTGTACAAACTTGATAGTATCTTGTACAAACTTGATAGTATCTTGTACAAACTTAATAGTATCTTGTACAAACTTAATAGTATCTTGTACAAACTTAATAGTATCTTGTACAAACTTGATAGTATCTTGTACAAACTTGATAGTATCTTGTACAAACTTGATAGTATCTTGAACAAACTTGATAGTATCTTGAACAAACTTGATAGTATATTGTACAAACTTGATAGTATCTAGTACAAACTTGATAGTATCTTGTACAAACTTAATAGTATCTTGTACAAACTTAATAGTATCTTGTACAAACTTGATAGTATCTTGTACAAACTTGATAGTATCTTGTACAAACTTAATAGTATCTTGTACAAACTTAATAGTATCTTGTACAAACTTAATAGTATCTTGTACAAACTTGATAGTATCTTGTACAAACTTGATAGTATCTTGTACAAACTTGATAGTATCTTGAACAAACTTGATAGTATCTTGAACAAACTTGATAGTATATTGTACAAACTTGATAGTATCTAGTACAAACTTGATAGTATCTTGTACAAACTTAATAGTATCTTGAACAAACTTGATAGTATCTTGTACAAACTTGATAGTATGTTGTACAAACTTAATAGTATCTTGAACAAACTTGATAGTATCTTGTACAAACTTGATAGTATGTTGTACAAACTTGATAGTATCTTGTACAAACTTGATAGTATCTTGTAAAAACTTAATAGCATCTTGTACAAACTTGATAGTATCTTGTACAAACTTGATAGTATCTTGTACAAACTTAATAGTATCTTGTACAAACTTGATAGTATATTGTACAAACTTAATAGTATCTTGTACAAACTTAATAGTATCTTGTACAAACTTGATAGTATCTTGTACAAACTTAATAGTATCTTGTACAAACTTAATAGTATCTTGTACAAACTTGATAGTATCTTGTACAAACTTGATAGTATCTTGTACAAACTTAATAGTATCTTGTACAAACTTAATAGTATCTTGTACAAACTTGATAGTATCTTGTACAAACTTGACAGTATCTTGAACAAACTTGATAGTATCTTGTACAAACTTGATAGTATCTTGAACAAACTTGATAGTATCTTGTACAAACTTGATAGTATCTAGTACAAACTTAATAGTATCTAGTACAAACTTGATAGTATCTTGTACAAACTTAATAGTATCTTGAACAAACTTGATAGTATCTTGTACAAACTTGATAGTATCTAGTACAAACTTGATAGTATCTTGTACAAACTTAATAGTATCTTGAACAAACTTAATAGTATCTTGTACAAACTTGATAGTATCTTGAACAAACTTAATAGTATCTTGTACAAACTTGATAGTATCTTGTACAAACTTGATAGTATCTTGTACAAACTTGATAGTATCTTGTACAAACTTAATAGTATCTTGTACAAACTTGATAGTATCTTGTACAAACTTAATAGTATCTTGTACAAACTTGATAGTATCTTGTACAAACTTGATAGTATCTTGTACAAACTTAATAGTATCTTGTACAAACTTAATAGTATCTTGTACAAACTTGATAGTATCTTGTACAAACTTGATAGTATCTTGTACAAACTTAATAGTATCTTGTACAAACTTAATAGTATCTTCTACAAACTTAATAGTATCTTGTACAAACTTGATAGTATCTTGAACAAACTTGATAGTATCTTGAACAAACTTGATAGTATCTTGTACAAACTTGATAGTATCTAGTACAAACTTTATAGTATCTTGTACAAACTTAATAGTATCTTGTACAAACTAGATAGTATCTTGTACAAACTTAATAGTATCTTGTACAAACTAGATAGTATCTTGTTCAAACTTAATAGTATCTTGTACAAACGTGATAGTTTTCTTGTTAAAACGTGATACAGCAGATATTAATTCACACTCAGTTGGCAGTAATACGCTGCCGTAGTGCATGATAAGTGCCTGGAAAAAAAAACCTTTTAACAAATTTAGATCAGTGTTGATGAGATCAAAGTGTCCAATAAACTCCTTGAAATACACACTGGCAGTTTTGTTGATATTGATGCCCACAGCAGCCTAAACATACTCCAGTCGCGCGACCTTCAGGGCTCTACTGCTGCAAAAGTCTCCAATCTCCATTTCTGCAACCGCTGCAGTGAGCTGAGGATACATACAGTTTCCCATGATCCTTTGCATTTTGTGTCGCTCTGCCACACTGTCACTGTCACTGTACCGGCGCCTATATCTTTTTCCCCACGACGCACACCTTTTCTGAGAGCGTTTAACGAGTCCCTTTGAGGCAGAATAAAGAGAGTGTTAGAGGAATTAGCGGATCAGCGGAGCATATGGAGCCGTAAAAAATGTGGATCTGTCAGCACTTTAACGGCGACGCATGAAAACGCTTCAGATTCGCACTTTAGAGAGAGAGAGGGGCGGCTGGCAGTCTTCCCTTCAGAGCGCTACAATCTGCTACAAGCCTCTGTCCCTGTGAATATGGATGAGTCTGCTGGCCTGGACCAAAAACTCAAGGATATTTTGAGGGATTTATTTATCCGATCACAGTATACATACAGTACATACAGTTGTCTACATTACATACATTAAAAGAAATTAAGTTTGAAATGAATTACAATGTGCAGGTTATATACAGCACTTGTTAAAAATACTTTAAAGCTATTTTTACCCAGCAGTCTGTGATTTTTGTGACATTTTTCATAGAAATCTATGGGGGAAAACATGACCTCATCTTTTGAATCAAGTAAAGTTTATTGTTGGGGGTCCCGTGGGATTTTCTCAGTTTTAAAGCAGAACTCAGTAACTTTTCTCGTTTCATTGCTATTTTTGCCACATTTTCCTCAATGGAGCACATTTTTAAAGAAAAAAAAAAGCATTTTTCCACCATTTGGCCGCTCTGCCATGACAAAAATTGAGAAATAAAGCCATCAATAGCCTTTTGTTTGGCTAACTGTGATGTGCCACTTTCTTGAGAGATTCTGTGACACCGTGCAGCAGGGGATGATCTCTCAGGGGAAGGCTTTTCATTCACCACACAACAATTCATTTAAGCATCACACAGACTCTGAAACAGTTTATTTAGTGTAAAAAAGTTACTGAGTTCTGCTTTAAGGGGGCCCTGACGCTCTTCACCTTGGGCTCTAACCCTGAATTAGCACCGAAAGCGTCTTGAGAGCGTCGCAGCAGCAGGTTGTTTTACGTGCGTACTGTTTAAACACCAAGGATGTCAGAACGGCTCTCCCCTGAGTTTTACACACGACTCTCTGCCTGAACAGAAAGTTGTCTTTACAGAGCCCTGCAGCTTCTACTTCTGCAGGTTGTCTTTGTAAAACGGCTGCTTGGCTTTGCAAATTATGTTACATTTCTCCTCCTCAAGAATCAACTTCTCGGTGCGTAGTGTTTACATTATCGCTGTTTTCAGTGAGCCTTTATTTTGAAAGTGTAGCGGAAGTTTATTTTGACACTTGGTGCCTGTTTCCTGTGTTTCCTGGCTTTAGCTCCAACCTGATTTGAGCGCAGCGTCATGGCGAGTCGTTCGTAAGACGTGCCCGGTGTGAACTGTCAGATTGATTAAAACAAAAAGCAGTTCACTCACGTTTAAAGTGACGCTGCTGCTGCTTTTGTGTGAATTGGGGGATAGGCTTCTGTAGTTGGACTTTTTACCCCCAGAGGCTACCGTAATTTGGAAAGAGGAGTTTGTTTTGGCAGTTTTCATGTACAACGCTTCATTTCTCTGTCGTATATCGTGAACTGATTTGTTTTTGGTCTGAAATTCATAGACATGCTAGTGCACTTCAGCTTCTCAGGAGTAAGTGTAAATGCGCTCACGAGACATTTACTCTAATTGTTCGTATCTGTCCAGACAGACGTCAGGCCGGAGTTTGTTCGGTTCAGTTCGTCGTTCAATCAGGCTGCGCTCGTGTGAGGTGGGAGAGTTCAGGAAAAGGTTCAGCTTCTGTTTGTCTGTAGCGGCCATTATGTGTCTTGTCATTGGACAGAACGCACTTGCCTGCTCTGTGCTAAAAGGATGGATAAGTTTAGAAATACAGCTTACAATAAAGGAAAAACAAACCTTGTAGCACACGCCTCAGGATCATGCCAAGACTAAACAAGGACATAATCCAGGACAATAATAAAAATGTGGAGGAAAAAGTCCAAAGATCTGGACTTCATCGAACTCATAGCTGCGTACGGCCATGGTTGTGGGTTTGATTCTCGGTCCAGTCGACACACAAACTCCAAAGAAGGAGAATTAGTGACTCAGTGATTGAATGAGTGTGAATGGTTGTCTGTGTGTGTGTCTCTGTGTCAGCCCTGAAGTTACTGGCATAGGCTCCAGTACCCAGAGAAGAAGATGAATGAATGAATGAATAGAAAAGAAAATAGAGTGACGAGCCAGCAAAAATGCATTGCGGGGTTAATAAAAAGACCAGACATTTTTGATTAGTTTATTCACTGCAGTGTGTAGAGCTCATTTGATGACGGCGACAAAACAAGTCAACCAGAGTCCCACTGTGGGTGTACTCTGCCTCACCACAGCAGCTACGTTTTAGAAATCTGAGAAGTGATGAAGTGATACATAAAATAAATATAAGAAATGGACCAGAGCTACATTTAATAATGTATACATCATTTTAGCTCATACTGTTATGGGAATGCAAGAGAGAGCCCAGCCTTACTTTGGACCTTAGCCACGGGACACGCAGTTAACAATCACAGCCAACACAGACAGATAAGCATTTACTCTAATATTTATTTACTATAGGATATTTAGATTCACCAGTTCATGCATGTGTTTGCATATTTTAAACGTGTTTTTGTTTTGAGTGTCTTGTGTGTCTCTAAAAACAAAAAACAAAAAAACAAATCTTACAAGAATGCTTTGGAAATATGTAGAAAAAATCTTTATCAGGTCAATTTCCCTAAAACCAAATGTACATCAACATAATGACATAATTTAAAGTGAGCAGCAATGATTAGACTTTTTCAAAAATGACTTTCCTCAGTTAGAAGAGCCTACAATGTGCTTTTTAATACGCGTCTCTTTATCCTGCTATTTGCTTCAGTTTTGAGGCAAAGTAGTAACACATGTCATAGGCGATACAGACAAATGCTAAGAGCGCAGAGTGATTGAGGGGCCCCTGCCACTGCCCCGTGCTTCAGTGTGCAATAAGGCTTAATGAGACAGATCAATAACAGTATATACCCAGGCACTGTGGACACTGGGGAGCGTTTCAAGATAGATGTGTTCTACACTCGTCAAGCTTTAAATCACTTGTTGTTTGATGACAATCGACCTCTTACTCGTTCATAAAAATATGCTTCTGGAGCCTGTAGTGTTCTCTGGAGCCTGTAGTGTTCTCTGTAGTGTTCCCTAGAGCCTGTAGTGTTCTCTGGAGCCTGTAGTGTTCTCTGTAGTGTTCTCTGGAGCCTGTAGTGTTCTCTGGAGCCTGTAGTGTTCTCTGTAGTGTTCTCTGGAGCCTGTAGTGTTCTCTGTAGTGTTCTCTGGAGCCTGTAGTGTTCTCTGTGGCGTTCTCTGGAGCCTGTAGTGTTCTCTGTAGCATTCTCTGGAGCCTGTAGTGTTCTCTGTAGTGTTCTCTGGAGCCTGTAGTGTTCTCTGTGGCGTTCTCTGGAGCCTGTAGTGTTCTCTGTAGCATTCTCTGGAGCCTGTAGTGTTCTCTGTAGTGTTCTCTGGAGCCTGTAGTGTTCTCTGTGGCGTTCTCTGGAGCCTGTAGTGTTCTCTGTAGTGTTCTCTGGAGCCTGTAGTGTTCTCTGTAGCGTTCTCTGGAGCCTGTAGTGTTCTCTGTAGTGTTCTCTGGAGCCTGTAGTGTTCTCTGTGGCGTTCTCTGGAGCCTGTAGTGTTCTCTGTAGTGTTCTCTGGAGCCTGTAGTGTTCTCTGTGGCGTTCTCTGGAGCCTGTAGTGTTCTCTGTAGCCTGTAGTCTCTGGAGCCTCTGTCCAGGCTCAGTGATAAGACTGAAGACGGAGCAGAGCTGGGGCCCCACGGGGAAACCACTAACAGAGGATTTCAACACAAGTGATAAGGGGCATGTAGAAAACATAAAAACCTAAAGCTAAATCACAGTCTGCTCCGGTCTGTGTAAGGAAGCAGCTCATGTTTAAAATGCGATAGTTGTCTTGAAACTTGAAGAGAAGTAAAAATAAAATTAGTGTCTCTTTTTTACTACTGTGTAGTAGCTGCTGAAAATCATATCTGATCATCTAAAATTAATCAGAAAACAAGAAATTGCATCTGGTTTGTTCAAATTTTCCCACTGATAGCACAAAGCCCAATTACCTCATTAATAAACAAAGGTATAGATGTATTGCATTTAAGTACAACACAAATGTATCTGAAATGATGCATTCCGAGACCTATAGCCCAATGTTAGTAATTGTATGTTTGTCCTGTGTAATACGAACCTCGCTGATGATGTTCCTGAGGCGTGACCGTGCTAATAACATGATCCAAACTCAGGCAGAGGCTGTAGATTTTAATTTAATCTAAAGCAGACGAGAGCCGCCCCTCGCTAACTGGCCCTGACCGTTCATTAATTCACTCTGGGATAATAATTAGTCGGTGTTTGTGTGACGGACGACCACCGCTCCACTTCAAACTGGGAGGGAGGAGGCCATTAGACTCCGCAGGTAGAGGCTCGATTGAATTAAGGAGCAGTGACGGTGATGGTAACTGCAGAGGCTGTGCACAATGCAATTTAACACATGACTAACTTTACTTCTGTTAAGAGGTGACTCCGGGGCCCATTTTAATTGCTCAAAAAGTAATGTGCTTAGTCAAGAGCCCCTTCAGATGGAACATGGGATACTTTGTCCCGTACTGTTTTGTGTCCCATTTAGGTTAAGCGAGGGAAAAAAAGCAGCAATTTTTTGTACTGCAAACTTCCAATAGACTTCACCTGTACATCGTCTGTGGACATTTAGAGACGCTACTCACCTGTACATCGTCTGTGGACATTTAGAGACGCTACTCACCTGTACATCGTCTGTGGACATTTGAAGAACAGTGTTGGGCTTGCTCTGGAAAAGTATTTAGCCTACCATCTACTGATTACTCTTCCTAAAAGCAATCTGATTAGTTTTATGATTACTTTATTTCAAAAGTAATTCGTTTACTGCTTGTGTACAAGTCTCTCCATGGCTTAGCACCACAGAACATCTCTGACCTGTTGGTACCATATGAACCATCTGGGACTCTGAGGACCTCAGGGACAGGTCTCCTGCTGGGACTCTGAGGACCTCAGGGACAGGTCTCTGCTGGGACTCTGAGGACCTCAGGGACAGGTCTCCGCTGGGACTCTGAGGACCTCAGGGACAGGTCTCTGCTGGGACTCTGAGGACCTCAGGGACAGGTCTCTGCTGGGACTCTGCATTGTTCAAGAAAATAAGACTTATTTCAAAAAGCTGAGATTTATCACAGTGATTGCCGTACTATTAGCAGGTACTACACCTTTGAGCATTTAAGTGGACATTTTAAGTAGTTGGATCTGACGTACGTGACATATCTGAGACCTGTTAAATGTTTTTAAGACCTAAAAATCTGCATCTTGGCAAATGTAGGACTTTTTAATCACACTTTTTTTTTTTACTTTTTAAGAAACCCTGTCTTTACAACGTTTAATACAATCCTCCTTCCCCCTAGATCTTCAATTAAAACCCATTTAAACTTTCCTAAGAGTATTTAAAAAGCAGCTGAAGGTGTCAAATAGGTTTTTATGATTTTAATATTCACCGATGCCACGTTGCTAAACCAAGATTTAAAGCACCAAAACTCTGTACACCAGCAGAAAAGCCCGGAGCTGTGAGACCTGGACGTGGCTCAGTTTGGCAAAGATTTGAGTTTTTTGTGCTGATTTCTGAAGTGAGCGGCTCTAATTGGAGGAACATGGGAGATATTTAATAACGTTGATTTGGGAGGAAGAGGAGATGATGAGCTTAACTCACTGTGCTGACCAAAGATTTCAGCTTTTTTTTTTTCTTTTCCTTCTTCTTTTTCAGGTGATTAGAGAAATCCCCGGACGTCAGAAACTCCGGATCAGCACTCAACTCTGAGGTCAGAAGCATTTTTACATTTGACGTTTGACTGAGCCGTGTGTTGTACTAATGTTCGCTCTGTAAGGCTGTGTCCACGCCAATGCATTTTAAATCAGATCTTGTTAAAATTCTTATTTATGTTGTAGTAATTAAAGTAGCAAAAACACATCCTCTGCAAGTTACACATAAATAATATCTTAGAGGAATTATGTAACGCTGCTCGTTTCTTCTCTGTTTTGGTCTGATAGACAGAGTAAAGTTTGATTTTTGGGAGTCTACATGGAATTTTATCATTTTTAAGACACATTTTAAAGTCACTAGAGAGCTTTGAATCCCTTTTAAAGACGCACCTCTTTACTCTGACTTCTTAACATAAGCTGAGCTTGATTTTTCTGGTTTTTGTCTGGTTTTATTTTTGTTATTGTGTGGTAATTGTCGTTTTATTCATTTTATGTCTTATTTATATTGTCTTTATTGCCTTAAGAAGCAATCTTATACAATATCTTAAATGTTTATAGATAAATTTACCATTGACACTGATATCAAGGGGGGCCACGACCCTCTTGACTTTGGAAATGGCTGCTCTTTGGTTAAAAACTCAGGAGTTCAGCTGACCCCAGTGCGACCCCTGGCTCATCTCGACTCTGGTTTTCTCCTCTTCGTGTCCGTCCAAAGGTTTCCTCTGCCTTTTTGCCGTTCTGCCGTGACTGGCCATCTCTGGATTGTTGTTGGCTAAACCGGGATGAGACCTAAAACTTCAGGGACATTGGGTTGGTGCTTCCTGTTTTACAAGGCTGGTTTTTCACCAACATACACCAGGGGGCACTGCAGGGAGCTTTTTTTCACCCTGAAACAACATCTTTAGCCATCACACTGACTATGAAACTGCTGCCTTTAATGCAAACTTTGCTTTGTCGTGTAAGAAGTCAGTAATCAATTTCTGATATTGTTTATATTAGAAAACTGTGTCTTTTAGCACGAGGTTGTCTGAAAAAACTAAATTCATCACTGAAACACATTGGTGTGGACATGGCCTCCAGTTGGTTTACACTGTAAAAAAAATCTGTAAATTTTACTGTAAAAAATTGGCAGCTGCGGTTGCCAGAATTCTACCGTAAAAATTACAAGAGGCCTGTATTTCATTTTACAGTATAATATTATCACAAATGTTGTTTTTACAGTTTTTGACTTGAGTTTTTATTATTATTTACTGTAAAATTTAAAGTTATCTTTCAAAAAAATAGATTAATGTATATTTTAGTTTGTGACTTACATTTTAATCAACATTTACTGTAAAATTTTAAGTTATTATCTTTTAAAAAGCTGTTAAACTGTAATAAACACGACTTAATTATTTTAACAGTGCTATACTGTATACGTTACAAAAAATAAAACTAAAAAATACAATTTTGCCTTATTTTTAATATTACAGTTAATTAGCGTAACCAAAACAGTATTTTACCGATATATCAATTACGGTCTTTTACTGTTGAGATTTTACAGATTTTTACCATGAAATCTACAGATATTTTTTACAGTGGTTTTGAGTTGAGCTTGATATTGGTGATTGTTGTTCTTCCCTGTAGTTGATGTTCTTGCAAATCTTTTCAATGCTTTTCTAAGATGGTTGTTTGTGGAAGCTTTAGCTCAGAGTTGTCATTGTTGAAGCTTGTTATTAGTTCTTATATAAAAATACTTGAGTTAAAAAGTCTGTAACATGCCGGGATTTGGTTGCAGACCAGCGAAAATGAAAGGCAAGGAGTCAATGTTAGGAGTATCTTGGGTCACTTCCACTTCTGGGATTAATGTCGGCCATTTACTGTCGTCTTTTTTCTTCATGTTTGCAATCTTTAGAGTAACTTGACGTTTAAATATGTCTGCAAAAATCCCAATTCTGGCTTGCTATTACAGTGAGAAAGACCAGAAAAACAGTAGATATCTATGAAGAGTTTGCAGTCCAGTGAGTAAAATACCAAAAAGCGGCATTTGGCTCCAAGCTTTGCCACAGTTGATTAGTTCAAAAATATTTCTAGTCTGTTACCCGCAGCTTTCAACCAGCACTTGGCTTCTGTGAATGTTGAATTGAATTATCTTTGGTGTTGCGTTTTAAGCGAACGCAGTCAGGCAGAAACCTCCAGCTTTTTTGTCTCGACGCCAGACTTTGGTGCAGCATCTGTTATTGGGACACTCCCCACTTCCTGGTTTTGGCAGCGTTTCACCTTCACCACTGACAAAAAAACAACAAAAAAAACTCAAAATGTCTGTGCCCAGAGCTGTGGCTGAGTTTCCACTCGCTGCACAGGTGAATCTCGAGGACAGCGAACACAAAACAGCTTTTAAAAATCAAATTGTAGCAAACACTGAAAGATGCCAGGAACAATAGGCCAACGCTGCGGTGTCTGACAGTCAAAGGATTGTGAAGGCGTTGCTGCCAAAAAAAAACTTGAAAAATAAAACGTTTCTATGGCCAATCTGTCAACACAAATGATTCTGAATATTACAATTGAATTATGTTGTTTTGACTCTACCCTGACTCTACTACGGGCCGCTCTTGAAGATTTTTATTGAGTCCACAAATGTCAGAGCCCGCCCCGGACTGTGACACGGGCAAATGTCGACATTTTACTGAACAGAAAAAGTGGTTCATTATCATGAATTAACTCCGAAGGAAATGGCATTCAACAAATCTGTACCAATCTGAAAAGAAGTGGACACTAGAGCTGAAAGAGCCAGAGACATCTTAGGTAAGATTACAATGCATTTGAGTATTTTTTAATCAAGTTGTATTGTTGTTTTCACCTCCAAAACATACATGGAGTTGTATTTTGTAGAGTTTCTAAAGCCCATACACCATCACTGGACTCATTCTCATCATTTCAGTGCTTAAACAGCTGTCCTTACGAAACAGTCCCCTCATTTATCGTACTCTAGGGTGACCAGACGTCCCTATACAACCGGGACAGTCCCAGTTTTAGGCACCTTGTCCCATGTCCCAACAGATATCTGTAAAAACGCTCATATGTCCCAGTTTTCAACAAACAATGTCCCAGTTCCCAGTAGAAATGCGTAGGAAACTTAAAACACATTTGTCTGAAGGCTTCTGTCACTAAAATTATTTACAACGCCATTATTTTTTATGAATAAATTGACATTAAAATTAAAAAATGAAGCTCTAGCGTAATATATTTTATGGATTTCTAAAGCTTTTTTGTCACTTGGTCAGTTTAAGTGCACCATGATTAATGAAAAATAAATTGTGTTCCAGTTTTTGGGTGTAGAAAGCTAGTCATCCTAACATACGCAGACGTGGTATAGACTCGTCACATGGTGTTTTATTTTGAAATATACTGGATCCTCTTCACTGGAGTCTGACTTCCTGCCTGGCTCAGTCTGCGCTGTTCAACTTTATGCATGAGGTCTCCAGAATCTGTCAAAAATAGACTCCTTCCTTCGTATTTGCGCTGGAGAACTGGACACGAAACGCAATGCAGCTGGTGTTGGCTGTTATTTGTTACGGAGACAAAATTCTGTGTAAAGGTTAAGGTAGACTTTATTCCCAAAGTGGGGTCCGGGGCCCCCTGGGAGTCTGCAACGTTACTGCAGGGGGGCGTCCAGAAGCTGTCTATATTAACCCTCCTGCATCCCTAAGACATTTTTTGATGTTTTGCAGCAGTTTTTTGAGGATAACTTTTGCTGTGTTGATTCAAATGGCATAGATTTTGCCTCAGGTGTATTTTTGGATGGAATTTCAGATTTCTTTCTTTTTTTTTTTTTGTGAAAAATCCTCTTAAAAAGGTGTCTAAAAAAATTGTCACACCTTCACCTCTAAGTAAATTTGCATTTTTTTGAGCCATTGACTCCCATTAAAAAAAAAATATTATACAATGTCACTGCAATATAATTTCACATTTTTATCAAGTATTTCATGGATTCATGACAGTGAAGGATTGGAATTTTAGTTTTTATTGTTTTTCACTAGGTGGCGCCATTTCCCCATATATGGTAGACAGAGGTATAAATGTGGAGATGACCACATTAGTGTTTGTATAAATGATCAAGCCTACAAGGCAAATAAAAACATGTTTGAACTAAAATGATTTGGGTGTGTTTTTGTCATAAATTGGTGTGAAAGTGTTTGTTGAGAAATGAGTTTGTTTGTGTTTGCGTGAGCACAAATCCAAAATGTAGTTCTTACAGAGATGTGCACATCAGGACAAAGTAGAAAAAGGTCCCAGACTGAGCAGAGGCAGAGGTTTGTGCTGGATGTGTCTGCACCACACAAACTGGAATTTAAGGCTTACATTTCATAAACACAATTAATTTTGGCTATGTATGATGAAGACTGAAATTAATCATGAAATTTAAAAAAAAATGTTTTTGAATTATCTATTATTATAGAATTGTCTATGGCAGTGCCTTTTTTTGCGCCTTAGGATGAAAGGTGTGACTAAAAATGTTTCATCCGCCACTACATAAAAATTTTAAATCTAATAATCAGTCATGATGCCAATTTTTGACACTCCCAAGCTCTGGTAATTTTAAAGTTTTCAACAACTAATATTTTTTACTCACCAAATTTAACGTTTATTCATCTAAAAACTTGAAATTTTAAGTTTTACTCACTATCTTTATTTTTTCCAGCTCATCTTACGCCAACTGACTCCACTGTTCAGAAAAAGTATTATTGATAATAATAAAAACTAAATATACTACATTTAACAAAAGAATAACTTTTTCTGAACTCTGTAAGTTGGCTGTAAGATGAGTAAAAAAATAATGATAGAGAGAAAAACTTAAAAATTAGAAAGGTTTTTAGACGTATGAACATCAAATTAAGTGAAAGTGTGGAAAACTTGAGATTTTGAGTTGGCCCCAAAAATCTTGAGGGATCCTTTGCCTTGAGTTGTTGAGTTTTACAGTGTATTTGTTTAAAAATATAACTTTAAAACACTTTTTAGCCAATAGTCAGTGTCTTTTGTAATGTGTTTATAGAAATATATGGAGAAAAACATGAAAATAAAATTTGGGATCGAGGGAAGTTGTATTGTTGGGGGTCTGTGTGAGATTTTAGTAAATTTAAGGAGGGCCATGACGCTCCTGACTTTGGGAATGTCTGTTTTCGGTTGATGGAGGAAACTGAAGACACACCCAGACACAGGGAGAACAACATTTTTACGTTTGATTGGATGTTTGGTTTAAAAACTGTAAAGCTAAAACACTGACCAACTTCCACACCATTACAAAAATGTAAAATGTCTGTGAAGTTAGTTTAGTTTTAGTCGTGGTTTTCTGCTGGGTGTAAGATTTATTTTAGACCTAACGGGCCATGAATTAAAGCTCCCAAACTACAATAAACACACAGTTGGGTTGCAACCTTAAACCTTCAAAAACTAATAGAGGATTGTTATATTCCTCTGGACAGGCGTGAATAATCACAACCCTGCTGCAGCTGGGGTGAACTTTAACTCACCTGTCACCCCTGAACTAAGTTTTCCTTAAAACCGTAAAACATGAAGAGTCTGGAGGCAAAGTCTGACTCCGTTCTCGTTTTATTTACCCTTGAGTCCCAGAATACACACCCTGCTTCCCAACAGCATGCGTCGTGTTGCTGTCACGGCCTAAGTCTGGAGCTTCCACCGTCTGGCTCTCCTGCACTCGTCTAAAGCTAAAAACTAAAATAAAAATCCAGAGTTGTCAAAAGTTATATCTCCTGGGATGATCGCTGAGTCATTGTTAGGCCACACGTCTGTTTTTTCTTTTTTTGTTGTTGTTGTTGTCTGTTTGCGAATGCGTACAGTGAGTGTGGACATGCCCCGGGGCCCTGGTATTTTGGGCTTTTGTCTGCGTGTGTTTGTGAGTTCAGAATCTTCCAGGAAGCTGACAGCGCTGGCATGAGCAACACAACGCTTCAGATTTCATCAGCTCACACGCGCACGCACTCACACGCTCACATGTTTCTGACAAAGCGTATGAATGTTTTAACAGCAACACATTAAAAGATTTGCTGCGAGGCGCCTCGGATAAGAAACGGCTAAATGCTAAAAGATGAGAGCGCGGAGTTAGCAGAGGCTGGGATCAGATTCTTCCACGAGTGACGCAATCCAGCGGCGTGTTTTTCCATTCATTCCTATAAGGTTCCTTGTCAACAAAAAAAAAATATGTTTGTTTTGGATTTGGATGAACAAATGCACTTTGACACAGCAACACAGAGGAGCTGGCTCCATTCTCTAAAGATAAAAGTATTCTCTGCTGATTTAACATGGCACTGCTGTATAACTTAGGGTGACCAGATGTCCCTGTTTAACCGGGACAGTCCCACTTTTAGGCTCCTTGTCCCATGTCCCAAGATATTTCTGTAAAAGACACTCATATGTCCCACTTTTCAACAAACAATGTCCCAGTTGTCTGCATTTTAACCAACAGAAATGCATAGGAAATGTATTTAATAATAATAATACATCAATTTTATATAGCGCTTTTCACACAACTCAAAGTCGCTTTACAATTTTTGATCTATTATTCATTCACTCCTCAGTCACACTCGGTGGTGGTGAGCTACTTCTGTAGCCACAGCTGCCCTGGGGCAGACTGACGGAAGCGTGGCTGCCAATCTGCACCAACGGCCCCTCCGACCACCACCAAACACAGCCACACAGGCGAGGTGGGTGAAGTGTCTTGCCCAGGGACACAACGACAGTATGTGCTTCAGATGGGATTCGAACCGGCTCCGGTTGCTGGGCGAATGCTTAACCCACTGTGCCACCATCGCTGTATTTATCTTAAGACTTTTACCACTAAAATTATTTAATAAATTGTCATTAAAATTCAAAACTTAAACCCTAGCTTCATGTATTTTCATTACATGACAGAAAATTGTATGAATTTCAGAAGCTGGGTGAATGTGATGAGTGAAAAAAAAGTGTCCCAGTTTTTGGGTCTAAAAATCTGATCACTCTAGTCCAGTGGGGTCCGGGGGTCCGTGAAGGTACTACAGGGGGGCCCCAGAGGCTGTCTATATTTCAATTTGAATTTATTATTATTTTTTTATTATTATTTCAGATACATGGTGTTGGTTCATAAAAACAAATAAAACATACAAAAATATAAAAAGTCAATGGAAATATTAAATACCTAAAAACATTAAGTACATAAAAAACATTTTAAATTAATTACAGTTGTATACTTGTTTTAAAATATTACTTTAAAACAACTTTTAGTCAATAATCAGTGTTTTTGTAATGTTTTTATAAAAAAACATGGAGAAAAACATGACAGAGTTTTTTGAATAGAGGGAAGTTTTATCGTTGGGGGTCCGCGAGGGATTTTCGGAAATTTAAGGGGCCCACGACAGTCTTGACTTTGGGAGTGGCTGCTGTAGTCTAAATACAAAATATTGGCGCATCTTAACAAACACAATAACAAACTTATTTAGTGATTAAACCTTTATTTAACCTGCGTGCACTGCTAGTCCACATGAAAGCACCTGAGCTTCCTGTGTACTGTGTACTGTAGTGTACTGTACTGTATACTGTAGTGTACTGTACTGTATACTGTAGTGTACTGTACTGTATACTGTAGTGTACTGTACTGTATACTGGTAGAGTATACTGTATACAGTGCAAAGTATCTGTATCAGTATCAATATCGATATAATTGGATGGATTAAATAAAATAAAATAAAATAAAATAAAATTACGGTATTGCCCAGACCAAAACACAATTTCTAACTTTACATGATGAGATTTATTTAATTGTGAATAAATTTGGTACATACTGTCTGGGTATAATGTATGATGTATATAAAAAACATACAACAGTATTACCTTTAAACTCATGTTACAAACTTCTGTATTCTGCCAACCACTGTGAATCAGAACATAAAAACATAATAACTTTGCTTTTGTGGTGCTAATTGCTCCATTATAATGTAATGGCTAAACATGAATACAGTACGCTACTGTTCTCTACCCAGGCACTGACATTACACACATGAAGCTGATGGACCACCTTATAGAGCCTTATAATATATAATATATACAGAGAGAGAACCTTACCCCCAGTTCACACCAAAGCAGCAGCAGCGTCACGTCAGACGCGACTGAACTGCTTTCTGTTTTATTCACTCTGACAGTTCACACCGGGGACGTCATACGCGCGTCTTATGACCGACGCCGCGATGCTACGCTCAAATTAGGTTGGAGTTCTATTTTTCCAGCGTCTCCGCGTTGACCGGCAGCACTACAGCCGAGAAACACAGGAAACAGGCTCCAAGGGTCAAATAAACTTCCGCTACACTTTCAAAATAAAGGTTTTCTAAATGTATGACTGACGTAAACATTGCGCATGAATGTTGCACCGTGGACGACGAGAAGTTAATTCTTGAGGTGGAGAACTTTAACATACTTTAAGACATAAAAAGATTGTAATTCTACTAAAAGCACGATAGTAGTACTGTTGTCTGATTGCCAAGCGAGCTCAATTTAAAAAAAAAGCGTAACTGGTCACGTATGGAGGACCGTGAGCACCACGCGAAAAGGAATAATGCTTTTATTAAAAGAGTTTTTAAAAGTTTATTTAATAAAGAGATTACTAAATGGATTAATGAATAACGCGATTAATCCTTCTTTTATTAAAACCATTTAGTAATCAATTTATTAAATCCTCTTTTAAAAACCCATTTAAGAAAACCATTTAGTAATCCGTTTATTAAAGGCTCTTTTAATAACTCTTAATTAAAGCATTTAGTAATCCAATTATTAAATGCTTTTTTAAAAACTCTTTTAATAAAAGCATTTAGTAATCCATTTATTAAAGGCTCTTTTAAAAACTCTTTTAATAAAAGTATTATTCCTTTTCGCGTGGGGCTCACGATCCTCCATAGTCACGTACTACATTTTAGTTAAACAAAAATAGTTTGGTATAAATCAGTTTGTAATATTTCTGCTTAAACATCTGAAGAAGCAAGAATATCCACCAATGATAGGAATGAAGTTGGTAAAACAGGGAGCAGATCCACAGACGCAGCGCCGTCCAAAAGCAGCTCTGACGCTTTCGGTGTGAATTGACGATTTTGAAAAGACGCGTGTAAAACGATCTGCTGCTGCAACGCCCCCATGACGTTTTCAGTGTGAATTTGGTGTTATAAGTTTTTGGTATTCTTAGTTGAAAATATACTGCCCAGTTAACCCCACAGAGTGTGAGGATCTTTGTTTACAAACTGTATAAAAGTGTCTACAGCTCTTTACAAACAGCTCTGGATCATCTCAGGAGGTGTCTCCTGATGCTCTCCTGATGCTCTCCTGATGTTCTCCTGTTGTTCTCCTAATGCTCTCCTGATGTTCTCCTGATGTGTGGGTGCCGTGTGCATGTGCTGCGGGGGTCTGACGCCAAAATAGTGCGGCTGCTAACAACACAAAGCTAACAAGTAAATTAGCGGAGTCCTTTGCAGTGACGGCTTTTTAAGTTTAAGCGCTGACATTATCTTTACACTTTTTCAATCTAACATACAACTTAACTGAACGAAGAAAAGTGAATCACAAAGAAGTTGAGGATCAACAGAGGCACAGCCGCCGGACCTTCTACTGCTGCGCACAAACAACCGATTGCTCTGGACGTCTCCCTAGGGGCCCTCAGGGATCACGTCACGTTGCGAGTTTGTAAAGGGCATGGAGCTGAACAATGACCTCATCCCTCGGTGCTGGAAGTAAATATTCCCCATGAGCATGAGCACAACATGTTTTATTTGGTTAAATACTTGAAAAACTTGTAACCATGAAGCCATTAAACTCTTAATACACAACATGTACTGTAGTGTGGCAGAACATGTGACAAAAAAAGTATTTCAGGTGGGAATGAATGGGAAATGTACTTCTGCATCCAAGCATTAGGGATGTGCGAATCAATACCAAAAGCATTGATACCTTTGATTCCTGTGATTTAATTGCAGTATCGATACCAATCTGAAAGTATCGATACTTTATTAGTAATGACACTGTTGTTAGTATAATACATATTCCTCTGAATCCTTCCCCAGTCCTGTGTTCTGCTCCAGTGGCATAAAGAAGCCATTATTAGTAACATGTGTATGAATATAGACTTTTATAGTTTACAAAAATTCAATAGACCCTTTTCACGATGACGTCAGACAGCTTCCGTTTTGAGACGATGGGATGTATCTTCATTTCCAGTGCTGCTGCTCGCCAGTATGGAATTTACTCGGAGGCTTAAAAATTTGCCAAATATAAGGCTACATGATGTACAGAGATTTGCTGATGAATTAAAGTAAAGATTAAAGTAAACACAAACCATTGTAGTTTTGGCAGTAGATGTGAAAAGTCTATTATTTTGTCACAGACTGATCACGACAGCAGAGTCAGTCAGTCCCTCCAGGATTTCGCGGGCAATTTTTGTGATTGTTGCGGGCTTAACTGCCTGATTTTGCGGGGGATTTTCTTAAAAGTTGCGCTAAAAGTTGCAATTTTTTTTGTCTATAATTCACAGGTAAAAAGTACCAGAAGTGATAAAAATACACTGTTACTTGAGCTTTTTTTAAAAAAAATATTAGCTACTAACTATAAAAACTAGCAAAATCTGTTTTTTAGACATATGTGAGGTGGTAATAATTACTAATAACTAATTAAAAATATATGGCTATTACACTGCCGCTGATTCTGATTCTGTTCCTCTCAGATCTCCTCTGTTGTGTGCTGTAGAACATCCAGTCATTAAAAAACAGAGGAAGTTTGCTGTGCTGTAGGTTTTTAGGAAGGTTATAGTCTGCAACATTAAAGTTTAAAGAACAATGACCTCTAACTGTTGTCTAAATACACTGCCCATTCAACTTTTTACACAACTATATCACCATGGCAACGCAGACGGGCTTTTCAGAGTGACACCAGACAAAACTAGAAAGTACTGCGTTCGTCTCCTCCTTCAGTCCCATCCACACCGCTGCTGCTGCTGAGCTCCTGCGACCTCATGTGCGCTCGACCTCTGCGCGATAGCTGCTCCTCCTGCCGCTCTGTGAGTACGCCCTCCGCGCTGCTCCTCCTGCCGCTCTGTGAGTACGCCCTCCGCGCTGCTCCTCCTGCCTCTCTGTGAGTACGCCCTCCGCGCTGCTCCTCCTGCCGCTCTGTGAGTACGCCCTCCGCGCTGCTCCTCCTGCCGCTCTGTGAGTACGCCCTCCGCGCTGCTCTTCCTGCTGCTCTGTGAGTACGCCCTCCGCGCTGCTCCTCCTGCCGCTCTGTGAGTACGCCCTCCGCGCTGCTCCTCCTGCCGCTCTGTGAGTACGCCCTCCCCGCTGCTCCTGCTGCGGCTCTGTGAGTACGCCCTCCGCGCTGCGCCTCCTGCCGCTCTGTGAGTACGCCCTCCGCGCTGCTCCTCCTGCCGCTCTGTGAGTACGCCCTCCCCGCTGCTCCTCCTGCCGCTCTGTGAGTACGCCCTCCGCGCTGCTCCTGCTGCGGCTCTGTGAGTACGCCCTCCCCGCTGCTCCTCCTGCCGCTCTGTGAGTACGCCCTCCCCGCTGCTCCTGCTGCGGCTCTGTGAGTACGCCCTCCCCGCTGCTCCTCCTGCCGCTCTGTGAGTACGCCCTCCCCGCTGCTCCTGCTGCGGCTCTGTGAGTACGCCCTCCGCGCTGCGCCTCCTGCCGCTCTGTGAGTACGCCCTCCGCGCTGCTCCTCCTGCCGCTCTGTGAGTACGCCCTCCGCGCTGCTCCTCCTGCCGCTCTGTGAGTACGCCCTCCGCGCTGCTCCTCCTGCCGCTCTGTGAGTACGCCCTCCGCGCTGCTCCTCCTGCCGCTCTGTGAGTACGCCCTCCGCGCTGCTCCTCCTGCCGCTCTGTGAGTACGCCCTCCGCGCTGCTCCTCCTGCCGCTCTGTGAGTACGCCCTCCCCGCTGCTCCTCCTGCCGCTCTGTGAGTACGCCCTCCCCGCTGCTCCTCCTGCCTCTCTGTGAGTACGCCCTCCGCGCTGCTCCTCCTGCCGCTCTGTGAGTACGCCCTCCGCGCTGCTTCTCCTGCCGCTCTGTGAGTACGCCCTCCGCGCTGCTCCTCCTGCCGCTCTGTGAGTACGCCCTCCCCGCTGCTCCTCCTGCCGCTCTGTGAGTACGCCCTGCGCTGCTCCTCCTGCCGCTCTGTGAGTACGCCCTCCGCGCTGCTCCTCCTGCCGCTCTGTGAGTACGCCCTCCGCGCTGCTCCTCCTGCCGCTCTGTGAGTACGCCCTCCACGCTGCTCCTCCTGCCGCTCTGTGAGTACGCCCTCCCCGCTGCGCCTCCTGCCGCTCTGTAAGTACGCCCTCCGCGCTGCTCCTCCTGCCGCTCTGTGAGTACGCCCTCCGCGCTGCTCCTCCTGCCGCTCTGTGAGTACGCCCTCCGCGCTGCTCCTCCTGCCGCTCTGTGAGTACGCCCTCCGCGCTGCTCCTCCTGCCGCTCTGTGAGTACGCCCTCCGCGCTGCTCCTCCTGCCGCTCTGTGAGTACGCCCTCCGCGCTGCTCCTCCTGCCGCTCTGTGAGTACGCCCTCCGCGCTGCTCCTCCTGCCGCTCTGTGAGTACGCCCTCCCCGCTGCTCCTGCTGCCTCTCTGTGAGTACGCCCTCCCCGCTGCTCCTCCTGCCGCTCTGTGAGTACGCCCTCCCCGCTGCTCCTCCTGCCGCTCTGTGAGTACGCCCTCCCCGCTGCTCCTGCTGCGGCTCTGTGAGTACGCCCTCCCCGCTGCTCCTCCTGCCGCTCTGTGAGTACGCCCTCCCCGCTGCTCCTGCTGCGGCTCTGTGAGTACGCCCTCCGCGCTGCGCCTCCTGCCGCTCTGTGAGTACGCCCTCCGCGCTGCTCCTCCTGCCGCTCTGTGAGTACGCCCTCCGCGCTGCTCCTCCTGCCGCTCTGTGAGTACGCCCTCCGCGCTGCTCCTCCTGCCGCTCTGTGAGTACGCCCTCCGCGCTGCTCCTCCTGCCGCTCTGTGAGTACGCCCTCCGCGCTGCTCCTCCTGCCGCTCTGTGAGTACGCCCTCCGCGCTGCTCCTCCTGCCGCTCTGTGAGTACGCCCTCCCCGCTGCTCCTCCTGCCGCTCTGTGAGTACGCCCTCCCCGCTGCTCCTCCTGCCTCTCTGTGAGTACGCCCTCCGCGCTGCTCCTCCTGCCGCTCTGTGAGTACGCCCTCCGCGCTGCTCCTGCTGCGGCTCTGTGAGTACGCCCTCCCCGCTGCTCCTCCTGCCGCTCTGTGAGTACGCCCTCCCCGCTGCTCCTGCTGCGGCTCTGTGAGTACGCCCTCCGCGCTGCGCCTCCTGCCGCTCTGTGAGTACGCCCTCCGCGCTGCTCCTCCTGCCGCTCTGTGAGTACGCCCTCCCCGCTGCTCCTCCTGCCGCTCTGTGAGTACGCCCTCCGCGCTGCTCCTGCTGCGGCTCTGTGAGTACGCCCTCCCCGCTGCTCCTCCTGCCGCTCTGTGAGTACGCCCTCCCCGCTGCTCCTGCTGCGGCTCTGTGAGTACGCCCTCCCCGCTGCTCCTCCTGCCGCTCTGTGAGTACGCCCTCCCCGCTGCTCCTGCTGCGGCTCTGTGAGTACGCCCTCCGCGCTGCGCCTCCTGCCGCTCTGTGAGTACGCCCTCCGCGCTGCTCCTCCTGCCGCTCTGTGAGTACGCCCTCCGCGCTGCTCCTCCTGCCGCTCTGTGAGTACGCCCTCCGCGCTGCTCCTCCTGCCGCTCTGTGAGTACGCCCTCCGCGCTGCTCCTCCTGCCGCTCTGTGAGTACGCCCTCCGCGCTGCTCCTCCTGCCGCTCTGTGAGTACACCCTCCCCGCTGCTCCTCCTGCCGCTCTGTGAGTACGCCCTCCCCGCTGCTCCTCCTGCCTCTCTGTGAGTACGCCCTCCGCGCTGCTCCTCCTGCCGCTCTGTGAGTACGCCCTCCGCGCTGCTCCTGCTGCGGCTCTGTGAGTACGCCCTCCCCGCTGCTCCTCCTGCCGCTCTGTGAGTACGCCCTCCCCGCTGCTCCTGCTGCGGCTCTGTGAGTACGCCCTCCGCGCTGCGCCTCCTGCCGCTCTGTGAGTACGCCCTCCGCGCTGCTCCTCCTGCCGCTCTGTGAGTACGCCCTCCCCGCTGCTCCTCCTGCCGCTCTGTGAGTACGCCCTCCGCGCTGCTCCTGCTGCGGCTCTGTGAGTACGCCCTCCCCGCTGCTCCTCCTGCCGCTCTGTGAGTACGCCCTCCCCGCTGCTCCTGCTGCGGCTCTGTGAGTACGCCCTCCCCGCTGCTCCTCCTGCCGCTCTGTGAGTACGCCCTCCCCGCTGCTCCTGCTGCGGCTCTGTGAGTACGCCCTCCCCGCTGCTCCTGCTGCGGCTCTGTGAGTACGCCCTCCCCGCTGCTCCTCCTGCCGCTCTGTGAGTACGCCCTCCCCGCTGCTCCTGCTGCGGCTCTGTGAGTACGCCCTCCCCGCTGCTCCTCCTGCCGCTCTGTGAGTACGCCCTCCGCGCTGCTCCTCCTGCCGCTCTGTGAGTACGCCCTCCGCGCTGCTCCTCCTGCCGCTCTGTGAGTACGCCCTCCGCGCTGCTCCTCCTGCCGCTCTGTGAGTACGCCCTCCGCGCTGCTCCTCCTGCCGCTCTGTGAGTACGCCCTCCGCGCTGCTCCTCCTGCCGCTCTGTGAGTACGCCCTCCCCGCTGCTCCTCCTGCCGCTCTGTGAGTACGCCCTCCCCGCTGCTCCTCCTGCCTCTCTGTGAGTACGCCCTCCGCGCTGCTCCTCCTGCCGCTCTGTGAGTACGCCCTCCGCGCTGCTCCTCCTGCCGCTCTGTGAGTACGCCCTCCGCGCTGCTCCTCCTGCCGCTCTGTGAGTACGCCCTCCCCGCTGCTCCTCCTGCCGCTCTGTGAGTACGCCCTGCGCTGCTCCTCCTGCCGCTCTGTGAGTACGCCCTCCGCGCTGCTCCTCCTGCCGCTCTGTGAGTACGCCCTCCGCGCTGCTCCTCCTGCCGCTCTGTGAGTACGCCCTCCGCGCTGCTCCTCCTGCCGCTCTGTGAGTACGCCCTCCGCGCTGCTCCTCCTGCCGCTCTGTGAGTACGCCCTCCCCGCTGCGCCTCCTGCCGCTCTGTAAGTACGCCCTCCGCGCTGCTCCTCCTGCCGCTCTGTGAGTACGCCCTCCGCGCTGCTCCTCCTGCCGCTCTGTGAGTACGCCCTCCGCGCTGCTCCTCCTGCCGCTCTGTGAGTACGCCCTCCGCGCTGCTCCTCCTGCCGCTCTGTGAGTACGCCCTCCGCGCTGCTCCTCCTGCCGCTCTGTGAGTACGCCCTCCGCGCTGCTCCTCCTGCCGCTCTGTGAGTACGCCCCACCTCTGCGCTGCTCCTCCTCGTCGCTTTGTCTGTGGCTCAACCCGACCTCCGGCGCATTACTGGTGCGCCGCTGAGTGAACTGCTCTGCTCAGAACAGGGGACGGCCGCAGATAGCGGTAAGTGCAGCAAAAGGCAGTTTTAAAGGAAAATCTTGGCTATAATTGACAAAGGTTGCGGAAAATTTGCGGAGTTTGGACAAAGTTGTAGGGTCACGCTGAATTTGCGGGGTTTGCTTGTTTTTGGGTTAATAGTTGCAATCGCAACATTGCGAAATCCTGGAGGGACTGGTCAGTGTTCGAGCACAGAGCTTTACTAAATGAAAATATACTGTAGTACTATCCAGTGGTATTTCCTGATAAGCAGATTGTCAAATATCCAGATAAACTCAGATCATGACATGATCTAACACTGTTTTATAGCGCAGCTCTATCACTTAGCCATGTTGCTAACGCTATCTAGCTACATAACAAAGCACTCACTTCATAATCCAAGTATCGAAAGAATTAATATCCTTTCGCAAGTTTTGAATGTTTTGTGGGTAAATATTCATTTGAAAATCGCTGTATATTGTGTAAACTTGTAAACGGCAATTTGAAAAGTCTGGGTGAATTTCTTATGGGAGAAGTGCGGCACCGGAAATGAAGATACATCCCATCGTCTCAAAACGGAAGTTGTCTGACGTCACGTGAAAAGGGTCTATTAATACAGAAGAAAAAACAATGGTTGGGACTGTAGGGGATGGTATCGGAATCAGTATTGGCATCACCGATACCAGGTTTGGTATTGATTGATATTGAACGGTGAGAAAGCTGGTATCACACATCACTATCAAGGCTGGGCCATCGCTGTTGTTCAAATTTTATTTATCCCCACAGGAAAATTCAGTTTTTAGGTTTCTTACGAGAGAAGTAGCCTCCTCAGACATCCACTGCTCTGCGTTGGTCAGCTCAAGTTTGCCCAAAACGTTTTTTTTCTCAAATACAGTGACTATTTGTATGGGGTTTGCAGAATTTATAGTTAGAGTACGTGATTTTGTTTCTTTTTCTCCTATATGTTGATAGTATTAATCTGAAATTACAAAGCATCTAGACGTTATTATCAAGCTTTCGTTGGTTTGAGTTCAATGACTAATGAAGGTCCATAAACTTCCTCTTTGGTCTTCCTCTAACTTCCCGATGTCCTCCTCATGTCCACGTCCTTCATACTTTTAGATTTATTATTGCACAACATTTTCTGAGGCCTCAGAAAGTAAACAGGAGGTGGATACTTCACCCTGGCCTATGTACTGTTCGTTTAAACCACTCCACATTAAAAGCTTTGCTCCGAGCTTCCTCCCGAATCTAAAAAGCATCAGCGGTGACTCAGAGCTGGGGAACAGGAGACGTTTTTTTTTTTGTTGTTTTTTTGCAGACAGGAAGGAGAGATGTCAAACTGGAAAAGCCCAAAGACGTTTGACTGACAGGTTGTGCGTATTTGCCTCGAGACACTCATTGCGGAGCGTTGCGTTAGAGAAAAGTTGACGGAGCAGAGATTGCAGCAGGTTTTTCAGGCTCCGGCGCGAGTTCAGCAGCAGCTCGCGTGTCAAAGTCTTCCCCGAGTGCAGCGGTAAACAGTGTTTTACATGACGTCTTGTTTCAGACGGAGAGACAGGCGCCGGGGAAATGAGCGCTCAGGGGTTTGGACGAGGATGATGAGAGATGAGCAGGCAGAAAAGTCTTTACACCACACAAATATATTTGCTGTGCTGTAACATAACATACACACAGTGACGTTGTATGTACTCTGTTTGTTATGTGTATTTTCCTTTTCTCTTTTTTTCAGTAAGGATTTTAGTTTCACACATTTTCATTTTTTTTTCAACATTTCTGCAAACCTTTGATTGATGTTTTTTCCCCTAACCACTGTTTTTTTTAACTTTTGTTTGCATTTACACTTTGTTTAAAGTTTCCTCAATCTTTTTTTTTCCTTTATTACAAATAACACAAATAGGACAACAACAGAACACAACAAAAAACAACCAAGATAAATGATAATAATAATAATAATAATAAATGAAAATAAAATATATACAAACAAAACTTACAAGTATTGTGAAGTCTATTAACTGTAGTTGTATAATTTATGTACATTTAGTATAAAAAGAAAAAATTAATTTGAACTTGGCATCAGTCCCATTCCAGAGCTTCCCAATTTTTTATTCCATGTATTTAACCTATTATTATTACTTATTATATTTTCTATACTAAGTTTCCTCAATCTTTAAAGATTTTCATTTTTTTACAATTTTATTTCAAACATCTAATATTTTTCATGTTTTGCATGCATTTAGCATTTTGATTGGGATTTTTTTAACCTCTTGTGGTTATAAAAGTTCATGGCTTGTTTACTGGCACTACTATTTTATTACTAATGTCAACTTTACATTTATGTCTCTGGATTATTTTCCATTTACCATATTTTCTGGACTATAAGTCGCTCTGGAGTATAAGTGGCACTCGCCAAAAAATGCATAATGAAGAAGAAAAAAACCTATATAAGTCACACTGGACTATAAGTCGCATTTTTTGGGGGAAATTTATTTTACAAAATCCGACACCAAGAACAGACATTTCATGTTGAAAGGCAAGTTATAGTAATAATAGAATAGAGAACAACAGCTGAATAGGTGTGCGCTATGCTAACGTAACACATTGATGGTTATTCAGCTACATGAAGCATAAACAACGAACTGAACAGGTGTCTCGTATGTTAACGTAATATATTAACAGTTATTCACATAACTATAGCATAAAGAACATAATATAACAAGTTCACCAAACTCACCATCTCACTCCTAATCGCTAAATCCTTTAAATTCTTCATCCTCGGTGTCGCTTCTGAACAACTCCGCCAACTCCGGAGGTAGACGAAGCGCCGCTTCCTCCTCTGCGTGGCTGTCGTCAGACTCAGCATCAATTCCATTTCCAATTATTCCGCTCTTTCTCAGTTGTCTTTATAGCCTAAGTTGTTGTTGGTAATGTTTACATTTTAAATTGTCAGTGGTACAGGTGCAGCAGATGCTGGTACACAAGCCTAGAGCGCCCTCTAACCAACACCTGAAATATTTTAATATATAAGTCACACCTGAGTATACGTCACACCTCTGCCAGACGATGGAAAAAGTGCAACCTATAGTCTGGAAAATACGGTAATTGAAATTATCCTGGCTTCTTGCACATACAGTAGCTCCACCAGCTGATGTTATTTAGCTTTTTTTATGTATTAAATGCCTTTGAATTTCTACCAAAGAATTTAACACATTTCAGTATCTCATTTTTATTTTATTATTTCAATAATATAAATGTCAGCATAAAAAAATTGCCTTTTATCAATTTGATGCATATATTTTTGAGCCATGGCCACATTCAGAGTCTAAAATTCACATGAAACATCTGTGTTTGCCCCATTTGTACTGAAAGCACCATTTACAAATGTGGAGCTGCGGGGCAGACGCAGACGCAGCTGCCTGTGTGTGCTGTTCGCTTCCACAATAGATTCATAAAGTTATGCAAAAATACAAATATTAAACAAACAAAACAAAAGTCACACTCTGTCTTTCTCCTGCAGATACGTTCCCGGTTCATTACGGTAAATGTAAACAGAGAGAGCTGAATGAGATCATAGACGGCTTGTTTAAAGAGTAAAAAAAAAAAACACAATTAATAACAAAAAGACCTTGCTTGTGTACATAAACTGGAAAATTGTGCTTCCAGTACAAATGAGGCAAGTTTCATGTGAATTTTTGGTCGGCTGAATTTGAGGACTTGAAAATCCATCAAATTTTTAAAAGACACACTTTTTATTTATACATTTTTATTATTGAAAAAATGAAATGAAAATTAGATACTTAAATTTCAGAGACTCAAAATCAGAAACAAAAAAATCCAGACACTCTTTCAGTGTTTAAAGGTTAGAAATTCAAAGGCTTTTATAAGTCGGACCATTTTCGCTTCTGTAAGTTTTCATATTATATTGTCCTTAAAATCTGCAATAAAATGAAGACCTGGTCTACAGCTCAAAAGAAAAAAAAAATGCATGTCTTCATTTTGTTTTTATCCTGAGTCAGTACTGCATACATTTGTCCTGAAGCTTTAAAACATGAACAGGCGATGGTGATTTTACATGGAGCAGCTGTGAACAAAGCGCTCTGCAGTCGGCGCTGACAGAGGGACATGATAAAACCCAAATGGAGGTCAGAGCGCACCCACTCCTTTCCCTTTTAAAACCGGGAGGTGTCAGGAGAAAATGGCCCTGGAGCGGCGAGCGGAGAGCTATTACTGTTTAGTTTCATGAAATCCCAATTTAGTTTTTGACAGAATAATGTTAGGGCGAGATTGAGCCGTGATTTGAGAGTGCGGTGAGTGTCGGGGGAGGACAGATGGAGCGGTGGGACGAGGAGATAACACTGGACGCAGATGGGACCGATGTGGAAACACAATGGCTCAGCTCTGCAATGATCGACCGAACAACGGAGGCTTCGTCCCGGGTTTGGTTGAGATAAAAGCTGTAACTAACACCAAAGGAGGAGGAGGAGGTGATGTTTCCACTGGCGTCGCTGTTTGTTTGTTTGTTGTTTAGCAAATTACTGTATCTCGAAAATGAATATTATCTAGATTTCTTGGGTTTTCAACTTCAGAGTCAACCAAGTACCACCTCAGAACTTCTCTGGCTTTGCCTGGACCACATTTCATGGACCAAAGGGAACCTAAAGCAGGACTAAACCAGGTCTAAGCCAAGGAATTAAATAGGAATAAACAGGAAAATGCAAAAATAAAGAAGGACAAAACCAAGGCTAAACCAAGACTACATCAAGTCTAACCTGGGGCTAAACTAAACCAGATCTAAACCAAATCTAAACCAGGTTTAATCCAAGGCTAAACCAGTTCTCAACCAGTACTAAACCGGATCTAAACTAAACCAGATCTAAACCAAATCTAAAGTAGATCTAAAACAAGACTAAACAAAGACTAAACCAAGTCTGAACAAAGACTAAACCAAGACTAAACCAAGTCTGAACCAAGTCTGAACAAAGACTAAACCAAGACTAAACCAAGTCTGAACAAAGACTAAACCAAGACTCAAAGTCTAAATTGGGTTTAAACTAAACCGGATCTAAAATCCAAGTCTAAACCAGGTTTAAACTAAGACTAAACCAGGTCTCAACCAGGACTAAACAGGGTCTAAATGAAACCAGATCTAAACCTAAACTAAAGTAGGTCTAAGTAAGGCTAAACCAAATCTAAGCCAAGATTAAATAGGAATAAAACTGGCTTTAGCACTGTCTTCAGTCTTGAGCTGCTGAAGACTGCTGCGTACCATCAGAAGAAGCCCGCGTACCACAGTTTGAGAACCACTGTTCTATAGATAGTCTCAGTACAGACTCATGCTCACTGTTCGTAACTAAACCTTTTCCTCGCCACATCATCTGCCTCCAAATGTGCAGGGAGTCACATATTGATTTGCCATAGGTTTTACACCAGATGCACTTCCTGACGTAACCCTCTCCATTTATCCAGGCTTGGGACGGGCTTGTGACCCCCTGTGGCTAGATTTTCTTATTCATAACTGTGAGGTAGTGTAGCTGAGAGTGGCACGAGTAAGAGCAGAAAACAGGGCTCCCAGGCAATAAGTCAGGTCCAAGTGGAAATTTATTCACAGGAACAATACAAAGAAACATTTTTAAATCACACATTTCCTTCACTGTGCACTAGGACTGCACCCACTTTGTCAGAGTTGATTACACAGGTCTACAGCAAAATGCTTCCAGAACAAAAGTAGTGACATTTTTCTTGGATTAGGTCACTAATAAAGAAAAAGTAAGTGAGAAGTGCAGATTGCTATAGTTTCCAAGAAACAGTATTCGGTCAAAATAGGAAATTTATGCAAAATAAGACAAAAACGGTAGTTTATCAGAAGGTACAGTGTCTACAAGCAACCAGTTCTATCTGAAAGCTGCACATTCAATACATTCATTTTAATATGGATAGAGTTTTGACATAAAATGTTTTGTTTTTATTTGCAGAAATCTCTCTCTTGGAAGTGGACAAAATGCATGCATGTAGAGAAATTCAATATTTTCAAAATATAAATATTATTTTTAAGCAAAAATGCCTAAATCTATTGTATAAACAGATGTGATTTTGATGTGAAACAATATCATTAAATATCTTGAATCCATAGCTAACAGCACAGTTATCATTGATTTTCAGTTCATCTTATCAAAATAAATGAGATTTAGCCACTTTTATCTCAGAACCAGATCGAGTCCAAACATTTATAGTCCAGTGTTATCTATTCCTCTACAAGAAGAAAACATCACCAAACACCAATAATAAAGCTGGAAAGAAAACTTTCAAAATGGTAGATGCTGAAGACCTCCCCAAACATTTCCAGGTCAGTAACTTAAACCAAAGACAAGGTAAGTACCAAAAAAAAAAAAAATAAATAAAAAAATACAACGAGGATTTAACCAATGAGCCAAAACAATAAAACAATGAAACTAGATGTGCGTTTGTGTGATTTGTAACTGACTATATGTCCATGGAAAATGAAGAAATGTAAACTAATAAGGCAAAAACAAACAAAACCCAGGATATGTGCAGCTCAATAGCAATATTTGTAAATGGATTTATGAGTGTGTGTTTAATACTGTGTTGAAAGTATAATAGATACAGGGCAAGGGAAGTTTTGGACTCACTTCAGCACAATAACTAAATGCTCTTGATTCATATTCCATCCACTATGGCAAACCTTTCTCTGGTCATTCATGCATAAACCACCAAGACTCACAAAACAACAACAATGTGGCGTGTCATGTTTTCATATACTGTGCCCGTTACGCTCACTCTGTCTTTGAATCCTTATTTTTGTCAGCGGAGTAGCTTGCAGAGACATAATAGCATTGTAAAGCGACTGAGACTGATTTGAATGGAGTGTTACAGATGAGGACTGGCGTTTGTCCAAAGCGTCCGGCGACTCTGCAGCTGCTTCTGAAGACAAGCTCCCACTCCGAGCCAAAAACACGGCGCAGAGCTGGAGAGCAGGGGGGAAAATGGAGGAACGAGACGCTCACAGAGAGAAAGACAGAGGGATAATAATACAGGAGATGTCCCGAGGAATGCTTTAAAGTACGCACAAAATAAAAAACGCATCAAAGACTTTTTTTACAAAGCGTCGCAGACAGATGTTCACTTACCTTCCAATATACTGTAAATTATATTTCAACCTCCAATATCTTTAGTGAAAAACACAGCTTCGGGGATGTTTTCATTTCTCTGTCTGCGTGAAATCCTATAAAACTCAACAGAAATGTGCTGCAGTGGTGTAGAATTGTGTATACAGGAAAACACTGCCAGGTTTCAGGAGCACAGGTTTTTGTAATGCAGACTTTATTGTCCCAGGAGACCTGTCCTCTGCATGTGACCCATCCTTCAGTGTCACTGTGGGAAGCAGGAGCAGTGGACCAGATCTGAGCCAGAATCACGCTGACCCATGGTGGGAACTGAGCATGTGCAGATCCATGGTCACGCCATCCACAGCAGCTGAGAACCGGGATGGAATTCATTATATTTTTGTAAACTTGTCTCCAGTTTACGGTCTGTCTTTATGAATTCCTCTCTTTGATATTAAGACCTGGTTTAGACATGGCTTAGTCCTAATTTAGCTCTGACGTAGCCCTAGTTTAGACCTAGTTTATTCCTTATTTAAACCTAATTTAGCCAAGATATAGTCCTGGTTTAGCCTTTGATTAGTGTTGATTTGGCCCTGGTTTAGCTCTGGTTTATTCCTGGTTTAGCGCTGATTTAGACATAATTTAACCCTAGTTTAGACCTGGTTTATTTCTTGTTTGGCCCTAGTTTAGCCCTGGTTTAGTCCTAGTTCAACTCTAGTTATGCCCTGATTTAGCCCTGGCTTCGCCTTGGTTTAGACATGGTTTAGCCGTAGTTTTGACATTGTTTAGCCCAAGTTTAGTCCTGTTCCAACCCTGGTTTAGTCCTAATTTAGCCCTGGTTTAGTTCTAATTTAGAACTAGTTTATTCTTTGTTTAAACCTGATTTAGCTCAGATAAAGCCCTGACTAGGCCCTGGTTTAGTCCTGGTTTAGTCCTGGATTAGACATTCTTTAGCTCTGTTTTAGCCCTAGTTTAGACCTGGCTTATTCCTTGTTTAGCCATGGTTTAGTGCTGGTTTAGTCCTGTTTTGGCCTAGTTTAGCCCTGATTTAGCCTTGGTTTAGACATGGTTTAGTCCTAATTTAGGTCTGGCGTAGCCCTAGTTTAGACCTAGTTTATTCCTTATTTAAACCTAATTTAGCCCAGATATAGCCCTGACTAAGCCCTGGTTTAGTCCTGGTTAAGCCCTTAATTAGTGTTGATTTGGCCCTGGTTTAGTTCTGGTTTATTCCTGGTTTAGCGCTGATTTAGACATAATTTAACCCTAGTTTAGACCTGGTTTATTTCTTGTTTGACCCTAGTTTAGCGCTGGTTTACTCACTCACTCACTCACTGAACACGTTCATTTTTCTGTGAACTTTGAACTGAACGCAACACATTTGTAAATCAAGAACTTGAACGTGAATTTGTTCAGATTCTGTGAGATGAACGACGTACGTCACGTCAATTAAACGTCGGAATTTGTTTTCCCCTGAGTCGAGTGACGAGGTCTGCTGCACTTTTTAAACAGCACTGTCCCTCACTGCCAAAACTGCTCCAAAACTGCACCGCTTCACCAGAGAGCGCTTGTGTGCGCAATGCATCTTGGGTAACGTAGTGTGAAGCCAAAAATAGTCTAATCTAATCTTTGGCTTCACACTACGTTACCCATGATGCACTGCACAAGCAAGCATTACAACGAGTGTAGCCTTCATGGCAACACTGCAGCGGGCAGCAGCAGTCAGTCTGACAATGGCAGAGTGAAGGCACAGAGAACACAGACGATGCTGCCTCTAACTATGATCATTTACAGACATTTTACACATTGTCACACAAAGACTCTGACGGAAAAAACCTTACCTTTCTGTGCAGGCTTATATCTGCAAAAACCTCCATTTTGTGTGATAGAATTTAACATCTACAGTGAGGCTAGAAGGTAGTTAACATGTATCGTGATAGAAGTCATAGTTTGAAAAACAAGTTCAGCCTTTCATTTACATATCTCACCTAAAAATAAAATGAACTGAACTTTGAACTAGTTCAAAATTAAAATTGTGAACTATGAACGTGAACAGTTCACTTTGAACATGTGTGAACTGAACTTTGAACTAGTTCAGGAAAAGTGTGAACTTGCACAACACTGTCTAGTTATGCCCTGATTTAGCCCTGGCTTAGCCTTAGTTTAGACATGGTTAAGCCGTAGTTTTGTCATTGTTTAGCCCAAGTTTAGTCCTGGTCCAACCCTGATTTAGTCCTAATTTAGCCCTGGTTTAGTTCTAATTTAGAACTAATTTATTCTTTGTTTAAAACTGATTTAGCTCAGATAAAGCCCTGACTAGGCCCTGGTTTAGTCCTGGTTTAGCCCTGGTTTAGTCCTGGCTTATTCCTTTTTTAGCCATGGTTTAGTCCTGGTTTAGTCCTGGTTTAGCCCTGGTTTAGTCCTGTTTTGGCGTAGTTTAGCCCTGATTTAGCCTTGGTTTAGCCCTGCTTTAGCTGTGGTTTAGTCCATAGTGGTGATAATACTTCCAGATGAATTTGCTGCAAAAGTCAAACGAACTCTCTGCACCTGCTCAGATTTGTCTAACTCTGTGATTTCAGTCCAGAATCAGCCAAAATCTTTTATCTGCAGGACTTTTGAGCGTTTGTAACGTTGCCTCGTGTGGACGTGAAAACTCTGCCAAATGCTTTTGTGTGAACACAGAGAGCGTGAACGGATTGAGAACATATCTGCTCCTAAAAATACCCTTGCATGTTTCTCCAGGCCTTTAAAAACCGGTCCAAGACATGAAACATAATCACAGCAAACGCTATGAAAGTTCTACCTTGGTGCATTTAACTTTTATTTACAAAGTTTTTCACACTCGGGTCAGTATATTTCTGCATCTCCTGTTTGCTCTGGACAGTTATGTAATCCCACGCACAGTTTCAAGCGTCAGAAGTCGGATCAAAGATTATCTCTGGGACATGAATCTTATCTTTTATTTCAGGTGAAGTGCTGTGGGCGTCGTTAACATATGTTCATCTGTATTCGTGTCTACAAAGCGATGCATAGGTCTGTGTTTAAGGCCGGTTTCCTGTCCTCCCACATCTGTTTTCCTTTTGTCTTGCCGTTTAAAAATAAACAACAAACCTTATCGGCACTGCTGTCTGCGCGCCGTGCGTTTTCAGATCCAGAGGCGTTGAGAGAAAAGCCGGTTGGCATTTGAAAGCGTTCCCTGTCACTTCTCGCAGAATAATGGCCAGAGAAGCCCGCGTCCCTCGGGCTCTTATGATAATAGGCCCATATGCAGCGCGCCGCTCGGGCTGAGGCTAATTAATTGCTACACGGCGGCAGCGGCGCGCAGTACAGTGACCTCCAGACAGGGGGCCAATGACACAGAGCGGCCCTTTTTTTTTTCTTTTTTTTTTTTACAGCGGTGTTTTGTGGGAGGCTGGATTAGTGAGCGGTTTGACCTTTTCCCAGAAGATAGCGACTGCTTTTGTCACCAGATTAGAACGGCGGAGGTCAGCGGGGATTTACAGAGGAACAGAGGGAAGAGAGGCTGAAGTGAGCAGAGAGAAGTGGGACGGGACACGAGGAGGGAGAGGGGAGAGTCTTTATCCCATATCCAATACACAAACTGAGAACATTATTAGGTCCAGCTGCAGAGGTAGAAACTACTGTTATGTATTGTTACTTAATAATATTACTCGAGTAGAAGTAAAAATAAATAGAAAAAAGTTTATTAATCAATAAAATTTTCTACTACTACTGTCCCCAACCTGGAACCAACCCAGGAACTTCTGACTGCAAGGCGAATGTGCTACCCATCCAGAATGGTCCAGCTCCTGACCCAGATCCTGACTCAGATCTGGAGAAGGATCCATCTCCTGACCAGGATCCTGACTCAGATCTAGAAAAGAGTCCAGTTTCTGACCAGGATCCTGACTCAGATCTGGAGAAGGATCCAGTTCCTGACCAAGATCCAGACTCAGATCTAGAGAAGGATCCATCTCCTGACCAGGATCCTGACAGAGATCTAGAGGAGGGAGGTCCAGCTCCTGACCAGGATCCTGACTCAGATCTAGAAAAGAGTCCAGTTTCTGACCAGGATCCTGACTCAGATCTAGAGAAGGATCCAGCTCCTGACCAGGATCCAGACTCAGATCTGGAGAAGGATCCAGCTCCTGACCAGGATCCTGACTCAGATCTAGAGAAGGATCCAGCTCCTGACCAGGATCCTGACTCAGATCTGGAGAAGGATCCAGTTCCTGACCAAGATCCAGACTCAGATCTAGAGAAGGATCCATCTCCTGACCAGGATCCTGACAGAGATCTAGAGGAGGGAGGTCCAGCTCCTGACCAAGATCCTGACTCAGATCTAGAAAAGAGTCCAGTTTCTGACCAGGATCCTGACTCAGATCTAGAGAAGGATCCAGCTCCTGACCAGGATCCTGACTCAGATCTAGAGAAGGATCCAGCTCCTGACCAGGATCCTGACTCAGATCTGGAGAAGGATCCAGCTCCTGACCAGGATCCTGACTCAGATCTGGAGAAGGATCCAGTTTCTGACCAGGATCCAGACTCAGATCTGGAGAAGGGTCCAGTTTCTGACCAGGATCCTGACTCAGGTTTCCAGGCGGTGCTCCTGACAGGTTGACCCAGAGACAATGAAGGATGGGTCAAATGCACAGAATATTTAGAAGAGGTATCTAAAACATGGCCAGTGATCAAATCCGCTTTATTTATCCAGCGTATTTTATAAACAAAGACTGTTTCCAAAGTGCTACAGAAAATTATAAAAACAATAAATAAATACTCTATTTAACTTCACTAGTTCCCATTAAAACAGTAAAAACTAGTCAGGCAGTCCATTCAAAGCTTTAAAAACAAACAATAAAATCTCAACATTGCCAGTGAATAATAACAGTAAATACTTAACAGGAAAGAACTGCATTGGTCAATTTGCATTTCTAACTAATAAGCAGAAGAAAACCTTGATTTTAAAGACTTGTTATGTTATAGATTCACAGCCTCGCTCTGCAACACCGCAACAATATTTAGTCCATGGACAAATGTTCAACATTTGCTGCAGGCCTTTGGTATCAAACTAATTATGTATTTTTTTGTGGAAATGTTCACAGATCAGAAACCCAGTAATGTCCCGTGCTGTTTGCTGTAATTATCAAACCACACATGACAGAGTCTGTGGAAACGTGCTCGTATCCACACCGAGAAAACACACTCGGGGCTGAAAACTGTTTGAGTTTTAAAGGACAAGTCGTTAATATTGAGGAGCCACGAGAGTCTTAATGAAGAGTCTGAAGGAGGAAGCACCACTCACTTTATTCAGAGAAACAAGAGAGGAAATCTGAGACGGATGCATCAATAACATCCAACAAGACTGAGAGCTCGTGATGATCCCATGAGTTTAAGATGGATATGGTTATTTCTAAGAATGTACTAAAAGAATTATAAAGGTATTACATTTGACGTTGCCAAAATCAAGGCCTTAAAAGTTTTAAATCATATGGGCAGGTATGAAATTTTATCCATCTTAGTCTTAAATTGTCAAACTGGGCTGTCAAATCTGTTTTTGTCAAGTTGGATTTGGATTGGCAACAAATTCTATCAATAGTGGTTTTACAAATATCTTAAAGGCACCTGCTCAAATGTGCCTTTATTTAGTAAGTTTTTGAAAGCTAAGTCTGCTGTTTATGTTGTGTTTATTTGGCTGTGTAATGTTGCAGGAAGATCTGTATCTGTCACAACACAGTTAATGCTGTTACCACTGAAATGTATGATTCATTTTGAGAATTGTAATGCCGAATTGTATTAGACTTTTAATGTAAAACCAATGAGTTTCAGACAGTAATACTGCTATTTCATTAGTGTAAAATTTATACAGATCATTGTTCTTTTACCGGCAATCTTGGCTTCAAATTTTATTCTGAGTGGCAGTAAAAAGTCTTAGAAGTCTGAAATATTGCGAGAAAAAACCTGGAGCTACCCAGATTTTGTAAAACCTACTTGTTCTGCAGGTATCAGCAAGTCAAATTTAATGCTTTTTAATGCTATTTTAACAGTAATTTTTTACATTTTTTAATTCCACAAACAAAATCACCGCAGCTTTATTTGTCCAAACATATATTGTGTTGTATTTGTATTCTGTATTGTAAAATACAGTTCATAAAGCAACAATAATGCTGAGTCAAACAGCTGATGTTTGGGTAACGGTCATGGAAGCTGCCACTGTCTATTGCACTTCTGTAGGCTATGAAAATGGTAAATTATTATTTATATATACATACATATATACATATTTATTCTCATGAATAAAACTAATAATGTCAGCAATTTTACTTCTAAACTGTTTTACATTTTTCATGCTTGTTGGAATCAAATTTAATGCTTTTTAATTCCGTTTTTTGGCCTTGATTTTCATAAAATCAATTTAACCACTTTTAATAATAATGCATTAGTCTTATATAGCGCTTTATTGGACACTCAGAGACGCTTTACAACTGCATTCTTCCTTCTCTCCTCAGTCACACTCAGTGGTGTTGTAGCCACAGCTGCCCTAAGGCAGACCGATGGAAATGTAGCTGCCATTCTGTGCCGGCGGCCCCTCTGACCACCATCTTGCACAAGGACACAATAACAGTATGTAATGCTGGCAGCGGGGCTTGAACCACCAACCTTGGGGTTAGTGGGCGATCATATCTACTGACTGAGCTCCTGCTGCCCTTTTATTACTCTTTACTGCCCCGCGGGAAATCTGGTCCAGGACATTGTGGTTTCTGCTCAACCACTGATGTGGCGGGATCCTGGTTTATCTGTTTTAGTCTGGATACAGTTACAGAACTGGTACTACTGGGGAAAGCTAGGACTGTAGTCGATTGTTGCTCACTGGGACACCTCATCCACACAGACACTCCGGTTAGAGAGCGAGGCCGGACACAGTAAAACAGTTCTTGTGACTTTATTGTCTGGTATTCTGCAAGTAAACATACAACTTATTAAGATGTGTACATATCTCTAGCGTGCCCATAAGCTTAACATGTTAGCATGTAACCTCAGTGTTTAACATTAACCAACATTCTACAGCTATAAACAGTACAGCAGTACACTGTAAAAAATATCTGTAGATTTCATTGTAAAAATCTGTAAAATCTCAACAGTAAAAGACTGTAGTTGATATATCGGTAAAATACTGTTTTGGTTATGGTAATTAACTGTAATATTAAAAATAAGGCAAAAGTGTATTTTTTAGTTTTATTTTTTGTATTTTTTGTATTTTTTATACAGTATAGCACTGTTAAAATAATTAAGTCGTGTTTATTACAGTTTAACAGCTTTTTAAAAGATAATAATTTAAAATTTTACAGTAAATGTTGATTAAAATTTAAGTCACAAACTAAAATATACATTAATCTATTTTTCTGAAAGATAACTTTAAATTTTACAGTAAATGTTGATTAAAATGTAAGTCATAAACTAAAATATACATTAATCTATTTTTTTTTAAAGATAATACCTTTAAATTTTACAGTAAATGTTGATTAAAATTTAAGTCGCAAACTAAAATATACATTAATCTATTTTTTTGAAAGATAAGTTTAAAATTTACAGTAAATAATAATAAAAACTCAAGTCAAAAACTGTAAAAACAACATTTGTGATAAAATTGTCCTGTAAAATGAAATACAGGCCTCTTGTAATTTTTACGGTAGAATTCTGGCAACCACAGCTGCCAATTTTTTACCGTAAAATTTACAGATTTTTTTTACAGTGTACTGTATAGCAGTATAGAGCTAACTTAATGTATATTTTGCTTCAAAAACGACGGCGGAACATTTGCATAACAATAACCTTTATTAGCGACCATTAACGGGTCGTTATAACCCACCTTCATCACAAACGCAGACTGGCAGTAACGTATAATGAGCCAGAACTCCCACGAACATGCCAATACACAGAGTAGGACCCCATAGCTGCCCAACTAGATGCCTGATGCAAAATATCAACAGCGCCTCCACCAACTACACAGTAATACTACGGAATTTACCACAGGTACGGTTCTTCATTTTATTTTTTATTCATTTTTATTCATATGTTTTGCACTGAATGTGTGAATGTTGCCCAAGGCATTCACTGAACCGCAGCACAGTAAAACACTGCACTCTGACAGTTATTTCAGATTTATTTCTGAGGCACATAAACACCACACTGTATTTCAGTTTGAGCGCTGATGCGTCGTGCTGTGATCCCAGATTGAGCTGCTGCACAAACTAAAGAGGAGCTCAGCGAGCGGCGGTGTGTCGGGGGGCCAGTAAACGCATCACGAAACAACAGGAATCAGCTGTAGACAAACAGAGACACAGCGCAGTTACACCAGAGTCTGCAAGGGAGAATCAATGTCTCTACCGTCTGCAACGAGGATAATACACACACGTCTTTGAAAGCAACAACAGGGCGCCTGGTGTTTCCAGAGAGCTACATTTTAATCTTTGGTTGTAATCTTGGAAAAAAACGTGTAAAATGTATAAGAGGCTAGTCAATTCTAATTTGCATTGCACAGTATATGTTCTGATCTTAGTTGTTGTGCGTAAGGATGTGACTAAAGTTTGACGAAGGCCAAACTGGGTCAGAGCGTCTCCAGAACTGAAGGAGAAGGTGTTCCTGGTCTGCAGTGGTCAGGATCTGTCCAAAGTGGTCCTAGGAAGGAACAGAGTTGAACCAGCAACCAGGAGATGCAGGCGGAGAGCGAAGGCTGAGGCCCAACAGAAACTGATGAAGACGTTAATGCTGATTCTGACAGAAAGGAGTCAGAATACACAGCAGTGGTAGAAGAAGTACTCAGTTTCTTTATCTAAGTAAGGAGCGAAAAATTACCCAAGTAAAAGTAAAAGTATCACCTTGAAATTTCTAAAAGTATTTAGCACAGACTCAGCTCATGAATGTGTTAAATGTGAGGGATGTTGCTGATTCCAGATGAAATGAACAAACTGCTGCAGTAGAAGAGACTGAATCTGTCGCTGAGCTCTTCTGTCTTTATTATTCTGATGTTTCTAAAGCAGTACTACTTTACTGCATCTGTTATATTTAAGTACTGTGTGTCTACAGTGAGGATACGACAAAAAGCCATGATTTTAAACCAAAGCTCAAAATACTTTGTACTTTAAACCAACAATATAGTGGAGTAAAAGCAAAAATACCTCTTGTAAAACTTACCCAAGTAAAGTACAGATACGTGAAAACTGTATTTAAGTAAATTAACTAAGTATTTTTTCCTCATAACAAATAATATCCTGACCATAACCCAGGCTCTCTGTGTGCGCTGGCGAAAAAGTTAGATTCATCTGTTGTTTGGTGTTTGTCTGAGCGCATAACCACTACTGCAGGGAGTTTGTGTTGTTTATTTATAGCCCACTATTCATGGAGAGAGTGGCAGATTCTGGTCAAACCCATTTTGTTGCACAGTGGGAAATCTTATGTTGTATTTGTGTGGCAGGCTACAGGCGTTTCTGTCAAAAAGATTTACTATTTAAAGCGAAACTCAGTAACTTTTCTGGTTTCTTCACTGTTTTTGCCTTATTTTCTTTCTGGAGCTCCAACATTTTGGGAGTAAAGCACTATCGTAAATACTCAGTCCAGTTCAAGTCCAGTTGGATCTTATATACGCTTGGCTTTACTTTCATTCCCCCAAGTTGTATCTTTACAATTTTTTTCTGCTTTTTAGCCACTCTGCTGTGACAAAAAAAGAGAAATAAAACCATCGTTAGCTTGTTGTTTGGCTCTAACCACGATGTGTCACTTTCTCGCAAGACTTCTGTGACTCGTGGTCGGCAAGCACAGATGAACAACACTTTATTCACTTCACAACAACTCATGTAACCATCACACAGACTCCCAAACTGTTTATTTAAAAGAGTTAAAGAGTTTCACATTAAAATAATACTCCAAATACCGTATTTTTTATGGGGTTGTTCAAATTATTATCCTTGGGCTAAAGAAACTGCTACATTATTCTCCATTTGTGGTTTAAATCATATTTTTAGAAATGGATTGCAATGTAATCTAAGATTGGTACAACAAAGATTCTTCAATGAATATAAAAAACTGTGGAAACATGACATATGTAGAAAATCAAACCTGAGAAATTACATTCAATTCAAAGATGAGTATCAAACAGAACCCTAGGTAAAATTTAATTTATCCAGAAAGCAGCGGTCCCTCTGTGCCCAGATAAGAACAGGTAGCTTACCTCTGGCAGGTGAAGTGGGTCGGTTTAAAGGTCTTCCTGAAGAGAGAATTTCAGTTTTTTGTGACCTCAATTTGGTGGAAGATGAGTATCATTTTCTTTACTGTCCCTTGTACTCTGATTTAAGACATGTTTTATTTGAACACAGAAATAGACGTAACACAGATGTGTCTTGGTTATCTGATGATGAAATTATTAGTATTATTATTATTAGTTGTATTTGTAATAAGGAGATTTTTGCTTTAGTTGGTTTTGTTTGCAAAGCCTGGGATAGAAGGCAGCGAGTGCTGTATCCTGTCTAATTTAAATGTTAATGTAGTGTAAAGTATTTTTATTTTTATTATTTCTCTTTTTATTTATTTATTTTTTTTATTTTTTTTGTGGAGCAGATGATCAGTTTGTAGTCATCTTGTTTCTGTGGAGTGTCTTATAAGCCCATGCGGGCTGGGTGCCAATGGTGCACGACACTTAAATAAATAAATTCATTTATTCATTCATTCAATAATAGAATAGAGAACAACAGCTGAATAGGTGTGTGCTATGCTAACGTAACACATTGATGGTTATTCAGCTACATGAAGCATAAACAATGAACTGAATAGGTGTCTCGTATGTTAACGTAATATATTAACAGTTATTCACATAACTATAGCATAAAGAACATAATATAACAAGTTCACCAAACTCACCATCTCACTCCTAATCGCTAAATCCTTTAAATTCTTCATCCTCGGTGTCGCTTCTGAACAACTCCGCCAACTCCGGAGGTAGACGAAGCGCCGCTTCCTCCTCTGCGTGGCTGTCGTCAGACTCAGCATCAGTTCCATTTCCAATTATTCCTCTCTTTCTCAGTTGTCTTTATAGCCTAAGTTGTTGTTGGTAATGTTTACATTTTAAATTGTCAGTGGTACAGGTGCAGCAGATGCTGGGACACAAGCCTAGAGCGCCCTCTAACCAACACCTGAAATATTTTAATATATAAGTCACACCTGAGTATACGTCGCACCCCGAGCCAGACGATGGAAAAAGTGCGACTTATAGTCCGGAAAATACTGTACACTATATTGCCTAAAGTATTTGCTAACCCATCCTAATAACTGAATTCAGGTGTTATAATCACTTCCATGGCCACAGGTGGATGAAATCAAACACCTAGGCTGCAGCTTTGTGGAAAACTTTGAGGAAAAGTTTGAGGAAAAGTTTGAGGATGCCTGCACAGAGTCCTGACCTTAACCTGATAGAACACCTCTGGGATGAATCAGAGCGAAGATCAGTGTCTGACCTCACAAATGTGCTTCTGGAAGATTGTTCAAAAATTCCCATAAACCTCCTAAACCTTGGGGAAAGTGTTCCCAGAAGAGTTTAAGCTGTTATAGCTGCAAAGGGTGGGCCAACGTCATAAAAAGAATTAAGTTTATATGCGTGTTAAGGCAGGTGAGCTAATACTTTATGAATATAGTGTAAAATAATGTTCTTTTTCTAATCAACACAAAACTAACTGTTGTGGAATAAAAGGCCTTAATCATGAACGTTGCTTTTCTTTGATCCAGTATTTTTCTCTGTCTCTGTTCTGTGATCTAAAAAGTGAGAGAAGGTGACTTTCGGGTAAAAACAGACTAATTATCTGAAATTTTCAAAAATGGAGTTGTTGTTTGAGTGGAGGCTGCAAAGGATGATGGGAGTCGAGTGCAGTCAGTGATGCAGCACTTTCTGATCAGTACAGCCTCTACATTTGTAAAAGGGACACGTGTTCAGACTTTTATGTTTTATGTGTTTGTACTTCTGAAATCCATAGTGGTTCTATTCTGGTTCTATTCTCCATTTTCTTATATTCCATGGAAAAGGGGGAAAAAAGCAAAATATATGACCAGTAGCAGTACCACAGAAAGAGTCAGTTTGTCCTATCACACAGGTAATGTTGGGTAGCTCGCCATCTTGTGACTGAGTTAAAAGATCCAAGTCCAAAAAAAAACAACAAAAAAAACAAAAAACATCTAATCTCAAGAAAAAAAGAAACAAATGAGCATTGTATTCTGCAAACTAAACATTTAGGACACCTACATATGTACAATATGTACACATGTAGATATACCCATATCATAATATACATTCTATCAATATACAACTCATTATATATTATATCCATAGTTATTTTACAAACAGCCATAAATAATTCATTAATTGACTATAAACAATAAATTAAGAAGTTTCAATAAACTCAGAAAGATTTAACAAATTCAGTATGCGCACTTAATTCAATAATTCTGTAGTAAAAATACTCAAGTAGGAATCAAAATACTTAAGCAGTAATACAAATACTCAAGCAGATACTTGGTTACTTTTAAAGTAGCGCAACAATCAATCAAAAACATAGCTGCATTCATTCCATTCATTCACCATATAGGCCCTTTTCACGATGACGTCAGACAACTTCCGTTTTGAGACGATGGGATGTATCTTCATTTCCAGTGCTGCTGCTCGCCAGTAAGGAATTTACTCGGAGTCTTAAAAATTTGCCAAATATAAGGCTACATGATGTACAGAAACTCAAAAAGGGATATACATTTTTCATTGAGGGTTACTTATTTGATTATGAAGGTAAGTGTTTTGTCTTGTAGCTAAAGCTAGTAGTTGTTAATGCTGTAGCGTTAGCAATAGGTCTAACGGGGTGTGCGATAAAACAATATTAGATTATGTTACGATCTAAATGAATGACAGTCTGCTTGTCTGAAAGGCTCACTGCATAGCACTGCAATGAACTTCTAATTAGACCTGAAAAGTCTATTATTTTGTCACAGACTGATCACTACAGCAGAGTCAGTGTTCGAGCACAGAGCTTTACTAAATGAAAATATACTGTAGTACTATCCAGTGGTATTTCCTGATAAGCAGATTGTCAAATATTCAGATAAACTCAGATCATGACATGATCTAACACTGTTTTACAGCGCAGCTCTATCACTTAGCCATGTTGCTAACGCTATCTAGCTACATAACAAAGCACTCACTTCATAATCCCAGTATCCTTGGTTGAAGAATTAATATCCTTTCGCAAGTTTTGAACGTTTTGTGGGTAAATATTCATTTGAAAATCGCTGTACATTGTGTAAACTTGTAAACAGCAATTTTAAAAAAGTCTGGGTGAATTTCTTATGGGAGAAGCATGGCACCGGAACTGAAGATACATCCCATCGTCTCAAAACGGAAGTTTTCTGACGTCACGTGAAAAGGGTCTGTTATGAAGGAAGCTCATTGCAGCAAAGACACATGAACACAACTTAAGACATTTTAATAAATTAAAGGCTTTTGTAGATTACATTAATATCTACAATTTGCTTTTGCTTGGCTTAAAACTTAAATATGGTCAATACTTTGGCAGTAGAAGCAATGTTTTTCATACGCCAAGCATGAGTATGACCACTATGGACACAAACATCAACATAAATGCTGAATATAACACAAAAGACCATTGATATAAACACAAAATAAGAAGCTGAAGTGTGCCCAAAACTCACCGTTGAAGAGAGGGTGAAAGGAGCAGGCCTCAGGAGACGCGGGTTAGAAAAACACCTACACACAGTTCAGATGAAACAGATCAGACATTTACTTTAAAGCAGAACTCAGTAACTTTTTTACCTTATATAAACTGTTTCGAAGTCTGTGTGATGGTTAAATGAGTTGTTGTGTGGTAAATGAAGCGTGCTGCAGCGCCTCCTGGTGTCTTTGAGCTGAAAATGACTCTTGCAACAGTGAACGCCGCCGAATCGGAGTCACAGGAGTTAGCAAAACAACAAGCTAGCGGTGGCTTTATTTCTCGAATTCTGTCGTTCCTGTGTGGATAAATGGAAGAAAAAAACGTTGTACAAATACGTGGAGGGGAAAACGAAAGTAAAGACAAGCAAGGGGTCACACAGGAGTCAACACGGCTTGTGAGTATTTACGATAGTGCTTTACTCTGAACTGCAGGGGGAGCTTTATAGAGGAAAATAAGGCAAAAAGAGCAAAGAAATGAGCAGAGTTACTGAGTTCTGCATTCATTTGATCTCTTGACACTTTCAACGTTAAAGTGTTCTTGTGTGACAAACTCTGTAGTGTTGGTTTGTTGTGAATATAAAATGAATTTGCAGAGATTTAAGTGTTTTTTTATGGAAATATGCACAACCAGGACCCTCAGGTCTTTGTCCACACGTGATGGAAAAACAACACAATATTTTGTTCTCTATTAAAACATTTATGAACCATTAAAGCTGTTAACTTTACCGTGTGGTGCTTAGTGCAAATAAGTATAAATAGTGTTTACATGGAAGATATGGGGAAGCTGTGAGCAGTCATGAATTATGCATCACGACTGCAGCTTTGTGTCTCTGGTTCTCGTGTTTTGTTTAAATGGAGAAACATATCTTTAATATAATGGACATCTTATGCAATAAATGGGAACAGCAATTGCATTTAAACATACAGTTATTGTTTGGACGGACAAAATGGAGAACATTAATGCTTCACTAGACAGACTGGACCAACCAACACAAAATAGTTTGTTTTTTTATTGCAGCTAACGAACAGAGGTGGGTAGAGTTACCAAAAGTTTTACACAAGTAAGAGTATTGTTACTTCAAAATATTATTATTCAAGCAGAAGTAAAAAAAAAGAAGTATTTGGTAAAGAAAAGTAACTGTTTAGATGTCTCCGACTTACGAGCTGACAGTGTGCACAATAAACACAAAGTAGATACCCCTTACAAAGCACAGCACCCCCCCCCCCATGGACCAGATCACACTCCTTAAAATTAAAGTTTAGGCCCACAAGCGCCACTTTGAGCTCCGCTAGTTTGGAGTGGACAGTGTGTACAGCCACTCATTAAAACCATACCTCTGTTCTAAATGTAGGATCGCTATGAGAAGATCCCTGGCCAGCCATCAGACTTTCTTTTCGAAAGCAGGAGAGTCTGGTTCCTCAGACCTCAGTCATTTGGGACCTGGTCTATTACAGCCGTTTATCTGCAGCTCTCCATATTACAGAAGCAGAATTAACCAAGATGGCTTATACAGAGTGAATGTTATAACCTCTCCGAGCTGATTAACGGCGTTTAGGTCTTTCCTTCGTCGCCTGTTGGTTCTGCTGAAGTCCTCGTTGTTGTTCAGATTTTTGTCTTTATCCTGTTTCCATTTTAACAACAGTAAAGTCCCTCTGACGTCCCACGTAACCACCACATTCAAACAAACCCACTTTTTCTTTCACAATTCTTTGAACAACTGGCTTCTGCTGCTGTCCCTCTTCACCAATAAGGACAGAGCTGCTCACAATGCACAGGATTCTGGTGTTTTATGGCAAAACCGGCAAGAATCCGCCATGTTTGTTTGGGTTACGCCCTTTGTTTCCCTTTGATTACTCTGCGTGATTGTTCCGCCTATAGAAATGAAACTCAAACCATGTGTCAGACTCACTTCTTTGTATAGAAAAAGCGTTAGTCGGGGTGTGAAGATCCTACAAGAACAACAGGAGTAAGCACAAGAAGATGAATGAATTAATAACCAACCATGTAAAAATGTGTTCTAATTTAAAAGAACTGTGTCCAGATGCTTTCAAGTTAACTTTTCCACCTTTGACCGCTGCCTGACTCCACCGTCTTTACCAAGAGAAAACTTCCTGACCTGATTTGCCGCAGGTCAAAAGTTCCTCTGTTCTGTAAAACACTGTCTCTTTTGTTGGTTAAGTTCCTCCGTCCCTCGCTCTGTATGAGGTAAAACCGCTGCATTAATCCACTCGCGCGTCCCCAGTCGCGTTGCTCGGGACTCGCCTTGGGCTGCTCTGAATTATTGAGCGGTTTTGAGTTCGCGGGGCAGTGGATTTCTGCGAGCAAGAACATGATATTGGTAATGAGGCCGCTGGAGATGACCGCGCCGCTCCGTACCAAAGAGAAATGGCATCTTTATCATCTGTGAGCAGCGCTGGGAAGCCGCGACGCTGAACTGGAGTGAGTCCAGATGATGGCTTTACCGACTGTGGCTCTGATACAGCACCAAAGCCTTATGGGAACCCTGTGGCATCCATTTTTTCCTCCAATTTACATGTGGATTTCCAAGGACAATAGCAGACAGGACATGTAAGCGGGGTTTAAAAAGCTCGTATTGATTCTGAGGCGATGTAAGGAGTCCCGAAAGGAGATAAGATGTCTATATTCTTGTAGCGTACCTTTAGATTACTAATTAAAACTTGTAAAAAGCAGAAGCACGTATTGTTCAGTGGTAGGACTTTATTGGCCGTCTTCATGTGTAGAATCTCACACTCTATGGCAGTGTTTCCCACAGCTATGGGGGACTTGAGAAAATATCTGCAATCTTCATATTAATCTAATGAAAGATCAGTTCCAATTATTCCGCTCTTTCTCAGTTGTCTTTATAGCCTAAGTTGTTAGTGGTAATGTTTACATTTTAAATTGTCAGTGGTACAGGTGCAGCAGATGCTGGTACACAAGCCTAGAGCGCCCTCTAACCAACACCTGAAATATTTTAATATATAAGTCTGATATAAGTCAGACTTATAGTCTGGAAAATACGGCACATGGTTTATAATCCATACAAAATACAGCACTTACAGTTTGAGTTTTGATACATCCTGTTTTTGTTGTAGCAGATGAATTAATGAGTCCAGGACTGAAGTTTCTGTTCGCCATTTTTTATTATGCTACTACCACGACAGTACTTGAACACAAGAATTTGTAATTTCCTATTTACTGGTTTACATAATGGCAAAGTCGTTTTTGTTTTGGTTGCATCGCTGATCGTCCAGTGATGCAATCAGAAAAGAGACCACTGTTTTGATTTAGACTGCAGTGGAGCTCATGCTGTGTACAGAACCTACCTTTAAACGGTGTTATGAGCACGATTTATATATATATATATATATATATATATATATATATATATATTTTATATATATATAAAAATGACCCACATATGTCCCAAGATATGAGGTAAATATGTTACAAATATTAGTTTTACTGATAACAATGGTGCAGTTGATTTATTCACAATTTAAAAATATTTAACGTGACAAAACTCTTTATGTTTACATTTTTTGTTTTGGTTCAAAACCCACGCATCGCCGATCGTCCAGTCAGAAAAGAGGAAAGTGCTCCGCCCTCAGGTTGCCACACAGGCCACATCTGTACAGCAGCTAACAGCTGGCAATAAAAGATTCTTTATGAGAAAATAAAGTTATATATAACAAAAATATACAATAATGCTGAGTCTGAGTAGCTTTAGTTGTCGTTCGATAAAACACTGAGGAGTACTGTTGCTAATTATGTCTTATTATTATGTAATTATTATGTACAGCACCTTTAAAATGTAGCCAGGTGTCTGTAAGAATCAGCTCCATGTTGTCGTTCTGTGTGGAGTCTGCATGTCCAACTCATTTTATTTATATTTCATATTTCATGGCTACAAGATTAATTACAAAATCCCTTAATTTAGCTAAAAGCTTGCGAAAATAAATCATTTTTAGTTACCTTTCAAAACAACCTCCCTGACCGCCTCCAGACGTACGTAAGGCCATAACATTTAACACAACCTTTTAGCTCAGACTTGTTTAGTTTTATCTTCTCTCTTAAAACCATTTTCAGCAGATGAACAGACTTTATTTAGTGCTGGAATTTGACTGAAAATCTCATGTATTGTGCAAAAGCTTCAGAGCTGTTTGGTGAAGTAAGAAGTAATTACTAAGTTTCATTTGGCATTTTTTTGTTTTGTCACACTTGTTTTGGCCAACAAAAAACAAACAAATCAAAGTTTTTCACTTTTTGGGTCCATAAATATAATTTGAAATAGTCCAGTTTCCTAAGCACAATTTACTGTATTGTATTATTTTCTTTCCAAAACAAGACCCAACTCTTAAAAAATTGCACTTTGGGAAGAGGTAAATGAAAAAATTCCAGCCTGGACAACAGACATGGGTCACTTGTATTAACTCACATTAGGTGGACTGTTTTATTTTCCTTCTCAATTCAAAACTTTATTTCCTAAGTAAACTTTTCTCATCACAAACTCACAGAGAACATATTTCTGTTGAGCGTGTGTGGCCGGTCAGAAGAGCTGCAGATGATTAATTGTAATGTTAATATCTGTGGCTCTGTGCTTCCTTATTACTGTACCTGTCTGCTCGCTCCGCTCAGCTCATAACTCAGCGCTGAACCTTTACACGTCTCCTCTGCCTCGGCGTCTTCGGGAAAAAAGGACCAGAGCCGTTTTAGATGAAGATTCGCCGTGTGGTCGAGCGCCGTGACAAACTGCATCTCCATTCAGAGCTGAGGAAAAAGGACGCTTCCTTCATTTTTGGAATATATGGGATACTTTAATGTTAAATATTACCATATTTTCCGCACTATAAGGCGCACCTAAAAGCCTTTAATTTTCTCAAAAACCGACAGTGCGCCTTATAATCCGATGCGCCTTATATATGGATCAATGTTGGTTAATTATGGCTACCGTATTCAGGGGGCGTCGCCGAAGTGACAGCGGTAAAAACGGTAAAGGGGAATTCCAGTCCCAGCTGTTCATGTGTGCCATAGGCGTGTTTATGGATCCTGCCGCAAAAGAACAAGGAGGCGCGGCCTTTGCTCCATCTCAGTAGAAGAGTTGCGACATTGAGGGGACAGAAAACTGAGCGCTCGAACGCTGTTCATGTAGCTTTGAACTGTGACAAATGGAGTTGGAAATACATTGTTTTCAACGAGGGAGTTGTAAGAACGCTGGTTTGTATTCTATTAATAAAGTTTGACTGACTGACTTATCTGTATGTTTTGACATTCCCTTTAGCACAGCGCCATCTAGTGGATGCGCCTTATAATGCGGTGCGCCCTATATATGAAAACAGTTTTAAAATAGGCCATTCATTGAAGGTGCGCCTTATAATCCGAAGCGCCTTATAGTGCGGAAAATACGGTACCTCTTTATTCCAAAAACGTACAAAATGTAGAAGGAGCTCTGTAGAGAAAAATGCAATGGGAACAGCAAACAAGCAATGGTTCCACCTAAATGTCTGCTGTATGGTAAAAGGCGTGTGATTTTAAGGCTCTGTCCTCCTGAAGCGTGTCCTCACGGCTGGGGACACGTCTGGAGTAAAAAGCCTCATTGATCATTGTGAAAATGGTGTTTTTTGTCTCAAACCGAACTCTTGGCTTGGCACCACAGGAAACGAGCTGACAACTGGGTGTTCACGAGTCGATAACTGACTGTTATCTGACTTATCTGACTGTTTTATTGACATTCCCTTTAGCGCAGCGCCATCTGGTGGATGCGCCTTATAATGCGGTGCGCCCTATATATGAAAACAGTTTTAAAATAGGCCATTCAATGAAGGTGCGCCTTATAATCCGATGCGCCTTATAGTGCGGAAAATACGGTAATGTTATTTGCAAATACATTCATCCATCTCCCATTTATTCCTGGGATTACAGTTGTCGTGTGGATTTTTCATAAAAGAGCCGGTTCATTTTGGTTAGTTTAATGTATCTGGTCATAAATTCAAATTGAAGTTGATTTCAGACGAACTTCTAAAATGTTCAGTTCTGACTTGAGACTGGTAGCGATGCACAGATACTACAGAAATACTGCTTACTGGTGCTGGAAGGCCATAAACAACATATTTTTTGTTGAGAAAGAAAGAGAATGTGTCTACATGGTTCAATATTGGTCTCCTCTTGTGTCTTTGGGTACATAGAACGTTTTTGTTAAACTGCGTTGAGTTCAAAATATTGTCTGATGATGTTGACCCCAGGAGTGGCTGAATAACTATTACATGACAAAAAAAAAACTTGTAGAAAGTTGGAGGAGGGAGGTTGTTTTGTCAGAAGATCGTTGGAGACGCAGTACACAGCTTCATTATTGAGCGCCTTGTTAAAAAGGATACATGGAAGATTTCTGTTGTCATCGGGATAAAAATCTCTGCCAGTGCTTTTGATTTAATGTCGCTACTGATCTACTGCTACACTGTACTTAAATTTAAAAAATTGCACCTTAAAACATGTTTGGTTTCCAACTAAACTAGGATTAAACTGGGCACAAACCAGGACTAAACTGGGCCCAAACCAGGACTAAACTGGGTCTAAACCAGGACTAAACTTAGCCTAAACCAGGACTAAACTGGGTCTAAACCAGGACTAAACTGGGACTAAACCAGGACTAAACTGGGCCCAAACCAGGACTAAACTGAGCCTAAACCAGGACTAAACTGGGCCTAAACCAGAACACAAAACCAGGACAATACCAGGACTAAAGTAGGCCTAAACCAGGACTAAACTGGGTCTAAACCAGGACTAAACTGTGTCTAAACCAGGACTAAAAAGCCTAAACCAGGACGATGCCGGGACTATACTGAGCTTAAACCAAAACACAAAACCAAGACTATACCAGGACTAAAGTGGACCTAAACCAGGACTAAACTGAGTCTAAATCAGGACTAAACTGAGCCTAAACCAGGACTATGCCGGGACTAAACTGAGCTTAAACCAGAACACAAAACCAGAACTAAACCAGGACTAAACTGGGTCTAAACCAGGACTAAGCTGAGCCTAAACCAGGACTAAACTGAGCCTAAACCAGGACTAAACTGAGCCTAAACAGGACTATGCCGGGACTAAACTGAGCTTAAACCAGAACACAAAACCAGAACT